>JAVIWB010002575.1:0-338540 GCA_031893035.1 Dermolepida albohirtum
AAGATTCAGATGGTGAGGCACTGCCTCACCTGCCTCACCTGACCAGCCGCCACTGCATTAGCAACTACTGAAAATCTTATTTCCAAGAAACTGTATAGTGCTTCAGAATTTCCTACTTAGTTCTCTCCTATCCTTATTTTATGTGATCCTAAAATATATTCGAACGATTTATAAATAATCCTTATCTCTTCCTTTTTTTACGTGTCTGTCTCCTCAGCAAATGATGCCACTTCATCTAACTTTGTACTAAATAAATCCTAGACACCAAATCTCTAATCTCATTTTTGACTCTTGTCTCACCTTTCAGCCGCAGAGCACTAGTGTGTGCTCGGAGGCCTGCAAATCGCTGGAGTTTGTATTCCGCATCTCCAAATATTTCTGTGGCTTAGTTGTATTGAAGACCATATACTACGCTTATGTTATGACCAAACTAAAGTATGCGTCACTGGTCTGGTCTCCGATATATGCTTGTGAGTGCTTGAATTCCTTACCTTCAAGTTTAATTATGCCTACCTGATGAGGTGTGTGTCGCAGAGGGAGTTGCTTATTAAGCATTATATGTCCTCGTTGCATGTCAGGAGGACGGAACTTTGTGGTAGGATGTTGCGTGGCTTACTTGGTAACAGCGTTGACTGTCCTTCACTACTGCACCGTTTGTGTTTTTTAGTGCCCCGTCTGAACTCTAGGTGCAATGTGTCCTTTGTGACGCCAAGGGCGTGGACTAATGCTCTAAGGAGGACGCCGGTTTTGAGCCGAATTTGTTGACTTATTTGCCTAGCACGCATACTACATATGTATTTTTAATAATTTTTGTTTCAGTTGCTTTACCTATCTACTTTACTTTGATTTAGCATTTATTTTTATTATATTTATTGCACACATGTCCAAACACAGTTTTATAATTTTGCATTTTCCTGTTATTGGGCTACTAGCCTGTTGGAAATAAAGGTCATTATTATTATTATCATTATTATTATTTCTACTCTGCGACATACCTTCGTAGAGAGTTTATATTTGTATATTTTGAGTTAAACTTCATCAAGAAATATCTATTTGGTAAGGTTTAGATAAGATAATTGATACTATTTGAAAAATACTGAAGTATAAGTTTGGCCGAAAATATTTTTTCTTGTAATGCTTTACATTGGAATCAGTGTATTCTCGAGACCAACTGAAAAAAAACAGAGCTTTTTGAATGGCAAAAGTATAGAAGTAGCTAATTATTTTGAACAATATGGAATGGCATTCTTAGATGTATCGAAAGTTCGATTATATTGAATTTTTTGTATTATGAAAAGATTTGGACTACTATTAAATTCAGAGTACAACTCTGAAACGCATTGAATTTTAAAAATTTTAAAAGTAAATCTTTGGAATGAAAAACTATATGTTCGGCTTCAGGGGTAGTGTCCAATGAAGTTAAATATCCATCGGCATACCACGAGCTGGTATTATGACCTCCTTCATTGCATTGACTTGTTAGTTCCCATAATACGAACATCTTATATATTGAAGCATGACATTTTGAAAATTTCTATTCGGAATACAAAAAGCATATAGAATACTTTTATAAAAAACCATTGTTATTTATATACTGCTTTATTAACTACGCTTTTATTTAAGATCTTCTCATGTTCTGCTCCGTTGACCAAATTAGAAATTTGAAAACAATTTCCACATTTAGATTTGTAAATGTTTCATGATTTTATGTACCAATGCTTTGTGATTCCAATGTAAAGCATTACAAGAAAAAATATATTTTCGATCAAGCCTGTACAGTTGTAGAAATACAACCATGCTCAGATGTATTAGACACCCCAGGTAAAAACCCTTATTCTCGGTATTATCCAAGTCTGACGGAAATTAACCGTAAAAATAGTTAATGGTATTTACAGAAATGCGTTTTTGAATACCCTAGTTAATCCCCTATTGAAAAGAATAGGTGGAAAGGGGAAATTGTGCATTTTAGAAATTTAGTGTCATTCTAGCAGTGTGTGAGCAACGTGCGTTTGTGAGTTTGTGGTAGAGATCAATTAGATTATCCTATTTTTTCACGTTGTCAGTTATTTGTTGAAGAAAAATGCCTAAAACACGCGAGTTGTCGGTAGGGGAACGCGTCCAAATAGTGCTACTGCATTCCCAGAAGTTATCAATAGCTGCAATTGCAAAAAAAATGTTCGCGATGTGCAGTCCGTACAACCATTAGTCGCTATCAGGAGAGTGGGTCGTTTGTTAACAGACCAAAAAGTGGCAGAAAATCCTGTACCTCGATTAGAGAAGACAGAATTTTACAAAGACTGGCTCTCAGTGATAGGAAAAAATCGTCGAAACAGCTCGCCAGTGAGCTGAAACAGCGTTATCGCGTAACAGTTACTGCGCAAACAGTGAGAAGGTGTCTCCAGCGTACTGGTTTACGAGGGTGTAAAGCGCGACGTAAACCGCTTTTAACTGACGCTCATAAAAGAAGCGGTATTTATGGGCCAAACAACATGAAAATTGGACAATCGAGAAGTGGTCGAAAATTCTTTGGTCTAATGAATCGAATGTCGAGGTATGTAAGTACATCTTCATGACTAATATTCTTATCGTTGTATGCAATTCAGTCTACATGTAACATTAAACAAAATTAATCCTGTCTAAGTGCTAACTTTGTTCTTTTGCCTGGCAGCTTTGGTTACTACCTGAGACGCTATACGTTCAGCGTAGGCAAGGGGAAGCTTATGAACCACAATGTATCATTCCCACAATAAAATTTGGAGGTGGTAGTATCATGGTTTGGGGTTGTATGTCTGCATACGGTGTTGGAGAAATGTACCTGTGCGATGGACGGATGAATAGCCAACGCTATTTAGCCATGTTGGAGGAAGTATTAGAACCGTCTGTGCTAAAACTATTCGACCATGATATTCTACAATACATTTTTCAGCAAGATAATGCGCCCTGCCACAAATCGGGAGCTGTAATGCGTTGGTTCGAGGAAAACACAGTGGAGGTATTGGATTGGCCGCCACAAAGTCCCGATTTGTCGCCCATTGAAAATTTGTGGCGTATCTTAAAAACTAAGATCACGGAACGTAAATGCCTGTCAAAAGCAGAATTATCAACAAAAATTCGCGAAATATGGGCTGCAATACCACCGGCAGAGTGTTACAATTTAGTAGCAAGTATGCCTCGACGAGTGCGAGCTGTCATTAAGGCCAAGGGCGGGTCGACAAAATATTGATAAATTGTACTATATTACTAAATAACACTTTGTACATAATTTTCACAAGAGTTTTATTTTCCTCACCTCTCTTTTGACTAAACTATATAAACTATATATGTATGTACATAAATTCGTAAGGTGTCTAATACATTTGAGCATGGTTGTATATATCTGACTTCATTATTTTTTAAAAAGTCTCAATTATTCCAAACTTACCTATCGAATAGATATTTCTTGATGAAGTTTAACTCAAAATATATAAATTTGATCACTCTCAATGAAGGTATATCGCAGAGTAGCGATTTGAGGTCTAGGGTTTATCTAGTGCAAAGTTATATGAAGTGACATCATTTGCTGATGAGACAGATATATTGGCTTCACATAACAATTCACAAACATCATGTTAAGAAAGTGGAATTAAAGCAAATTAAAATAAATCTGGTCATGTAGTTTCTACTATGAAGAGGAAAGTTGTCAACTTGAATACTTAATTGCCGATTACTGCAAAAAATAATTTGAAACACCTACGAATGCACTTAAAAGAAGGCTAAAGTTGAAAAACATATATGTATTTGATAAGTGAATTGTATTGCCGTTTACAAAATGTTAAAGTAAAAGATTGCTTCCAGAACTAATACTTTGGGTCGAATAATAAGTATTTTGACTACATAGAACACTTTAATATTTCAACGTATTAATGCCTTATATAAAAACAGTTTGGTGTTTAAAATAAATTATAATTTCTTAGTATAAATTGGTTTTTATAGTGAGAGAATAGTACTTTCAATTCTGAGATAGAAATGAAGACATTTGTATCATTTTAACCGCTACTCAACAGTACATTTATTGATTCAGCAAACAACGACATGTGCTAATTACTAAATAAAGCCTGGTTAATCAAAACTACTGTTAAAAACGTGGTACTATTAAAACTATAAATATGTATAATATAAACTAGTCAGCTAGAACTTCAGGTCCATCTCCCGGATAGAAGTACAAGCACTTATATAGCAACATAACTACGTGGTTGTTTCGTTTCAGAATTGTATAAATCAAATAGGAAAGAATTTCAAGTAAACGCATAACTTTATTTTTACATATTTATGTCTTTTTCCTCATGTACATACGTTTGCAGACACAAATATGTAAGTAGTTTTCATTCGGAATTCTATAAATCAATGTAAAAATAAAAGTGAATGAACCTGCTCTCTATTCATGGAAATACAATGTGAATAGAATTAAAATAATGGATGCGTATATATAGGGTGTTTTATAAGAACTTGAGAATTTAAAATGATAATACAAGACAGAAACATTGTTGGAATGAAATTTTTTTTATTATAATCGGGTAGATAATTTCATGGAATTTATTTTTTAAATGTGATTTCCGGCATACGTGGTGAATTCGATCAACCTAATTTTTGACTAATTTTTCCAATAAATCTGGCCGTATGGCGTCAACGGTGGCTTGACTATTGGTTTCCAATGCTTCAAGAGTTGCTGGTTTGTCGGCATAACCAATGACTTTACATAGCCCCATAAAAAGTAATCCAGAGGCGTTAAATCGCACGAACGAGGGGGGCAGTGAATAGGACCACTTCTGGAAATAAAGTTGTCACAAAATTGATTTTGCAATAAATCGATTGTTAGGCGCGCTGTATGGCAAGCTGCGCCGTCTTGTTGGAACCAAATGTCGTCGATATTGAGCCGATTAACTTTTGGAAACAAAAATTCAGTCAGTATAGCTCGATAGCGCTCGCCATTCACCGTAACGGCAGCTCCTTCCTCATTTCGAAAAAGGTAAGGACCGATGATGCCGCCAGCATGTAAACCGCACCAAACAGTCAATTTGAATGGATGTAATGATGATTCGTTAACGGCTTGGGGATTGTCTTCGCTCCACATACATATGGCACTTTTGTTTATTGACGTAGCCATTTAACCAGAAATTAGCTCATCACTAAACACAATTCTTTGATAAAAAATGCTCATCTTCGGCCAGCTTCAAATGAGCCCAATCAGCAAAAATGCGACGCAAACGATGGTCGTTTGGCTTCAATTCTTGCACGAGCTGTATTTCTTAGGCACGTAAGCCAAGATCCTTACGTAAAATTTTTCACATAGTCGAAGGTAAAGGCCAACAAGTTGGGAACGACGACGAATCGACATTTCGGCGTCTTCTTCAATACTTTGTCTTGTTGATGGTTTTTAAGTAAATTTCCACAATTTGGAAGCGTTGTTCTGGCGTTAGACGATTCATGATGATTTGCCAAACCTTACTGAACAGAAATATCAACACAGTTGGACATTATCAGCTGTCATACCATTTTTATCGATACCGATAGTTCTCATGCAGCTTAAAAAACACCCATTGTATGACTGAACTACGATATCTGATAAATGCGTATTTACTAAAGCAGTTTTAATCTCTTCCTATAATCATACGACAACAGATATTATTAAATGATTTATCTCATACGTACCAATATCTGATTATGTTTTTACTTAAGACAAAATATACTTCTATTTATATGCTACTGAATATTTATCATGCATGCATGTATTTTAATGAGACGCAGTATAGAACATGAAATATTCAATTCAACAGTCCAGAAACAAAAAGTACAAAGTTACTTTTAATGTAGGTAAAACAATGAAATAGCAATATTTTGCGTCGGAATTGCGCGAGATGGGTTACGAATGCGATAAAATGAACAGACATAAAAGCATATATGTAAAATGTTCATAGGACCACGCTCGATATTATGAATAAATTCCTCCACTAGCAACTATTTTCCGAACATATTTATCTGCAACAAATGCATGAAATTTGTAAAGCGTTCCTCTGGTGCGGTTTATAATTTTAACGGCGTCAGTGTGACAGCTCGCTGTGAAAATAACTCTGTTTCGTTTGAAACAATTTTCGGGTAATTCAAATACACATTCTATAATACCGGTATGTGTATGTCAAGTGCAATATCAGTAGCAGATGGCGCTTATATTGCAATACGTCCGCTATTAATTATGGGTTCCTGATTGGAGATGTCTCCTGACAGTAGACCATTATCAGATTAATTAATGCAAGTATCGTGTTTAGCGTTTATTACGTATTCTGTTATATCCGACTACCAAACTTAACTATCTATGTACATGTATCCATAACGGAAAATTAAGTTCGTAACAATTAACTTTCTTAATTTTTTTAATGTAGTTCGATAATTTGTTTTTCCATATTGTGGCAAAGAAAACGCTTCCTTCGTAAGTAAAATTAATCTCCAAGAAACGAAAATAAGTACAGACTTATTATAAATTGGTCTCGCAACCGCAGTGCTGTCGTAATTAATTACAACTTATGGCAACGATTTATTATTAAAATGAGAGATTCATTTTAATTATTTTTCCTTGCAAAAATACATCATGCGAAACAGAGGGGATATGTTATTTCGGAGCGAGCAAAATTATAACTGCTTAAAATGAAAAGAGAATGAAGAAAAATATGGATTTAGGGCTCGTTATGTGAACATTTTAACAGTTAAATGAATAAGGGTTTATTTTTAATAATGATAAACAATTATACATAATTTATTTTTATCACTTCATGTTCCCAGTTTTAATTTTGTGTAAAATATTAATATTAATCTTCCTATCCCATTTTCATTTTTAAAATCGACCCCAAGAAGCACTACTTCCTTTCTTTTAGTATTTTAGCACCTCCATCTTCTCTTTGTGATTTGTTTGACTTCCTGTCCCCATAAGAAGACGCTTCTGTCGTTACGTTTGCTCATTTCTTAAAAATTATTTGTTTTAAATCTTTTTATATAGTAATTTTGATGGAGCCTGTTGTGGATTAACTTAATCACTGAAGGTTGATATATAACCCCCTTCCACATTAATTTTTGTATTCTGTATATGTATTTCGACAACTAAGTTGTCATCATCAGCAGATAATTAAATAGTGTCACACTTGTACGAAAACAAATTCGCACATTGAGTGTGCGTTTTGGCTTTCGGTTTTGGCTTTCGGCGGTACGGTTAGTGTGCAGAATTTGTTTTCCTACAGGTATTTTGCCGTAGCTTTCCAGATGCGACACTGTTTAATTATCTGTTGATGATGAGAACTTAGTTGTCGAAATACGTATACACAATAAGAAAATTATTGTGGAAAGGGGTTATATATCAACATTCAGTGATTAACTTTTTATATAGTATTCTTCAGCAGATTACACCGCTTCTAAAATGAAATTCTTTTCCCACATATGGTTTGTTCATTTCTATATTTCAATCCGATTTTTGTTATTTCCTGTTGCACTTTTAGAGAGTTCCGCAAAGGTATCTACTTCTGGGCTTCCGGGCTGGAACCCCGTCACTTGTATATCTACCGACGTTTCATATCCATTTGTATGGGACATCTTCAGGGCTGAACTACTGCACAGTTTCAGTGCAGTGGTTTCATCCCGGAAGCCCAGAAGCAGATAGCATGGACCATGACCGCGAAAGTCTACGTACCAGATTATTCCGCATGGGTACGAGTATTTGGTCTGGTGATATTACAATTTTGCTCTAATAACTCTTTCATTCTTTATATTATTTTCACTGTTATATACTTTCGACACTAAGTAATTTATATATTTCTACTAGTTTATCTCACTATTATTTAGCCAATTCTTCATACCTTTAGTCTTTCAATTTCTGATTGCATCGGAGAAGCAAACATTCTTGCTTAGATTGGGTTACATACTTTTATATGAAGTGACAATAAGGCATTGTGACATGCTTCTTTTAAATCAAAATACTACAGCAGCAGAGAAAAATAAAAAAGAAAACCCATCAAGGGTTAATTTGGTTATTCGTAATTATCCCCTCAAAATTCAGCTTGGCAACCTGCTCATTCGAAGACGGCTTTGTTGGTTTTTAAGTAGAATAAGCGCCTCACCTTATTAAAGGAATAAACAACGCCCTATATACTGTACGTCGAGGTGAGGAACAAGGAATCGTCTATCCTGTTTTAGATATCAGTTGTCTTAAATGTATAAGGAATATAATGACAAAAAGGTAAAGAAATCACCTAAATGTGTAATATTGCTTTAATTTTTAAAAAATTAATTGAAAACATATAAATAAAGCGGAAAAGGGTATGATATGAATATATAAAAATAAAAAGAAATTAACAAAAAAAGGTTTTGTATTCTTAGTTATAAAAGCAAGTATCTTATAGAAAAAGAACTTTTCTGATACTTACAAAAATAAGTATTACATTTTTAAATTTATTATATTAGATCTACTCAATAGATTTTTTATCAATATTAAATTTTAAAAAATCTAAAAAATTTCTGTGTATGAAAGCTAAAAGAGAAATATTTCTAGTGCACACACAATTAATAACAATCTGGTAGTTGCAAAATTTGCAAAAAACTTAGTTGATACTGCGACGGAGAAGTTAATTTCAGCTATTGTTCAACCTAAACCAAGATGTAATTTATTGGACTAGATGAACCTCATGGAAGGTATTAAAATTCGTTCTAAATCTGCTACTAAAACTAAGTGGGGGCAACTACATTACTTTATTTAGTTCCAGACATTGTAGTAAGATCTTCGTGAAATTTGACGACAAAGTTCGCCAGACATTATTTAAATACTTAGAATAAATATTATGATATAAAGCGATGCGATATAGTATCTTTTGTTTTCCAAATCAGGCAATATTTTAGTGGTAACTCTATGATCCTGCTCTATCGTAGTATTTTGGTGACGAAAGCGGAATTGGTACATCGGCATTAGTTCTTTTTCTTCAACTATAGCTGTTTTTCACGTGAAGAGTTATTATTTGAATATTAGCGAGCTGAGAGGTGCATAGGAAATTAAATTTGTAGATGACTTTTACGGAGGCTACAGTCTAAGCATTAAAAGCCATTAGTATTTTTCTATTTTCCACATTTGGAAGCTCCTTAATTATTTATAATAAAAACTTGCTTCTTGAAAATTTCTTGAAATGAAACATACTTCATTCTTTTAACGTTCAGTCAGGTTTTGATGATTATTAAAAGCACTCGACACTGTACTTTTGGTTAAAGCAACCGTCTGGGTCCAAGGCAGAAAATTTATTTCGCTTGATTTAAACACTGAAGAATATTTATTAAATTAAAAAGAAAAACAATATAAGATCAACAATGGTTATATTCATATCTATAGTATTATTGACACACGGACTTATTGTACATGTCAACTATTAGATACATAAAATACCTTTGCCTTTCCATAAATTATTGAGGACACGTTAACAATACGTTATTACTATAAACACGCTCGGTAGATTAGGAGAAAAGATCATTATTTCTTGTCAAACAAATTTCCCGAAGTACGTCGCATGAAGCTTGTTTCTTTATAATAAGTAGACGTAATAATGATTTCTATGGTTACGTTATAATGTAGATAATAGTACTTATTACATGACAGTGATGTACCTAGGCGACGTATATGAATGTAAACGAATAGCTTGAATAAAACTTCTAATAAATCATCATGGGAATACGTTTGGCATTTCCTACATTAGCTCCCAGCTAGGTGTATGTTAAATACTAATACAAGTACAACGACAAATAGGTAAGCACAGGAGTTAATGTTTACTGAAACACATGACATGAATATGTACTCGCACAGCATCTGTACATTTCTGACGTAGTTATTATAACGATCTGAGTGGCAGGTGATAGATTGGATTCGTCAGTGGGGTTACGTAATGTGGTGTCCCAGACGTGTTGATAGACGCTGACTGATCGTGCGTTCTTGCCAACATACAAGAACCAGAATACACCATAAATCTTTAATTCGTATTACGACATAGCACTTACGACCATTGTAAAACGATTATAGTGGATTTTCATGTATTTTTCTCGAAAATAAATTATAACATGTAAAAGTTAACGTGGTGTAACTTTTTTTTACTGTCGCCCTGGTATTCATTACCTTCTAAAACTTCGGTTCGCTAAATTATCGAATACACTTTTGTTTTAAAACTAAATAAGCTTGACGTAAAATGGATTTAAACTTTGCTTACGTAGCGTATGTACTTATTTTGGTTAAAACCTTTTTCATGAGGTGAAATGTTCGTTGGACGTGGTCCAGAATCTTGTCTGTATACGCCCGCCCACTTCTAATATTAGTCTCCATGCAGGAAATTTGTGTTTTATTTGTTCGCATAAATCGTTTAAATTTTACTGAAATTACCTTAATAAACGATTATTTTCTCTTTAGAATCTAAAGTGTCATTATTTAGATTTTTTACTAATTAAATATATGTAATGTGGTGTTTCAAAGCATCTTCGGTATTTAAGTCGTGAAATATAACTGCCTATTAGTTGATAGTTTTAAATATCAAATGTAGTAATAGCATAGGTAGCTGCAAAGACTATTTTAGTAAATTTCTCTCCTCCTTTCCGATAAATGACGGATATCGAGTTATGAGAAAGTTTCGCATTTTTTATTGTTTTCCAATAGAAAAATATCAATTTTGTCTTTTAATACGAACGCACTCTTGAACGGTTTTCATGATATAGCAACGTCCAAACGTCAGTCAAGGTTAACATCTTTAACATGTTGAAGTTCACGAACGAGCAACGTTTGGAAAGTATTAAATATTACTACCGCAATTATGAGTCGGTAGTCGCGTCTTTAAGCGCGCTTACTCCCACAATTAATCGTCCCACCTGATAGGCTGTGCATGAGTAAATTCGAGTAAAGATATTCACTGTTGGATGCTCCTGTGTCAGTGAAAAGGTGCACTGGTCAAAGTACCGAAAATATCGCAGTCATAAATACTTCAGTTCAAAATGAGCCAAATCAGTCGATTCCACGCTGTTCGCAGGAATTGGGAATCTCTCAAATCACATTGTGGCCAATTTTGCTAAAGATCTTCTCTTGCGCTCTCACAAGATCAAACTAGCTAAAGAACTGAAGCATCCTGATCATTCAAAGGGCCGAAACTTTTTCAATTGGACTCCGCTAAAGTTTGAAGAAAATTATGTATTCCATCGAAAAATCATATTCGGCGCTGACACTCTTTTTTGTCTTAATGGCTTTAGCAAAATATGGATTATTGGACAACAACAAATCCACATGTGCTTCAAGAAACATTACCACCACTTAAAGTGATCATGTGGTGTGGAGTTCATGCCGGAGATGTGATTGGACCATATTTTTTGTCGATGGAAGGGTCAATTGATTTCGCTACAGTGTCATGTTAGGACATTAATTTTTGGTCACAGCTGGTCAAACAATTGATCGATTGATGCGGAAGTTCGGTAACCGTGTAATTTAGAGAAATGATTCGGTCGAGTGACCACCTCGTTCATGCCATTTAACGCCGTTATGCGATTCCATTAAGCCGTTGATTTATGTCAACAAGTCGAAAACGTTAGAGGTGCTCAGGGACAATATCAAGCGCAAAATTGCGTTCCGACCGATGTATGAAAGATTAAGGGAAAGTTTCCTCCAAAGAGTGCATCACTGCAAACGTACTCGCGATGACATATGAACGGGGTGGAATTCCAAGTCAAATGTAACACGCGTATTGTACCTAGAATCAATTTCAACCAATCATTGTGTTTTGTGTAAATACAAAATTGTTGTCCTTATTAAAAAAAATGTAAGCTAAGTTGCTATAACTCAATATCTATTCTATATTCTAATATATACATATATTTAAAGAAATGGTGCCCTTAGGGCTAGTGTGTTTTGATCTCCACACTACTTGCTAATAAAAGCTTCTGAAAATATTTTTACTCCAAGATGCTAAACGATGTTATGGCTTTCCTATAAACACTTCAGCTGGGTTTGATACAGGAGGATGCAAAAATATAGAATTAATATAATTAGTGCTGAGTATTACATTTAAAATTTGAAATCGCTACCAGTGCGATATGAATAAGAATGGGTTATCTAGAAGCAAGGTGATTATGTTAGTTTGCAAATTTAATGTTTGTCTAATAGACAATACGAGCCTGAAAACAAGTGCAAGAATTCAAAAAGTAAACTAGCTGGTACTATAAGAAGAGCATTCCTGTAAGTTATTACCTTTATTTACATTAAACCTAGTAAAATTCAAGTCGATCATATCGTACAATTCAGTTCTGCATGTGTGATACATGTATAATGCAAAACGAGCGAAATAGCGGCTTTAAAAGCAAAACGGGTTTATATTAAGGGAAAATTAATTTGCATGTAAAATTATTTTAATGATATTTATTTAGAAACTTTAAACGATGCAAAAATATTGCGCTTACAATTAACACTATCAAAATTGGAGCCTGTTCTCTTAGAATTTGATAACATTCAGGTAGAGAATGATACATTATAGATCCGAATAATAATTCTTAAGAAAGAGCTTCGTTTGAGAATGAATATTTTGAATTAATTACTAATACTTATTCTGTTATAAAATCATATGAAGCAAATGGCATACCAGATTCGCGTAGCAGTAACTCAAATACAAATAACAGTACCTATACGAATAATGCGAACTCCACTTTAAAATTACCTATTATAAAATTATCCGTGTTCAAAGTTACGTTTGATCAATGGCTCAAATTTCGTGATGCCTTTAGGGCGATGGACATACTAATAGTAGTATTTGTATAAGTAAAAAGTTTTATTGTTTGAAATCTTTTCTAAGCGATGAAATATTACTTCAAATCATTGAAGCTAGCAATGAAAATTACGATTTGAAATAGAAATTCTTACTAGAAAGATATGAAAACAAACCTTTAATTGTTCATACACATATAAAATCAATTTTTGGAATACCCGCTGTACAAAAAGAATTTCATGTTGAACTAAGAAGGCTTGTTGACAATATTTTACTATTTTTATTTGTTTCTCTTTCAACACTTTGAATTCTAGCATATACACAAGAAGTTAGTCCAAATTATAGCGATAACGACGCATTTTTCAGCCTTCAAGTGCAGCTCATTACATAGTGAATACGTCTGAAATTCTACTTAATTTATTGAACATAATCTACATTGACTATTTACAATTCTCATGTAAATGGTTAAGCGCACTCATGAATTTTGTCACATTGATCTAACAAACAAATACATCATATCCACGAATGATATTAACCACAATACCGTTAAGATTAATTTGTGTGAAACAAACTTATTCTTATAAATCTACTCCAGCATGATCGCTACGAGGGTTTCACATGATATTAATCTAAGATGACTAGGCGTTCGTGAACAAAACACGGACTGCAGACGGACAAATTAAAAGTACAAATCGGTCTGATTGTACGCCATTAGTGATTTATCTAAACCGAAGGGGTGTAGTAAAATATGCTTATTATACTCACGGAAATGATTAATGGTTCCCAATCAATTTAATTATCATCTGAATGTATATCTCTCTGTGAATCCATTAGCATGTTAAGAATTTTAAATATTCTTCGTTAGTGACACCAGTAATTTATAATTAAATTTATTTATGACGTTTATTAATTCTGTATATCACGATCTGACACATTCGTACTATGAAACAGTTTATGCGTAAAAGAGAAAGTATTATATGATGAATATAACAATTATTGGGGTTTTAACTTTTAAAGCTTAAATAACATTCTCCCTAATAATATAATATTCCAAAGATTTATTATTATTTAATTAAGTTAGTAATTAATTTATGTTTGTGTGTATGTGTATGTGAATGTTTATATATGTATTTTGTTAATGTATTTTATTATAAATATTAAATCTAAGTTTCAAGGTCTAAATATTTTTTGTGTAAGAACTTTTAATATAATGCACTAAACCAGTGTATCAATTTCTTCCATGTCAAATATTAAATTATAAAAAAACTATTGCATTCATACAAAGGGTACTAGGAAAGATTTGCAATACAGCTTTGTTTATTTAATTTTTTTCAAAGTAATTTCCTCTACACTAAATACACCTCTCCATCCTCCGAAACCAATCTTTAAACCAGTTCTGCCAAGTTTCACTAGGGAGTAAAGCACTCTCGTTGTCCCAAGCCCGCAGAAGGTCCTCATCACTGGAAAACCGTCGACTTTTAGCTTCATTTTCACATGCGCGACCAGTGCAAAGTCGCAGGGAGCAAGATCTGGATTATAGGGAGGGTGCTCGAGAAGTTTCAATCCTGTCTTGGTCAAATATTCGGTACAGGCTTTGGCGCGGTGAACTGGAGCATTATCATGGTGGAGGAATCAGGTGTCCAATCTTAACTTTGGCCGCAGGTTCTTCATAGATCCAATGATTTTAGGCAGGCACTGTTCAGTATACCACTTAGCTGTGACTGTCTTCTGTGTGTCCAAAACGATGTGTTCCACAATTACACTCGATTTGACAAATACAGCTACCATTTTCTTCTTTACAGATCGGGATATTCTGACAACTACAGGTGTGTCCTCATCATCAAAGACCCAAACTTTGTTTTGAGCTTTGGTCGTCACATCGTAATAGTACTGCCAAGTCTCGTCACCTGTCACGATGTTGTTCAAATATCGAGATTGTCCCTTATTAAACTTTTTTAGCATCTCGCGGCACCAAGTCACACGTTGTGTCATCTGCTCTTCAGTCAGTCGATGCGGCACCCAGAGAGAACAAAGTTTTTCACGTGCAAATGATCATGCAGAATCGAACGAACTGCTGGCGCATTAGGCCTGAAGTACCCTCTATCTGTTGGCATGTCACTCCTCTGTTAAATTTACCCTTTGGAATTCTCTATACCACCTGCCTATCGTTGTGCGATATGGACGAACATCACCTAGAGTCATTTCTTTGAAGCACTGGTCTATGTTTAAACCACGCACGAAATTATAACGCAAAACTGCCCTTATCTCATTTCGTGACAACGATGCCTGCAAGCACTTTACACTCTCACTGCTAATGAATAACTGAGGCCATCGACATGGCGCGGCGGCTATTGTGCACGTATGGATATATCTCAACATGCAACAAGCAGCTTCCTACAATTCATTGTTGCGTCATATTGCAAAACTTTCCTAGTACTCTTTGCATTATTTCATGACATAACTGTCAAACTTTTCTATTACAAATGTATTTTAACGAATTAATAAGGCCTGGTAAAGCTTCTATAATTTCCACTTATCAAGCCATAGATGAACATATGCCGCTCAAACAGATAAAGCGTGGATTATAACTAAATATAAATAGACTAGGTGTTATTCATAGTCTTGGTATATTTATGATATAAACATATATTTCAACAAACTGAACGAAAATGCTGAAAGCAGGTTAAATTAGCTAAGTTGTTCATAAATCGCCTCAATTTTTTACCACAAAGATGTATTTATATTGTTCTTTGATTCGATCAATGTTGTACCTCTATGAAGCTCATAGAAAATAATGATTATACTTATGCTATTACTTGTTCCAATGACAGAAAAATATTCTTTAATTTACAGAAAAAATGGAAGCAAGGACAATCCCAATTCTCCAATAGAGATGAAAATTAATTAGAACTTTAGCTGTCATGTGGCAAAAGCGAAAATTTTATATAGTAGAACTGGTACGTTATAGAAGTTCATGTTCTGTGGCCAATTAATTTTACAATAAGTATATGGGAGGTATCGATTTTAAAGGACCAATTACATCTTTATGCATAAATAACGAATGACTAAAATTATGGAAAACTTAAGCTACTCTCCTATTCTACTTACAATTGTTGTTTATAATTTGTTTCTAACGTTTGCAGAAATCGAATACAGATTATTCAATTTTTCGAAGCATCGTGCAATTCTCTGAATAGTTAATTGAAGGAATGAAATGATAATAAAAAAGAAAAATCGCAAACTTGAAAGACGATAAAAGGCGGCTTTTAAATTGTGTCAAAAGTAAATAGCCATTTAGCTGCAGAGATAAATTAACAAAATTTGATGATGTATTAGTCTTCAAAAAGAAAAATGCATAAATGTATAGAAACTGTAGTGTTTAACTATGTAGATTGTTTTATACCTTGTCAAAGTTGAACTATACTTAGTATAGAGAATATGTTTCTGATATGATTTGCATATTGTTTTAGTAAGTATGAAAAAATAAAACAATTTAGTATATTGCCTCTCCAACATTTTCGATTGATCCATAGACTTACTAAACTAAACTAAAGTTTAACAAAAAATACTTCCAACTAAAGAATTGTTAAAAAATATTAGTGCTTGCTCAATAGTTGCTCAGTGAATACTGCTTATACCACACAGTGATCTGAATATCATAATCGCATGCCAATAATTGAATTGCGGAAAGAGCGCAATAGATTTTAGCTGTCCGTAATATTAATCACACATAATTCTATTGCCTATCGTTGAGGTACTGGTAATTTCGTTCTTCGATCTCGTGCAGAAAGTCAGCTCTCTGCGCGTACATCAAACACCATAATAGCCATTCGTTCAAGGATAACTGCCGAACACTGCCGAAGCAAACAATCTTGTTCCGTGAAATGTTTAAACATGAAAATTAAAAAAAGGAGCAAATATCATCAGTTTTGTATACTATAATAACAATTGAGAAAATCTTTACTCGCGAAAAATAATTTAATCGAAGGAATGATAGTATGTTCGAAGTTACTCAGAAGTTTGGAAAATGTGATGAAGTCTCTAAAAGACTCCTCGTTTAATTTAATATTGAGCAAGCGAACTTTGTAAAGCTCTTCGGCACTCGGAAATACGTTCCCAATTATAATCTATTTAACAAATCTCTTTGTGTGAGTCCATCATTGCGAAAACCTTTCGAAGGTGTCTAATTATCAATTTGTCTTTGTGGTTGACGTCAGAATTCTACAACTGCTATCGTATTCTCGTAAAGTTTCTTCATGTCTAATTCTTCTATCGAGAGTTAAGCATCGTGTACTTTTTACTTTTTCTGCATCCTGTAGATTTATGTCAGCAAAACCTGCTCTGCCAAAAATATTCCTAATTGTTGAACTTCATTTTGTACAGCAGCCTACGGGTGGTTTCCTAACATCGACCAGCACCCGCGCTTCGACTTAGTCGTTTCGTTTCGCGATTAAGCAAGTCATTGTTTCATAAATACTAAATATCAATCTGTAAAATCTAACACGTGAATAATTGAACGTGAATAGAGAAATCCCGAATACCGATGAAGAAGTGTATTTCAAGTACTCTACTGTTGAATTTGTTTTCTGTCCAGTATGATTCCTTGAGTTTCCTTTGTAATTGAAATTATCAATCTTTCACGTTTCTCCTCTATTAACTTATGCTTATCTGTAGTTGCTTTCTTAGTACTATGAGGTTCTATTTAAAATTCTCTCTTCAATCTGCTAACAGGGTGATATAGCCAGTTTCATCAACTGTGTTTAGATCATATGTTAATAACCCTAGTTTAGTTTCCTAATCCAGGTTTTGGCTTTCTTTATTGTCTCATCCAGTACCGTTGAAAGTGAAACTGGACTTAATATTGTATATGTACATCCTTGTTTAACGTTTCGTCTTGTCGATTTCCCTAGATCCTTAGATATCCATTCCTATTTCTTTGAACATGCCTTTCATTAGTTTTATCATATTCGTTTTCACTCCCTTTTCTTTAACACCGTCTGTATGTATTTTCTTTATACTATCAAATACTTTACCGACTCTATGAAGTAGGACTGTATTTCTCTGTTTTTATTAATTAGATTTTCACTTGCTTGTGAAAATGAGGTCGTGTTTTACTGTTTTCTTCTAAAAGCATACAATAGATTACATAGCTTCCGGTATTTACTCTATTATGTACCTTTCTATTTTCTCTACTATTCTTACATACATACTTACATACTTTCTCCTAAAAATTGAAATACAAGATTAAAATATAATTAATCGCATGCGCCAATTGACATGAGTACTTACTTCTTGAAATAGAGTAACTTTTTGAATCTATTTAAAGCTGAATTCTCTATTACAAAAATCGTCTATATATTACGTTCCAAAATTATTGTATCGGAATGTTTGGTCTCTAATAATGCATGTAGGAAACTGCTTGCAACAGAAAGGCGTATTTGGAAAGTTTATTTACATTTACACCATTCTTAAGGCTTTGTCAGTTTCGACTGACGTTCAAACCACTTTAAATAGGGCAAGTCGATTCTGTGCAAGTCTATTTTGGCTCACGTATGTGTGTACAAGCTCGCGACGTCTCCAGTTTCTTTTTTCCCTCTTTCATACATTCCGCAACATGTTTTGTTAAGGCAATTCAATTGGTCCTTAGCCGACCATCATTCCCGTATTTGCCTATCTTTCTATTTAATAAACGCCGTATTCATACATTAAACTGCCTCGTGGATTCTGTAATTGTATTTAAATGCACTGTTAGCCCGCATGTTCGTTCAAATACACGGAGCACCTGAGCGGCCAAGCGGCGCAGAGTTGAATTGCACCCGCGGGAAATCAACCGATCGAAAACTGGTAACATCAAGTAACAACCTAACGGGCGATTGCTCAATTAAACAAACGATATCTGACGGTTAAAATAACTCGGGAATTTCCTAAATTCCTCTCCCATTTTTTTTTCGAAAAGCAATTGTGATTAGTTTTTAAATTATTAAAATTCCGTACAAATTCTGAAATTTCATGTCAAACGACTTTTTATATAAAATGAGATTATTTAATACAATAATTGCAAGAAGAGTTTGCTATAAATCTCATCAATTATTCTTTCGAAGAAGGATGATATAATCTGCTTCTGGGTTTCCGGGCTAGAACTGCGTCACTATTATATCTACC
The DNA here is from genome assembly GCA_031893035.1 of Dermolepida albohirtum. Taxonomy (NCBI): domain Eukaryota; kingdom Metazoa; phylum Arthropoda; class Insecta; order Coleoptera; family Scarabaeidae; genus Dermolepida; species Dermolepida albohirtum. The sequence continues at coordinate 18,948 of JAVIWB010002575.1, forward strand.
GACGTTTCGTACCCATTTGTATGAAACGTCGGCAGATATAATAGTGACGCGGTTCCAGCCCGGAAACCCAGAAGCAGATAGCATAGACCACGACCGCGGAAGTCTACGTACCAAATTAAGGATGATGTAGTTCTTGTAAGTCATCTATTGAACATCTTTTTACGATTTATTACAAGGAATTATTATAAACCATACTCATTTATCTAACTATAATTTTTTTAAACAAGTGGCTTGCATCTGGCAGAATACACTTACTTTTAGTATTTACACCTAGGATCTTTTTACCGAAACAACTATAGAATAAAGCAATAACCATGACGATTGTTTCGCTTAATCCAAATCTTATGAAGTAGTCTCGACTTTGGTCAACAATTGTACGCATCTGGTGTGTGTTATTGTGGAAATGAATTACAAAGAAATGAGAGAGAACAGTTGGTCCTACTTCCGGATAGAGGTGAAACTTCTTGAAATAATCTACTCTGGAGCACTAACTAATTAGACAGATTCACGTTTAAATATCTCACAACTCTCTAACATTATTGAAGCACTTCTAGGAGAAGTTTGTACTCTCTTGTAGAAACATTTAGATATGTCCAGAGTTCGTGTTTGTTAGACTCTATATTTGCCAACATTGAATTAAGAAACGAATAGGGTAGTGATTTGTGAGAGCCTGAAGAAATACGTTTAAAAAGAAGGTGAAGATTAGTGGAGGACGGTGTGTACTATTATGTTATCTGGAGGTGTACTAACAGAGCATTCTTGTAAACACGTAAATTGGACCATTGACACTGGAAGCGAGTTTTGTTTCCAGACGAAATAAAGGTAAGCCTTAATTCATAAGACAGACATGAACGAGACTTGCGTAGGTAAGGAGACAGGCTTGCTATCTGCAATATTATTACGAGAATTGGAGTTTGTAATGGATTAATGTTTCCGAGTGGAGTTTCTGTCAATAGTCAGATTTGGCTACTATATGACCGAGATTAATGAATGTGCATTTCTGTGTAGAAAACATCTTATAGCATGTGATGCCATTTATTCCATTTATCAAAGACGATTTCTTATTTATGCGGGGTAATGCTAGACTACGTATTGCTAGAAAGGCACTGGACTATTTTCAATTCGTGACTATTCGAACTATGGACTAGTCATCAATAAACTCAAATATGAACTCCATAGAGAACGATTAGTTAGGCGCTATATACCAATCTTAGGGAACTCAAACAAGCTATTGTCTTCTAATGGAGGAATATTCCCCATGAAATCATTCGTAATTTGATCAAATGCATACCCAGATGAATGAAAGCGTAAGGTAAGAGGTAAAGAAGAATCTACACGCTACTAAATTTAAATCTTATGATTTAATTTCACCAACTTTCATTTTACAAAAATTTTGATCGACATCGTTTTCATTGATTTGATATAGTTATTGCTTCTCGTTATTTATTCATGTTTCTTTCCAATAATATTTCAATTTCTTAAACATTAGCTGACATAATTTAGTTATAATATCACATAAATTTTGTGATTTAGAACTTTGAAGAAATAAAGTAACAAAGAGGAATTTTTCTGATGCGTCGATTTTGTCAAGGAATTTATATCTGCTGGAAAATTTATAGTTTAGTATTCTTTGATTACGAATTACGAATGGTATACATGCATAAGGTCCCTCGTGGTAGTACAGCAAGCGTAAATTGTTATAAAAGAATTTTGCGTTAGTTATTTTAGTGTTACACCCTAGAAAACGATTTGATTGGAAAATGAAAGCTTCACAACAGTAACGCAAATTAACGCACATTGGTCGGTAGCAAATTTGTCATCGCGTACATATTATCCGCCACGGGAACGAGACCGATTTACCTGACCGGCTGCATCACCAACAGATGCACGGGTGACAGTATCAAACATTTCCTCTCTATTGGGAATGCATGGGTACCTCGAGTTAGCATATAAAACAATTTGTATTGTTTCTTTTCTATTTAATGTTTGAATTGCTATATTTATACTCATAGAATTATATTCACATTAACACGTCTACATATCTAACAGTTCGTTGTTCGATATGTGAATTATTTAAAACTCTTGAGTGTTTTATTTTAATTACACAGGGCTTTTAATACAGAGAACTCCCTTATCAGTAGCAAGAGGAAAGATTCTTCAAGTTAAAAGCAAGATGATCATTTCCAAAAAGAGGAAATTTTAACTTAAAGATTTGGCAATGAAAATGACTTCCTTTATATGAGAAGAAACGAGAAAAAAATATTCGCGAAAAGCGCGTAAGTAACGAGTGTTTTTTTTTAGAGGTATAGAACTTTAAGTTGGCAACACTTTTTTAACTGGCGGCCATTTTGTCAGCTGTTAAGTGATTTATATTTAGTTTGGTTTGTCATTTCAACATGAATAGACTGACGCCTGAACAACGCTTGCAAATTGTGCAAATTTATTTTGAAAATCATGGTTCTGTTCGAAATATGTATCGCGCACTACGTCAATATTACGGTCAACATAATCGTCCATCAGAGCAATTAATTCGATTAACTATGGAACGCTTTCGCACCACGTATACTCTAAATGATAACACGCATCCAGAGAGACGTCGTACAGTGCGTACAGAAGAAGTCATTACTGCTGTAGAGCGTAGCGTAGAGGATGACCCGAATCAGTCTGTCCGCCAACGTGCACAGGAATTGGATATGTGTCCATCCACTTTATGGAAGATTTTGCGGAAAGATCTAGGTTTGCGTGCTTACAAAATCCAACTTGTGCAAGAATTGAAGCCACACGATCACCTAGCAAGGCATAGATTCGGTGAATGGGCCCAAAACAAGATTGCCGTTGATCCCGATTTTCATAATCGAATTTTGTTTAGCACAAAACTGCCGTATTTGGAGTGATGATAATCCTCAAGTGTATGTTGAGACACCGTTATATCCAGAAAAACTGACTGTTTGGTGTGCTTTATGGGCTGGTGGAATAATTGGGCCGTACTTCTTTAAAATCGAAGCTGGCCAGAACGTTACAGTCAATGGTGGCCGCTATACAGCCATGATTACTGACTTTTTCGTTCTTCAATTGAACAATCATGATGTGCAGGAGTTGTGGTTTCAACAAGACGGCGCAACATGTCACACAGCTCGTGCCACAATTGATTTATTGAAGGAAACGTTTGGTAACCGCATAGTTTCACGTTTCGGACCCGTGAATTGGCCTCCAAGATCGTGCGATTTAACGCCGCTTGACTATTTTCTATGGGGATATGTGAAGTCGCTAGTCTACGCCGATAAGTCCGAAACGATTGACCACTTGGAGGACAACATTCGCCGCGTTATTGCCGATATACGGCCACAAATGTTTGAAAAAGTCATCGAGAATTGGCCCTCCAGATTAGACTACGTCCGAGCCAGCCGTGGCGGTCATATGCCAGAAGTCATATTTAAATTATAATGCCAGAAGATTATCTATCGAATAAAGTAAATTTCATGTCAATTTAAAAAAATCATATTTGTTTTATTCCATTTCAAAGTTCTATACCTCTAAAAAAAACACCCGTTACTTATGTACATAATTTCTCACGGAATGAAAAGACTAAACTGTAACATAAATTAGAGAAAAAATATTTCTTAATTATCAAAATACTACCTAATCTAAAATTGACTGAATAAAAACGTTTTCCGCCTAAAAATAAATTATCTTGTATAATGGATTTTAAGAGATTCATTTAAAATTACCATATTTACCAATATTTCAATATGTTCCTTGACATAGCAAATTGATTTACTTTGATTTTCTAAAACCGATAGATATGTAATTTCAATTCAGTAAGTCGTTCTTATGTAACAAAGTTTTCGTTTGACGCTCTAACTATATCTAAACTTTTTCCAACTTCGAAGGTAGGAATAGGAAGATATATCTTTATCTATCACCGACGTTTTTGATTGAATCAAGTTTGAAAAACTCTGGATTTATGAGATTCATATTCGGTAGCAGACGCCTTTTGTGTGAAAAGGATTCTACGTTACAAAATAACGAATTAACAGCTAGGAATATTATTGGTTATTTTTGGAAATACGCATACTGATACTATACTAACATAGTATTATGTAATATTTCATGACATTTTATTTCAGTACTCTATGAAAATGCAAGTGAATTGCGTTTAACCCTAAGCTTCTCAAGGGAAATATAAATCCCGATTTATCTTTACTTAAAAACTGAAGAAGTAATTACTACAAAACACATGTTTTTTTTTACAATCAAGTAAAAAGTTTCTTCCATTTCTATAAGTATATCCTATACACGTATACATACATACGAAAGTGGATCAAATATGAACCAATTTTTTTAAAGATTGCTGTTAGGCTAAAGAAAAACGTAAGCGTCATATTTTTTTCAATATTTTTATGTTTATTTACACATTTTTCTCACCAGATTGGAAGTTCGGTCGTGTCTCTAATAAACTGCTTTCGAGCGATTTTACGACTTGGTCGTCGTCAAGTCGAGGTCCTCTTCCATTTTTTCCCTAAATAGTCTGAATATGTTGTAGTCACACTGAAATAAAATAAATTGAGCTATAACGTATTACAGTATTTTCAATAACTTTTTTCCAATTTTTCCCAGAAAGAGTTACTTTTCGAATAGGTACGCCTTTTTGGCCGGCCGACTAAATTTAATTTATCAAGGAGATGCCAGTAGTACGTTGCGTCGATTACATGCCGCTTATAAAGGAAATCAATGTGATGTATGTCTTTGGATCACACGAATGTTCTCTTTAGCCGAATCCGACATGCATAGCTTATTTCTCATTAATTCTCGATCATTTGGTCACATTGAAAATCTATAATAGACGAAACAGAATATGTTACTTTCCTAGAATTTTGTATTACTTTTGCTTAATAAAATATTAGCTATGAAATCGATTCATTCTGTACATTATTGTATAGTTTCACCATGCATATTAATTATTATTTCAATACATATTTTTGAAATAAAGAAATTCTTGCCGTTTTGGTAGATTGTATTGCATTTATAGTCAAGATACACACACTTTTCATGTCGATCTTTTATGGGTTACAGTTGTAATTAATTTTTACTATTCTCAATTAATTTTTTAGCAACTTGCGTAGACATTGCAAGCAAAATTCCAGCAGGCTTTACACCTACGCTCAGCAAAATTTAACAATAAGACAAATATAAATGATTTTGGACCCGAGCAACTAAAAGTTGTTTCGAAGGTAATTTAGTGCGTTTTTAAAATTGGTTATAGTTGTTGAGATATTTAATAAATTCATTCTTTACAATTTTTGGCAATTAATGACCATTTTATTCAATTAAAGGTAATAAATCAGAAATAAAGAGCGGCTGAACAGAGTCAATTCTATTATTTAGGATCCACTTAGGGCATTAGAATCCAACAATAGATGCTCATCGTACCATCATCCGAAAACTGCTGGTATCATTTGGTACATAGACTTCCGCGGTCGTGGTCCATGCTATCTGCTTCTGGGTTTCCGGGCTGGAACCGCGTCACTAGTATATCTGCCGACGTTTCGTACCCATTTGTATGAGTTTCAGTGCAGTAGTTCAGCCCTGAAGATGTCCCATACAAATGGGTACGAAACGTCGGCAGATATACTAGTGACGCGGTTCCAGCCCGGAAACCCAGAAGCAGACTGCTGGTATCGTTTTTCGATTTTTACCTTACTTTGGTGTGTCTGCTCTCCTTGCCCGTTGTTCGTATCGTTCAAGTTTTCTGATGCGTTAATTATATTATAATATTAAGAAAATGAATCTTGAGAAACATGCTATGTCCAATCATGAGATAATTTTGTAAAAAGTTGAAATACGGGCATTTGTAGTTACCGAGAAAGCTGTGAACATCACTTTGAAATAATGCCCATGCTGCCGCTTCGTTGGGCATTAAACATTTTGTAAAGCTTCCCTGTTTCAATCAAGAGACAAATCATCTGTTGGAATAATATGTAAGTCAATTAATGTGTCAGATTTAATCAGAATTAATTTTCAAATGTTTACATCGCCAAAATTTTCCGTTGATGCTCACTGTATTTGATCTTGGTCACGATCTTACAAATTGTGTCGTAGCATTCTTTCGGTTGTGCTGCATGAGAAATCTGAATGGATGATTTTTCATTTATATTGTGTAGCAGTCCTGAAACTGCCTTTCGAGCCATCAATGACAAAAACGCTATTCAATTCGATCGTACGATGTATTCATCACATCAAATAAACCGTTGATGTCATAACGTAAACATACCATATGTTCCCTTGTTTTTTGAAGAACAGTAGTAGCGCCTGACTTCTGTTTCTGTATACACTGACTTACGTTCGAAGTATAAAGATATTTCCACTCCTACAACTGTGAAGTCTACTTTTTGTTTCGATAAATTCAAATCAAGAATCAAATCGCTCAATTTATTTTGCGAAATTAATTGCTTTTCTTCTATGACAAAATCGCTTCCATCTCTCGGCGCAAATGAAGTCAAATCCCAGGGCATTTGCACTTATATCTGAACAAACTGGCAATGGAATATTGCTCGTACGTCGAATTGGGTTGATATTGGTGGTACGATAGGTTATTAATTCTGTGCTAATTTGCTTCATTTATAGTGTAGATATTTATTAAGGGAAAGAAGAAATGGTCTACATGATTTTGGTTTTCTCCATTACATTAGCAGGACCACTTGTTCTACACACGTTACAAAGCAATTTCGGCACCCAAGGTTTGTGAGTGTACGACGGGTTTTGCAAATACACTTCTTTGAGCCTATTTGTCATCATTTTGCCACTTTAACACATTTAACATCCGCAAATATAACCAAAACATTTCGAATAGACTTTGCAACGATGTCTGCATTTTCACATGTTTCTAAACAACAAACGTTTCGAATGAAATTGAAATGAATTTTCTAACGACGCTATAATCTTACAGTCGTTTTCATTAACATTAGGAAACGGATTGAAGAGTAGGATTCGGCGCATCAAATAAGGCAATCGTTATCATCTGCTCGAGTATAAAAGTTGATCGGCATTTGTTAACCTGCGTAATTAGTCAGACATGATGCTGCTGACGACCAGTCACGTCTAGTAAGCTAAATCGTTTTTGGAGCAAATAGAGGGAATGGATATGTTTTCACCTTCTTTTTCTTCATTCCTGTGCTTTTTTATTATATATATACATATAGTATGTACTTACACATAAACAATTTTGTTCCCTTCTGATTTGTAAAATTACATATTTATTATTTTCCTTTTTATTATTTCTTGAATATTTTTTTAACTTTGTTCTATTATTAAGAAATTCTGCTGGCCAAAATATAGAGGTAAATAAAATAAAATAACTGTCTTTCTGTGTATATTATTTTCGCTATTATCACGCCCATATTAGTACAAGATAACTATTTGCTATCTAACATTTGTTTATTTACTTTATTTTTTATTATTTAATTCATTTATGTGTATAATTGTTATAGCTATTACAAATTATTTAATTTATATATTTAATTAAAATTACAACTACCTCATTTTTATATTTTCTTGTTCATAAAATAGCATTCTATAATTTACCTTAGGCAGGTTACTTTTCAAAAATTAAAAATATTTTTAATAATGCTCGTTAAATTTTATTTGAAATAAAGACGGCCATGCGTTTAATAAAAGGATATGACTTTTTTCATATTGCCTTTGTGTATGTCACTTTATTATTCTTTTATGTTCCAACAGGCAAACGCTTCTCGTAATAATAAGTGCCTGTTATTAAGTTCAAGATTGCCCGAATAAAATGGGTACATCAAATCTGCGAAAATTTAATTTTATTCCACGTGCCGTCATTAAAATACAAAAAATGAAAAATCACTGTGTAACTCAATAAGAAGGCTTTGAGCCGGCATGTTCCAGAAAAGATTTGAAAGGCTTTCGGAGCGTAGAGTAGGCAGAAGTGTCTATAGATAGCAAGCTCCTCATTACCGGCTTCCACGGATCCGCAAACGTGCTTTATTATTCGTGCACATCAGTGATTCAGCAGAAACCGCATCTTAAAATACGCGCGTTTTATATATATTGGGTAAAATTTTTCTTCGACGACTTGCCAGGATGATTTCCGCTGAATAAAATGAATACGAATCGTTTATTTTATAACCCGATACTAGTTTTATTATGTCGGATCGTTAAATCTAATGGACTACTGATTCCACATATGGATAAAATATCGACGCTGTGTGTAAATGTGGCAGTGTCATTTATTTTGACAGAAACGAGCACTACCCACATAAATTACAGTTTAATTTTTATTTTTATGGTAATGCTAGTATATAACTATATAAAAAACAGAAGTAAATAAATGTCTAACAACAATATGCTTTACGTATATTCAGGTTCAAGTTGAATGTCTTCTGCCTAATAAAGAATGTTAATATTCACAGTACAATAGAAACTGTAACTGCACATTTTAGTATAGTTTAAGTTTAGGTTTATTTTAGTATACTTAGTACCCGTCATCGTTTATTCGTATTACCAAATTATTAAGTTCAGGTTTAATAATTTACAAAAATATATTTTAGTACCTTCTTTTATCTCAAAAATATTTAATTCCCTTTCGAAGCGCTGTATCATAATAAATAATTTACCATTTCCTATGTTAAATAATACTAATGCAATTTTGAGCAGCAAAAAATACAAATGTACAATCCAACTGTCTAGGGAAATTAGTATTCAAGCTATGTTTGGTGATGAAATACATTGGATACCAGTTCGAACAATTACATCTAAATTGCTGGGGCATAGTATATCACAAATATTTAAACAAAGAACAAAATGCGAATGCACAATATTACAGGGAAAACTTTTTAAAGCCCTATCCTTCGGAAACACTTCATTTGAACATACAATTTGGCAAAATCATGGGTGTATAAAGTAATAAAAAATGTGTTACTTGCAAATTATTTTGATACATACTTACAATTAGCAAAACCCATGATTTACTGCTTATTCTGCTACGGATTTTGCATCGCAAAAACTATATGAAATCCTTGGACACACAAAAAATGTAAGTGTTTGATCAATTATTTTTACATAGCTGTGTTGTAAAAGGCCATAAATGCTGGTTAAGTTTTTTTGCAATGTTTCACTAGAATTACTTGCAAAATATCCATTCTTTCAAATGAACTCCACAGAAATTAAATCCGACAATGTAACTTAGCAGAACGTGATATAATTATAGTAAAAACAAGAACGATTCTTCTAAAAACACGTAAAATTACTTGCACCATTTTAGAAAACTACATGATGTGACACCAAACACATTTATTGAGTAGAATTCGTGTTTGTATACTTTTTATTTAATATGTTAACGACTTATCCACTGTCTGAGAGCTTAATATGCGTAATATTTGGGTTCTATTAATCTGGAGGCAAGTACCAAGTTAATTAGTATAAATAATTATTTTAAAGAAAATGAGTTGTACTTAAGCAGTGAAAAAGCAGTTCGTATAGAATTTAAAGCAACACATACAGAAAGAAAATATGTATTCACTTTACATAAAAGTCAATGGTAATAGTTACCAATTGTCACGCCTGAAAAAGAATATTAATATACTAAAAATGTATTACTTTGTACATATATAATATGATTTCTGTTTGTTTTAAACAAAGGCCAAGACAAATGTTTAAAAATAATATAAGGCGCAAGAGTTCCTATTCACTTAAGGAGTACTTAGACGACCCTGAATTTTAAATGTTTCAAGTTTAAATGTGGAAATAGACTTCATCGCAATATAATATAAATAATATAGTATTGACAAAATGAATGAAATGGAGGGATAGACTCAGAAAATAAATAAATTTTCTAGACTTTTTATACAAAATAAAAACTTTCAGATGTACTTATTTTGTTGATTGTGAAATTAATTTTAAAAAAACAAAGAAACAATTAAAGAGAGACTACATTTAGCATTTCTATCATAACTTATATATGTGGACATACAGCTAAGGTTTTCCAATTATTTTTAAAAGTCTATATAAAAATCTAACAGCTGTAGAAATGTTAGCTCGAATGAGAGATCCATCGTAAAAATGGATTTAAATATTTCAGTTTCGTTTTCCTTTGATATGAAAACCAGTGGCATTAATTTACGTCCATAAATTAATAGCAACTTTTCACTCTAATAATTATAAATAGAAACTATATGCTTCCATAGAAACTGTAATTGGCTATGACCACGGTAGTCGATTTTGACCAAAGAATGTACCACATTTCGGTAATTCCCTTCTTACACATCATAGTGTGGCTTCGTTTATGGCACCACTTGCCTTCATAGCAACTAGTTGTGTCTCGATAATTAAAAATAATATTACATTGAAGAAAGGTCTAATAAATATAATTAATACTGTAGAAGTTTTAAATTTGTTCCTATTGTGATCATCATAGGCTAGACCTTTGTCTGTTTTTGACAACTGGGCATATTTTTATTAATGAAATTATTCCTTAGAAAATGTGTAAAAGAATAAATAAAGATCAAGTAAAGATAGCAGCAATGCCATAAATCTAAAGATAAGATTAAAGGTGAAGATTGATGTTAGCTTTGTGATTGTGCAGAAACATATGGCCTTACATTGTCATGAAGTAATGTCACACCAGAAGGCAGTAGACCACGCCGCCTCTTTTGTATGGTACGCCACAACTTTCTCAATGTCACATAACACGTATCAGACTTGATTCTTGTGTTTTGCGTCAAAAAATCCACTAAGAAAATCCCTTTCCTGTCCCAAAAACAGATGCTAGCACATGCGTATTGATATTGCTTGTTTGGCTTTCATTTTGATTGTTACCATTCCACTGACAGTCGCTTGGATTCAATAGTCATGTGAAACACTCACCTCCTTGCTGATTATAACGAGTCGAAAACAATAAAGTACAGCCCAATTTTTTGTTTTGTGATTATCGGAAAAGAGTCTTGGCACCCACCGGCAACACAATTTATATACTTCAGTTTCTACGAAACAATAGTATGCAAAATTGACCTTGAAACCTGTGGACAATCAATCGATAACTTTGAAATTACGAATCATTGGTCCTGTCGAATTTCGCTGTCTACATCACAATCCAACTATTCAAAAAGCAGAGAAAGTCGACCTGGGTGTGGCTCACTATGCACATTAACCGGCCCGTCCTTGAACATTCTCACCTACATTCGAACTTTACTATCACTCATAGCATTGTTACCATACACGTCACAAATCTGAAAGTAAATTTCCTCTGTTGCCAAGTTTTTTGCCCTCAAGAATCGAATGAAAGATCATATCTCAGTTGACGAGTGGATCAATTAAACTTAACTTAAACATTATACACTTCTACAGTTCATCACACAGATAGAAGATACGGCTGCCTATATCAACTAAACGCGCGTAAATCATGCTGGGAGCAGACGCGCATGCGCAGTATGGTGACCGCACGTCGTTCTCGTCCTCATCCTCGAACGGACCTTGTTTAAAAGGTAATCCTCGTAATAAAATTATCGTATAATTGTCATCATATTGTAAATGATATTTTACTGGAATGGTACTATTATACGCTATTATATTTGTATTAATACTGTATTGATGTCATGAACATCCAATTTAAAAGTTTGTAATATTATATATATTTAGCCAATTTCTTTAACTGCTTTCAATGCAAACTGAGGTTCCTGTCTGCTTGGAATTACACGCTTCTTTCTTTTCCTTTATATGTGTTTGTCTTCGTCTTAGAAAGAATATTATCACGCAACTGTCCTACATCTTTGTAAGCCGCGGGGATCGCGCGTCAATCACTGCACTGGCGTTGGCCTAAGAAAATCAATGTTAGTGATGTAATTTTAAAGACTTTTTAATCGAGTTGTATGTAACTAAATGCTAATAAAGTGTTGTAACAGATATTTCTGTTTGTACGTTTTATGTTATCATCGCTAAAGAATCCCAGCAAACACGAAATTCTCTAAATATAATTTTAATGACTTATTTTGTTTATTCTAATCAACAGTCAATATAACGACTTTACATTTAATAAACTATTTCTTCTACCTCTTTCTTTTTATAAATAGAAGTTACCACACCCACTGTCATTATGTGTATATGTATGTATGTACTATATGTATGTACCGAGTTTTCTTTACAACTACAAGGAGCACTACCACGACACAGTGCGACTTCGAAATAACGAGCGAAATCTGTCATCTCTACGATTGTTCTGTCTATTTATGTTTCCAGACAGGTGGGTTCCAAGTATATATACCTAAGTAGAAATGCTTTGTATTTATACAATACATACATACCTTTCAAACTGCTTACTTCAAACTTTTTGTATCATTTACCTCTCTACAATTGACTTAACAACATATAAATGATTTCGCATTGTTCGTGACAGAGCAATGTGACTTGTTAACATTCTAAAGAGGATAATCGTGTCTAAAATATCATAACAATTTTTTTGGAATTATATTACGCATATGTGTATTGGTTTGTTTGGAAAGTAATTTCGTTTTTCCTTTTAAGCATAATTATTTTACTTGATTATAACTAGTTCTAGCTGGTTCCGTATAACGCACAGGTATTTGGAAATTATGAAATCTTTCAGCAATATTCTAACCCGCACGCCCTCTTTTGCACTCTCATGCAAATTAAGAGGAGGGTGGTTAATAGAGAGCGTAAGTTTCTTAGAAAGATTCTTTTTGAGTTCTGATATTGTTAATAACAAGAATAATAATAATCTTCACCTTGACATCCCCAGATAAAGTACCAATATAGTCCTGGTGTAGTTTGTAAATCATTTAAATAAAAGTGCTAAATTAAATAAATATAGCAATTAGCACTTTTATTTAAATGATTTAGAAACTACATCAGGACTATATTTTTACTTTATCTGGGGATGTCAAGGTGAAGATTATTATTATTCAATATACAGGCTGTTTCAAAAAGAATAAACGTATTTCCAATGCATATATTTATTAAACTTTAAGACATGCGAATATGAAACTTTACACACATATTTATGAACCTCTCAAGTTCAGACACGAACAATATCACATTGATACTCAAATGCCTCCCATACTCGGGCAAGCATGCCCTTCGTCACTGATGTTATGGTAGTACGGATCCGGGTCTTCAACTCTTCGAGGTTCTGTAGGAGTGGTGGTACATAAACGCTGTCTTTAACGAAACCCCACAGGAAGAAGTCACAGGGTGTCAAATCCGGTGACTGTGGAGCCCAGCTAAGACATGCTAAGTGGCCAGCTCCTTGAAGACCAATCCAACGGTTCGTTAAAGTTTCATTCAGGTATTCACGCACTTAGTGACTCCAGTGAGGGAGTCCCCGGTCTTGTTGAAAAATGAAGTTGTCTTCGTGCAGCCTCGGACACAACCAGTTTTGTAACATAGTGAGATATTGCTGACCGTTAACCGTGTATCCATCAAAGAAGAATGGGCCGTAAACAGATGATCGGGATATCGCATAAAACACATTGATTTTAGGCGAATCTCGTATATGTTCGATGACTGCATGTGGGTTCTGTAGACCCCAAATTCGAACATTGTGTTTGTTTACCAGACTACTAATATGGAAAATCGCTTTATCACTGAACACGGTGCGTTGTGCGAAAATCTGATAATTGTCAATAGCATCATTAATCTCGTTACAAAATGCCACACGTTTCCGTTTGTCATCAGGACGCAGAGCTTGTACCAACTTTAACTTGTGCGGCTTCATAAACAACCGACGTCTTAAAACACGCCAAATTGTTGTTGTAGGCAGTTGCAACTCCCGACAGCCACGACGAGTTGATGTTGAAGGATTACGTTGGAAAGCAGTTTGAATTCGTGCAACGTTTTCTTTAGAAACACGAGGGCGATCAGGTCTTGTCGAATTGTCGAATTATCGATACCGTCTGCGAATGTTCCACCCATTCGGTGGGTATATATATATATATATATGTATACATATATTGTTATATTCTAAACATAAGTATGAGAAGAATCAGTTGCTAATGTTCAACTTAGAAATACACTTACGAGGGAGCGTTTCTATAGTCGCGGAATGGGGGACAAGGGGTGGAAATAAAAAAACCAAATTATTTTTCTTTTTCAATATATTCACCTGCAAGACGGATACATTTTTCACATCTTTCAATTAATTTATTTATACCCTCATAAAAAAACGATTTCTCTTTATCTGCAAAATACGCCGAAACTGCCTCCTTGACTTCATCATCGGCAGTAAATTTTTTACCCCGCAGCTCTTTTTTCATCTTGGGAAACAGGTAATAATCACTCGGGGCCAGGTCTGAGCTGTAGGGTGGGTGATTCACAATTTCGAAGCCCACCTTATGCAGGGCAGCTAACGCAACGCGGCTCTTGTGGACGGGCGCGTTGTCGTGCAAAAGCAGAACACCTTTTGTCAATTTTCCCCGTCTTTTCTCTATAATGGCTTCTTTTAGTCGCTCTAATATTGAAGCGTAATACTCTCCGGTTATATAAACACCTTTATCTTTATAATCAATCAACAATATTTCTTCCGAGTCCCAAAATACCGTTGCCATGAGTTTCCCAGCTGATTGTGACACTTTAAATTTCTTGGGAGGTGCTGTGCCCTTTTTATGCCACTGCATGGAGTCTTGTTTGGACTCAGGTTCATAATGATGAACCCAAGTTTCGTCTCCAGTAACAATTCCACTCAATACACCATCCTTATCTTCATTACAGAGGTCCAAAAATGCACGCAAACACTCTACGCGCTGTTGTTTTTGCGGCGGCGTGAGCATTCTCGGCACCCATCTTGCGCTGACCTTAGACATGCCGAGATGATCGTGTAGGATTTTAAAAATTGTTGTATCGGATACTCCAACCATTTCTGCGAGTTGTTTCTTCTTTAGTCGAGCGTCTTCGAGTACAATTTGTTCAACTTTTTGGATAAGTGCTGGCGTGGTCACCTCAATGCTCCTGCCCGGCCTCGGGTCGTCTTCAAGGGATTCCCTTCCTTGTTTAAATAAACTATGCCACTTGTACACCATGGTTTTTCCTGGACAAGAGTCGCCGTAAACCAATGACATCTCATTCATTATGGTCGCGACTGATTTTCCTTGCCTGGTAAGGAACTTTATAACGGCACGATATTCGATTTTTTCCATATTTCACTTTTCACTCCTGATTATGTTACTTGGTTGACGATAGCTCAAAAACTAACTGTCTAATAACAATGAAACTTCGTATTTATACTAATCATGAGTCGCTGCACAGGCCACGCCCCCAATGCGCCTTCTCACCCCTCTACAACCCGCTCATTCCGCGAATATAAAAACGCTCCCTCGTAAGTAATGTAGGATGTATGTATATTGTCTTAATTTGATGTATATTCTCTTAATAATCATTATTTATTTATAGAAGGCTACGTTTCATAATTAGTTTTGTCGTATTAAGATTACTTATAAATCTAAGTACTCACTTTGAGTTCTGATATGTTTCCTTACTGTTAGATGTATTTATCTACTTAATAATACTTAATAAATAAATACTTAATAAAACATCCACAGATGATTTTAAGTTGGACATTACTTTAGTGCATTTATAAATATATGTTACATATACATAATGTTATGTTGTTATCCATAAGAATTAATAGAAACATAATGATATGTTAATTAAAAAGACCTAAAAATAAATGTATGTAAAATCAAATTAAAAATATAGTGATGGTATGTCAAAATAAAAGCATTGCACATTTATCGATACGGAATGGAGGAAGAATTTTTATATACTATTTCAAATTAATATTAAAGGATTAAAGGAATTTTATTGGATTTGAAGGAACATAATGCGGTGAAAATTATTTGCTTTTACAATAATAATGGGTGAATATAATGAGAAGAAACTTAGAACTATCATATGAATAAGTAATTTTCATATAATAACATAAATACTGATTAATATTCAAAAACCACATTTACTGGTTTTTTAAAGTAAAAATGTATATATTTCTATAGTTTCTTTGCATATAAAACTTTTTCTAAAATTTTAAAATTTCAAAATTTATCTGACAGAAGTCTGGTACGTAATTTCCCCGGTCGTGGTCTATACTATCTTCTTCTGGGCTTCCGGGCAGGAACCGCGTCACTGGTATAATTGCCGTACCCACTCGTATGGGACATCTTCAGGGCTCAACTACTGCTACTGTTTGTTGCACTGAAACTGAATTATCGGACATAATTTTTAGCAATTTGTACATTTTTTATATGAAAGAGTTAATATGTAAAAATTGGACATTAAGGTAATTTATATGTGTAGATTAATTAAATTATATGCACTGTTTAATCCAAAAAGAAACTGAAGTACCTCTTAATTAAAATAATTGGATTCATAACTATGGTATAAGCAATAGTAGACATATCCGTTTTATTTTTTCTTTTATATACGAAAGCGACATAAAAATTTAGGATTCTGCATAATTCACTTGCAGGATGAACGTGTTGACAGTTATCTAAAAAAAATAAATAACTGAAGAATAATCAACATATAAATAATGAAAATTTAACGTAATGACTTACCTATAGTAATTATATAGGTCAATAATTGTTAAAGTGCTATAGAAATACCCAAGAATATAATTTAAATAATTATATAAATAGTACTTGTGATGTTAACAATATAAACAGTGTTAAAAGAATACAATAAACGTTTAAATATTGGTAAATTAAATAGCGAAAATAATAATGGAAGTGGACTATTCATATAATATGTCGATAAATAATGGATAAGGAACAACGATAGGAAAGAAAAGGATACGAAATAAGAATGGATCAATTTAGTATGTAGAAATATATTCTTTAATGTAATTTGTTTATTTTGTGTCTATTAAAATTATAATTTAGAGGTATGGGTAATATATAATAATTTAAATTTGAATATCAAACGCCTATAGAAAATCATTTAAAATAAATTATTAATATATTAATTGACAGGAATGCAGTTTTTATTTACAAGTAATTTATTTAAAATATTTGAAGTAAGTAGGATTGCATAAACAATGTTTATTAATAGAAATTTTGGTTAATTAATTTATATATTAATTTTGGTATTAGATATTTGTTGATTTTTATTAAAAGTCAATATATTTATTATCTTCAAAATATCAAATAATTTTATTTAAAATAGATTTTAGCATTATAAATAATAATAATTATTAAGAAACGTGAAATTCAAATAATGAAGGCAGATTTAAATAATTAAATTAAATATGCTCAATTAAGTTAGTTAAAGTTCATTAAATTAATTAATGCTCATAATAAATGTAATTGCATCAATATTATAGAAGTTTTGATAATATGAAAGATATAGTTGCATATAATGATATTTATATAGTCATAATAACAATAAATAAGGACTGATTTCAAACTAAATATATGTACAATAAACATCATTGCTATACCTACTACAGGATTCAATCCAAACACCACCTTTGAAGACAGACACACACAGCTTGTTTTCTTTTTATTCTGCGCTATCTAAGTTAAAACAAGTATTTATTTAAGTAAGTAAATTGTGATTATTATTTTATACAATTAAATATTAAAAACGCAAACAACACAATCTAAATACAAACATATAAAAGTAACAATATCTTTTTTACTTTTTTTTTCTTTAAATATATATGTTATTCAATTTATTTAATCATTTTGGTCCAATACATTTTGAGATATTTCTGGGGTAATTGCGTGATTCCCCGCTCGTAAACCTTGACCTTTACTTGCGAAAAATTGATCCAAGGAGTTTTTCACTTCTTCGCTGGAATTAAACGGTATATTTAAAGAATTCTGGTAAAGATCGGAACAATGTGGTACATGCGGTAGCTGTACCTCCCATATCAAGAGGCATCCTTGACATCGAAATTATCAGAACTGAATTCTTTATACGAATTATGGCGCTGGAGTTCTGTGTTCTCCGTACATTTCAGGCAACTGTTTTTGCTTCAAAAATATTCTTACTTTGGCAGTAAAAAGCAAACTCTACTGAAAATGCTCAATTTTAAAAATTACGTAAAAAAATAACACAAACAGTGAACCTAAAATTTTTTTTATAAATAAATTTTGAAATGTACGATTATAAAATATATACATATATAATGGGCTTTAGAAGGCTAGCTGAATAAATATACACAATTAACAGCCGACAACGAAATTGTTTCCTGAAAAGATGTGTAAGTGCACGTTGATTGTTTATGGAATACAAGTAATATAATCTAAACCCATCCTTACATTTATTCGTTTCATTTTCCTTTATATGACATTTATCAAAAACTTCTTAAAATTTGTTGTTCTATTTGCCTCGATGTTTATTTGATTCGTGCGCGTATAATATTAAGTTGCATGCTCTTACAATGTGTACATCAATAAACAATGTGTCTGTTAATAGCCCTGCGATTATTACTGTCTACGTTAAATACGGAAAGTAAGCACATCGCGTCTAGCAGTTCTTGACAAATATTTATGTTACATATGTACATGGCACGTATGCATCTTTACTCTTTAATTGGTTTAGTAATGTCAAAACTTAACTTTCTTGTACGATATATTCTATGTCTTGTCTTATGTTTTAATACCAATACAGACTTTTAAACACTGGTAAATATTTAATCTACGGTCAAGTCTATAAAGTGTTTTTTTTTTTGGGGCGGAGAACTAAATTGGCAATACTGTTTTCTATGACAGCCGATTTGACAGCTCTCGGTTGTTCTGAAAAACATGATTGAAATTGAGAAACTCATCAGGCATTATCTGCATTTTATGGTGCACATAATCGTCCATCA
This sequence comes from Dermolepida albohirtum, assembly GCA_031893035.1. Lineage (NCBI taxonomy): Eukaryota > Metazoa > Arthropoda > Insecta > Coleoptera > Scarabaeidae > Dermolepida > Dermolepida albohirtum. The sequence continues at coordinate 37,786 of JAVIWB010002575.1, forward strand.
GAGTGAATAATTAGAGAAACTATGAACCGCTTTCACAATACCTATACTCTAAACCATATGTGGACAACAACCGATCCGCGGGCCGAATTCGGCCCGCGAGACATTGTCGTATTATTTCATGTCTGATATTTATCGCTAAAAATTATGAACACTACTTTTAAACGCGGCCCACGAACGTATTTGCACATTAAAGTTTGACCCACAACATGTCAAAGGTTGCCCATACCTGCTTTAAACGATAACGTGCGTCCCTTAAGATGTTGTACAGTGCACACACAACAAACGATTGATGGTGTGCAGCGTAGTGTTGATGACGATCCAAATGCGTCAATTCGACATCGTGCGCAACAATTAAATTTGTGTCCATCGACTTTATAGAAAATTTGACGTAAATATCTTGGTTTACGTACTTACAAGATTCAACTTGTACAAGAATTGAAGCCACATGATCATTGTTCGCGCCGTAAATTTTGTGAATGGGCCGATGGAAACATTGCTATTGGTCCACAATTTTATTTGAAAATTTTATTCAGTAATAAAACACACTTTTGTTTAAATGACTCTGTTAATAAGCAGAGTTGTCGCATTGGAAGCGATGACAATCCACAAACCAATGTCGAAACACCATTGTCCATCATTGGAACGTTACAGTCAATAATCATTTGCAAGGCATTAATGTTACAGGCATGTGGTTTCAGCAGGACGGCCCCACATGCCACACAGCGCGCGATGCAATTAATTTACTGAAAGAAACATTTGGCGAACGATTAATTTCATGGAATGGACCTGTTAGGTGGCCAGTCAACAGGTCCATTTCATGAAATTAACTGGAACTACGAAGATTAATGCACGTTTGGATGCGCTCGAACATGCTCTGAAACCTTTGACCAAACAGTCCGTTCTTGATTTTCAGAAAGATAAAGAAATTGTCGAGACTGAGGTCCGGACTGTACAGAGGATGGTCCAACAATTCGATGTTTCGTTGTGTTAAAAGTTCAAAGATGATTCGTAGTTCGGGGTTGGTTTTTCGACGTTCGGCGATGACGTTGTATAGCAATTGGCAGTAACAGTTCTTTGATATTGTAGAGGAATTGTTGTTATATGACCTGCTTTCGAGACAAATGTCGCTCCCACATTTTTGGAGACACTTCGCGAACGGACAACTTTTGTCAGCTTTTCTTCACCTTGGCACAACCAAACAGACGACTGGCGTTTATTGGCTGGTTCGTATGAGTAAATCCAAGATTCATCACTACTGGCAATGTTATACATGTTTCCGGCGTTGAAGCGATCTAGAGTTTTTTGACACCAATTCACCCTGCTTGATTTCTGTTCTTCGGTCAACAGATGCGGCATTCAACGGAAAGCCAAATTTTTTAAATTGAGCTCTTTGAAATCCCCAATAATGCTTCAATTTGGCGATATGCCGCATGTCGACTTCGTTGATGATCTGACGCATAGAATCAACGTTTTCCTGTGTGACTACTCTTCTTGGTGAACCTGCTCTTGAATTGTCACTAAGATTAATCCGTCCACGTTTGAATTCTCTATACCAACAAGAAATTGTTGACTGATGTGTTGCTTCATTGCTGAAAATAAAAAACAAATCGGCGAGGCATTCTTGTTGAGATAACTGCCTTCGAAAATTATAAAAAATTATTCCGCGAAAATGTTCTTGGTTCCTTTTTTCAACCAACTTGTCAACTCTGACAGTTTGTTGTAACAATGCTACACGTATCGCATTGAAACTTTGGATTTAGGTTAACTAACAATAAAGGTTAATTTTTAATAGTGATATTTGATTAGTAACACCCGCTATGTTCCACTATACAACACTTAAAAGACACGTGCACATACAACAATCGGTTGGACCATATTGTAAAACTTTTGTAGAGACCTTTGGTATATTAATCAGAAGAATTATATAATTCTTCTTGTTTAAGGTATTTCATGTTGGTGCTTCAAATATTTATAAAATCTAATAGACAAAAGTCCAGATTCTTTGAACTTATTTGTAGATTGTTTATGGTAACGGCGTTGCAAGACTACTTGACTGGAATTACATCATCATCGAATTTCTTAAAAGAAAGAACTGAGTATAGTATAGTAAGTATAGTAAGTATAGTAAGGCAGTGAAATGTTTCGGTTTGACTCGAGTTCAGAGATTACTACATAAACCCTTATATTTGGAATTATATTTATTTTTATTGTTATTTTATTGACTTTTAAAAATATGTCCAGATTATATTAATGCAACATTTTTGTTCACGAAATAAGGTCATCGATTATTGATTATTTCGAGTTTACTACCAATGCGGACAATAAAAATGAATGTATTATAAACATATACATATGATCCAGAATCAATATTTTAAAGTTCATCAGTGATATTTTTCTCTGTAGTTGGGAACTAGAAATATCAAAATTGAAATTTAAGGTTTTCGTCATCGATACACAAAATATATTATACTTTTAAAATTCTAGAATGTCTCAGTTGTTTCCCTCAGAGTTTATTGATAATAATTCGTGAAATGTCTCGTAGATATATCATCGAGTTTCAATATTTTTGTTTACATCGAATGTATAAATTTAAGTTAAGTTTCTATGCGAGCAAATTTCATAATAAATATTTTTTTCGTTTTATTTTAAGGAAGCAAAGCATTTGGAAAAATCCATTTTATAGGTATGTTTTACCATACGCAACACAAAAATTCCCACGCTCACTGAACACAACAACAAACCATATTGGATAGGTCGTGTGTAAATACAAACATGATTTTTTAAATAAGCAGTTTATTCCAGGTATATAAACTCTCATTTTGTTAACGCACTTCAAATACATTATGATTGACAGTTTTCATTATATGCATGGACGTATAGATAATATTTCGGTTTTGCAATCATTTTAAAATATTTTATTAATCTCCAGATTACTACTCCGGTCATACAAATATGCCCCGCTAGGGCTACAAAATTGTTTTTTAGTGCGAGTTCTTTTGAAAATTACGTTTCGTAACCATAAATGTCTGCATGAGCGAATAATAAATTTCTTTTATTCCCAAACCTTTTAATATATTTTACTAATTGATGTGTTCGAACTACATTCATTGTTAAAAGCACACAATTACCTTCTGTAGACCAGTTTTTTTAACTTCTTTCTTAATCTGTAGCATCTGCATCAGGGATAAAACGTGAAAATCTCGTGTGGTTTCAATCGTTCCCTAGTGCAACTTAAGGTATTAGGGGAGTGGGTGACTCATGGCTCTGTTGAAGGCCGCCCCCAGGTTACAAGACTGAACTGTAGAATCCCTGCTGTTTTCAACTGATTGTCTCAGTGTTTATATGATTCAGTTATGGCCCCTTTCACAATTAGTTTTATCCCACCTTATTGATTTATTAAATTTTAGACGTGGACCCCAGTGAACCGTTTATGAGATACGTGAAATAGATATCCCAGGAGCATGTACATATATTAGCTTTTATTAGAAGTTTTTCATTTAAGAATCCACTAAGAGAACATTAAGTATCTAAAGAAAGAACGTAATTTCGAGTAGAATATATCATCAATAGGTAGTAGTAGTATTTTAAAATACGAGACAGTTTGATAAAAGTTTGATGAATCGCGACACCTTGCATTAATGCGATTTTATGCATGCGAAAAACATAAAATTTATACTAGAGTATGAGGAATTAAGGCACGTGAAACCTGACGAGGAAAACAACCAAGAACGGGCAGATGAACGTTATTATCTTTCTCGTCATGCCGTAATTAAAGAATCAAGTATAATTACAAAAACCCGAATTGTTTTTTATGCAACTGCAAAAACTACTACAGAATTATTTCTGAATGATAGACAACGCCTGAGACCGGTGATATATTATTACTACAGATATCGAGAAAGTGTGTCATCAAATTTTAGTGTCGGAGGCCGATCGCAAATACATATCATGGTATCTCTTGTAGATCGGACTCATTACAACCTGTACGTTGTTACGAATTACAAACTGTAATATACGAAATTGCCTCGCCATCTTTTCTAGCCACTAGTTGCTTTCAGTAATCAACGACAGAGTTTAATCCGCAATATCTCGAAGTCTGCAATATAATAAATCATGATTTTGATGTAGATGATTTGCTGACAGGATCCGATTCAATTGCTAAACTTGACGAATTGCCAAGTCAAGTAACAGAAATACCATGTTCTGCTGGTTTTAATTTACGGAAGTGGTTTATTAACTATCATACTAATTTAAATGATTTAAGCAAATCAGAAAATTTTCAATTCATAAGTGAATTTGAGCACAGGACTTTAGGAATTTCGTGGAATTTCAATTTAAATGCGTTCGAATGTGATATTTTACAAAGAGACTTCCAAAACACGTCAAGAAAAGAACTATATTTTCCAGTATGGCCAAAATTGTCGATCAGTTGGAGTTATTAAAGCCACTAATTATAATAGCTAAATTAGTTACACAAGAAGTATATATATCGATTATCTTGGGACGAGTCTATTCCTCACGACTGGCATTATAAATTGACTAAATTTACTAAATTCTTAAATGACATATATCTTCTATTATGACCAATATACCGCGAATTATTCTACGATTAAATTTATGCATTATAGAGAGCCCCATGTCTTTGTCGATGCTTCCGAACGTGACTATGGTGCATGCGGTTATGTACGTTGTTTAGATAATTCAGGGCATTGTGCAGTTAATCTTTTATGTGCGAAATCACGTGTTACTCCGTTACGTCAAGTCAAAATACTTCGCCTAGAACTGTGCGCCACGGTTTTGCTCACTGACTTAATTACAAAATTCAAAGCTTCCACAAGGATTCGATTTAATTCTTATTATTATTGTTCTTTTTCAACGATTGTTATATTGGATTAGATCACATCCTTTAAGACGACTAGCGTTTGTGAGCAATAGAAAGCCTAACATTCAATTATGTTCTAGTACAGAAGAGTGCTTTCACATCTCGTTGATTTGCTACCTTGTGATACTACTCCGAAAGTTTTACAAAATTCGTCTCTTTGGTGGCACAAGTGGTTTTTAAGGGACAATACCAAAAGTATTAACGCTACAATCGAGCTGCCTGAATTACGTAAGACTGTAACATTAGTTACGAGTGTAGTCGTAAGTGACTTATTTAAAAGGTATTCCTCCTTTTCTAAGTTACAACGAATCACCGCAGGGTTTTTACGTTACGTAAGTAATTGTCGTAGAACAGGCGCGAATAGACAATGGTAAACTAAATATGTGAGAATTAAATTCGTTAATTGTGAAAGTTGCACAAACCAAAGCATTTTCAGTGTCAATATGTTAAAGAAGGGTCAAACGCATCCTCTAAAATGTAGTCTATTATCACTCAATCCTTCTTTTGATGCCAATAATGTGTTACGAGTTGGTGATCGTATTAAGCTATCTAATTTTCAGTTTAATAAAGACATCTCATTATTTTACCAAAAAAACGTGTACTCGCCGCTACGATTTTCATACATAAACATTGTTGCATTGTGAAGCTTAAGCTGTTTTGCTTCCCTACGAGAACATTTTGATCTAGTAAAAGCATTACTCCGAAATTATATAACTTGTTTTAAAAGAAATCTATCTCATGGTAATACGTAATGGGAAATTTACCTAATTGCAAAGTAACACCCAGTAACATTTTTGTGCAATTGACTATGCTGGTTCCTTTGTGATAAAAAGCAAAAATTCTTGACGAAGCAAAACTACCAGGACTTGCATTTGTTTATTCATATGTATGGCTACTACAGCCATATACCTTGAATTAATTGGTGCTCTTACAACAGAAGCCTTTATATTGGCCTTAAAATTATTTATTGCGCGGCACGGTAATCCCACCACTATACATTCTGATAATGCAACAAGTTTTACAGAAACCCTGAAAGGGCACTACGTCAATTATTGCACCTTGCAAACAGCAACTACATTCAAACATTGTGTTCAAATGACAATCGCTTGGCATTTTACACCTCCCCGATCACCCTATTTGGATGGTTTATGGCAAACTGGGATTAAATCTGTAAGAATCATTTAAAATGTGTATCGCGCAGCGTGTCTCCAACATTTGAGGATTTTTATATTTTAAGAAGCAGTTTTAAATTTACTACATGCAAACATAATTACTACAGTCTATTGACACCTGGGCACTTTCTTAATAGTAAATTGTTGACAGCTTTACCTGAGCCAGATGTTTCACAAATACGTGAAAATAGGCTGTTACACTATCAACATTTACAAAAATTAGTCCATTATTGGAAGCGATGGAATAAGGAATATGTAAGCGAGATGCAAATTCGATGTCGATAGAAGCACAGCAAGAAGGCACTGCTTAACTGCTTACTTGGTTATCCTTCTCGAGAATAATCTGCCACCGTGTCACTGGAAGTTAGGGGTGATTTCTCAGCTTCACCAGAAAGACGACGAAATTGTTCGTGTTGTGTCGGTAAAACCAGATAATAGTACTGTGAGCCGATCTGTTACCAAGATGTGTGTATTGCTAATGCAATAAATGCAATGAAAGTAATCTAATAACTTAATATGTACAAATATTTATTTGCCTAACTAATGTAGGCAATATTTGGTTAACTATTCATGTTATATTTCCTATTAATTGTACGTACTATGATTATTAGAGAAAGTTTTAATGATATTCCGTATATTATTCTAAGTATTATAATTATTTTGACATTATGTTCAAATTTCAATAAAACGCCTGCATTTAATAAAAACTTAAAGTTGAAGGATATTTTACCAATAAGTAATCCTGTGTATGCAGGTAATGTATACATAAATATATATAAAGTGTTGGTATGTACACATTTATTATTATGTTGGGATATCTCTAAAAGTGATTAATGTGCTAACACGAGGGTAGCCGTTTATATTTCGGAAACTGACAACACTGTTAGTTTTGCCTCCGATCTGATAATTGCATCGTGAAGTTTGTAATTTTTGATAATATATTTATTTTGACAGTTTTATTATCTGGTCGCTATTTCTATTGTTGACAGTAACTTGAAAATTTTATGTTAACGAAATTTTCATTTCATAACTTTCGGCGTGGATTATCTCAACAAGAATGCACCGACGAACTGAATTCTTTATATGGTGATGAAGCACCATTGTAAACTACAGTATATCGTTGGTATAGTGAATTCAAATTTGGACGGCGTTCTTTGGACGATGAATTTCATGAAGGTCATCCTACAAACGTTGTTGTTTCGAAAAACATTAATGCAGTGTCTGAATTGATAATGCAAGACTATCATGTGGCGTACCGTGAGATCGAGGCATCTCTAGGTGTTAGTAACACTAGCGTGCTTAAAATCCTGCATGGACATTTAGCCGTTAATAATATATGTTCACGTTGGATACCACATAATTTGAACACCGCTCTAAAAAGGACTCGCGTCAATTGGTGCCAAGAAATGCACAAAAAATGCAATGGCAGTGCTTCAAAGAACATTTACAAAGCCGTCACAGGTGATCAATCTAGGATCTATACGCATGAGCCCAATAGTAAACCGCAGTCGACTGTGTGGGTATTCCAAGATGAGCCAAAACCAACAAAATTTGTTCGCACTTGAAGCACATCAAAACAAATGGTCGCGTGTTTTTTCGGAAAAACCGGTCACATTGCAACCGTGCCTTTAGAGAGTTATAGCGAATGGTACACAATTATTTGTTTGCCAAAAGTTTTTGAAGAAATAAGGAAAACAAACCGAAAACGACAGATCATTTTCCACAAATGATTGCAGGTTTTTTTTTTCGATGCACGATGCAACGGTGCCTTTAAAGAGTTGTAGAACCGTCAACCCCGGATGGTACACAACTATTTGTTTGCCAAAAGTTTTTGAAGGAACAGGGAAAACAAGTCAAAAACGACAGATTATTCTCCACCATGACAATGCGAGCTCTCACAGGTCGGTTCAAATAATAGAATATTTGACGGGGCAAAACATTGAATTAATGAGTCAGCCGCCGTACAGCCCTGATCTAACATCCCGTGATTTCCTTTTGTTCTCATACGTGAAGAATAAACTTTGCGGGCAACGGTTTTCTACGCCGGAAAGGCAGTTGAGGCATTCAAAACTCATATTTTGGAGATACCACCTTCACAGTAGCAGTAATGCTTTGCGGGTTGGTTTAAACGAAAGCAAAAGTGCATTGATTTTCAAGGAGAATATTTTGAAAAGCAATAAAACTATTTTCGATAATAAATTTTTTTTTGTTTGCTATTCTCGAAATATAAACAGCTACCCTCGTACCATCTACTTATTTGTCCCTTAAGTGTGAAAGTGTTTTAGTACCCTTTACATATTTATTACTTCTTTCCTAGAACTATGCCGTCATATTTTACACTTGTATATGTATCTATCGTTTCTAAGAATCTGATCACCCTTAGCACGACCGAGATTAGCTACTGGAAAAGTGGCAGACAAATAGTGAGTTTTCCGTTACATATCAAACGAAGAAGATCAATTGTTCAGCAACTTTTCTTTATAATATTTTCATATATTTTTGTATTAAATAAACTTTATATAGTGAAGGTGTTTTTATTTGTACAAGTGTCCCTCAGACTTACAATCTGTGACTCGATAAAAAGTGTCAAACCCCGCGCACGAGATTAAAATTACTACAAAACTCTTAATTTGCATATAGTTTCAATAGTAGTTTTACACTTTAATTGAGATTGATCTTTGCATTTACGTTCTATTTTATATTCCTTTTTAAATTTCTATAAAAATATTAACTATTAGAAAACACGAGAATTTATTACGAGAACGCATTTGCCTTTGAATGTGTTAACGTAATGTGCACAATATGAAACACAAACGTAGATTTCATTACAACATAAAATTCTGATCGATTCAGAAATAGAGCAAAGCATATTTCCAAGAAAGAATGTTTAAACAATAAAGATTTATATTTGGATTTAATAGCGTATGTGTTTCTGTCTAAAATTCCATGGTTTCACAGGAGTAAAAGAACATTTACTGAATGAGTCGTGTTTAAGTTTTACTTGAAGAAGTTGTATACAAGAATGCTGCAAGTTAGTAAGGTACTTGTTAAAAATATTTGTTTAAGTATCATGTTACGTGCTTGTAGCATTATATTAAATCGGCCTAATTTATGTCCACACCGCATATGCAAGCTTTAATTTTATATATTTGCGTTACTTTTAGCAAGTCCCGTAAGTTCTGTTCACTGAATGTTGGAAAAAGAGGGGTCTCATTTACAACTCCTGTTGTGAAGGAGTGCGATTTGGAATATTCGATGATTAAAGATATTATATTTTAGTAGTAGTGATTAGTCCTCTCCCAGTTTGAGGAATAAAATCGAAATTTCCGGGACAGGAACGTTATTTCCTTACTCCGTTGGAAGAACCAAATATTACAGTCTTTCCCATCCAAGCATATAAGAGAGGTAAGAGGAAGAACTATAGCAAGGTAAGAGTTTCTCCCTCACTTGCTTTATTTTCAAATATTAACTTCCCTAGTATTTTTTTTCTGGTTGTTAAGATAGATTTAGTTTAGGTACATAAGGAGTATTTTCGTAACGCTAAAAAGGAGCTAAAACAATCGCCACCCAGAACAATCCTGATTTTGGTGTAATAAAGTTAGATCGCTATATTATACGCTCTATTTTTTTTTTCTCTTTCTCGGAATTGGACGGGCATATTCCTCTAGTTTGTTAATTTAGATAAGTATTTTGGTTTCTGATATCAAACTCGTTCTGTCAAATTGTTATTAGACAAGTTTTAGAGTTATCCCGCTTAGTTTTTTGTATAGCTACCTGCCTTAAATGAAGGTTATTTGTCATTATCCGGGTAACTTGAAAGCTTTTTGTGTTGTCTGTCAACATTTGCAAGTTGGATATTATCCTTGTCAACCCTTTCCTTCTCTAACATTAATATTCTAGTATTATCTGTTGAGAATATTTTATTTGATAAACTAAATTTGTGTACACTTAAAAAAAACGTAACTGTCACTACTTGACTGTCTGTCACTTCTCACCTATGCTATCTAGTTAAATAAAATTAACATATTACTTTAATACTTTCCCTTGTTAATTTGATTCAACTGATGCAGAAATTTTTTTAAAACTTTTTATATGACTATATAAATAAACTTAAATTAACTAAGAACCACCAAAATCTGCATCGCTGTAGATCTCCAGAATACGTTTCTGGATTGGCTTATAGTTGATACCATAGGTGAGTGTCCCCGCTATGTATCTGAGGATTCTCTTTACTCGTACTGTGTCTTCGCTACTTGGATTTTCGAAAGTTCTTGAAACAAATCCAACACTGTAGGCTAGATCTGGACGAGTTCCCAGCATTAGATACATAAGACAACCTACAGCCTGTCGATAGGGAAACTCTGTAGTTTTCTCGTTCACTTTCCCTGATTCAGGATACTCTCCAATCTTGAGCATTGGAGTTGATACAGGCTTGCATGACTTGAATCCAAAACGCTCTAAAATTCTTTTAGCGTAGCTGGTTTGACTCACCTTAACTCCTGAGTTGACTTTTTCGATTTCCAGACCCAGAAAGAAGTTAGCCTGTTTTGTGACTATCTCGAACTCTGCTCTCAGTTCGGTTAGGAAATACTCTAGCTCTTGGAGATCTGTTCCTCCAACTAGTCCATCGTCTACATACAGGACTAGAAGAGTTGTACTTCCATTTCGTATTCTCATGAAGAAGCACGGATCTGCAGTACTTTGATTGAATCCCAACGACTTTAAAAAGGTTCCAAATCTGTTATACCAACACCTTGGTGCCTGCTTCAGTCCGTAGAGACTTCTTTTTAGTTTACAGACTTGCTCTGTGCCATCGCTATATCCTTCAGGTTGTTTGATGTAGATCATTTCCTGTAGTTTACCGTATAGAAATGCGGTAGATATATCAAACTGAGCTAGATGAAGCTTCTCACTTGCTGCTATTGCCAACACTGAACGAATTGTTCCCATCTTGGCAACTGGGCTGAACGTAGTACTATAGTCCACTCCGTGACGTTGAGCACACCCCTTGGCTACGAGGCGAGCTTTGTACTTGTCGATTGATCCATCCGCATTCATCTTCAGACGGAATATCCACATGCAAGGTAATACCTTCTTGTCGGGTGGTAACTTTGTAAGTACCCACGTGTCATTCTTCGAGAGAGAGGTCATTTCTTGGTCCATGGCTCTTTTCCATTCCTGACAGTCTTCTCTTGCCATGGCTTCTTCATAGGACTGTGGATGTTCGAATTGACTGTCTAGGTTTACTGTAGCCATTACATAGTCGTCGAAACGTACAGGTTTTTGTAACTTTGACCGATCTCGCAACCTTGACTCTTGCATTGGATTTTCTTCGCAGCTTTCGACTGTATTCTCCTGGGTCTCATCTTCTTCAATGGATGACTGATTGGGTAACTCTGTCATTTCTGTCGTCTCTTTTGAATCGAGGTTAAATATAGGAAGCTCGACCTTCTTCTTGCACTGGTAGAGCTTTTCATGGAACTGCACATCTCGTGAGGTCATTATCTTGCTGTTCTCTTTTAGGTAGATGCGGTACCTTTCGTCGCCATCATATCCCACTAGGTAACCTTTTACAGCTTTCTGGTCGAGTTTTTTCCTCTTCTGACAGGGCACATGAACGAAACACTCTGACCCTACTATACGAAGATGCTTGATCCTGGGCTTGCTCTTCATTCAGATCTCATAAGGACTCTTTCCTTTGAGTGATGATTTTCCAGTTCTATTCAGGATATAGACTGCTGTGCTGACCAGTTCTGCCCAGAGAGCTTGAGGAAAATTAGCTTCTGTATTGGCGTACTTGAAAGTTCTCGCCATCTCTACTATTGTGCGGTTATCACGTTCTGTTAACCCATTTTGTTGAGGGGTATATGGTGCCGTCAGCCTCTGGATGATACCATTTTCTTGCAGTATTTTTCGAACCTCGACGTTATCAAATTCTCCTCCACCATCACTCAGCATCTCTTTGATGAGATGACCTTGATTTTTGGCGTGTGCAATTACAGCGACTAGGACTTCTTTCACTTGTGACTTCTCTCTGAGGAAGCATACTAAACGGAACTTAGAAAACTTGTCTTTGAACTCAACGTAATACTTCTTTTTGCCAAAAGACTCTGTAAAGGGGCCAACAACGTCTGCAGTTATCAGCTCTCCTGGACTCGTGGCTTTCGTACCTTTGCCAAAAGGTAGACGATGCGACTTTCCATAAATGCATGGTTCGCATAGGTCCCTTTCTAGATTGACTGTGATGCCAAGCTTCTCTGCCATTATTTCTTTGACGTGTCTCTTGTCTTGGTGACCCCAGCGTTCATGATATAGTTGTAGCATCGCGCTTTGATCCATTACAACATTGACTGACTCTGTTGCTGGTCGAACTGGAATGACTGATGCTTTGTAAAGAGTTCCGAATGGCTTGCGGGTACCTGCTAGTATTCCCACACCATTTAACGTCAACAAACACTCTGTGACTCCAGACTCAAACTTGCTGTCTGGACGTTGATCATGAATGGTCAAAAGAGATATCAGATTCTTACAGATGTCTGGTACATACCACACATTCTTCAAAGTTAGACTCGCTTGGTTGCTTCCTACTATTGAATCAAACATGATGTCCCCTTTACCAAAGGACACTAACTTCTCTTTACCGGCTGTGCTAATCAGAATAGGCTCTTTGAACCTTGTGAATCTTGTGTAGTAGTCGAGATATTTGGAACAGTGCTTACTTGCACCATTGTCTATCCACCAGCTTGCGCTACCTTCTTGAGCTTCGGAACTAATGTCGCATGCAAGAATTGGTAGTACTAATGCTATCTTGTTTTCTTCTCTCTTGGAATCTTCTTTCTTGGGATCTTCCTTTGCCTTTGGTCTGCCGGCTGCTATCCACTTTCTGCAGTCACGAACCCAGTGTCCTGGAATGCCACAATAGTTACATTTTCCATCTCGTTTCTTGGGGTTGAACTTTTTGGCTGCATGGTTGACTTTGGATTTACCTGCACCATTGGTGTTCACCACTAAGGCTTCTTGAGTTTGCTGATTAGATAATGAGCTCTGGACTTTGTTACTTCTCTCGAACAAGTACAGCTGCATCGTTAGCTCTTCAAAGGTTTTATCAGTATCTTTAGTAATCAGCATCCAACTTGCTCTAAAGCTCTCGTACTTAGAGGGCAGTATGAATAAAGCCTTACATATTAGTAGCAGGTCAGGCAACTTTTGAAGTTCCTTTGCTGCAAGTCCCAGGTTGAGTTCATTCCACACATTCTTCAGCTTTGTGAAATGAGTGGAAATGCTTTCTCCCTCCGTCCAGTTGAAGGCGAAGAATTCGTTGCAAAGCTTGAAAAGTTGGTCTTTTGCTGTGGCTTCAAACTCTAGATGAAGCGCTTCCCATGCTTCTTGGGCTGTTTGCTTGTCCATAATTTTGGCATACACATCCTCTGAGACTGATGCGGATATCATGGACTTGGCATAACTGTTTGCCTTGCGATACAGATCGCATTGTGCTTTGTGTGTTTTCTTGGCTTCTGTGTCGGCATCTAACCTCAGTTCTTTTGGCTTTATGAGCTTTTTATCTATTACGTCCAGCGCACCTTCATGATAATCAAGCAGATCCCTTATCTTTCTTTTCCACAGAGGCCAGTCTTTTTCACTAGTCAGTGGATTAATATGCTTAGCCAAATCCATCTTTGATATGGATAACTCTGTTTGGCCATTAGTTTTGTAACCTACTAACTTCACTTTTGACTAACTTGAACTTTTGTACACACAAATGTGCCTTTAAAACTATTTTTTTTAACACTTGTACACGGCTGAACCCATAACCTGTTGAGAATATTTTATTTGATAAACTAAATTTGTGTACACGTAAAAAAAACGTAACTGTCACTACTTGACTGTCTGTCACTTCTCACCTATGCTATCTAGTTAAATAAAATTAACATATTACTTTAATATTATCCAGTCAGTAATGTTAGCGTTAATAATTTAACATTATACAGTTTTTTTGTTTAACATTAATAAATCCACATTGTATGGTAAGCATTTTTTAACCTTCATAATTCAATAGGGTTCAAGTCAATGATTCTAACATTACTAATTTAACATTATACAGTTGGTATTTCTAGTATTAATAATTCGATAGCATAGAATAAGTAATTCTAGTCTTGATAATTTAATAGTATGCAGTTGGTAAGATTTTGATTAAATAGTACTGCATTGTTTGTCATCTTTGTGGACCTAATGTACGTATATTTGGGGGAAAATGGTTTGTGAAATTTAATTTAATACATCCTTTTTACTTACTCAATTACACAGTTTGCCTATGATGTTTTTTTTATTTCTATTTTTTTGTTTGTTCTATTATTTTTGCCTGTACACTTTACCACCCATAAATTAGATTATCACACGTGTCGCGTTGCTGAATATTGCCCCGTCTTCAGTATTAGACGGCGTTTGGGAATTATATAATATTGGCGTCTTTATAACCGTTAGTAACTAATGGTTCCTACCCCTGATATAGCTCATAAAGGTTGGATGGAGTTTTCAAATGCGAGAACAGGTAGATTCGAGAGAGGTGAAAATCCCCTCTTGATTGTATTTTCACTTTTTATATTTTATGTTTTCTGTTTGACGTCGCAATCGATGAGACAAAGAATTCAACGCATAGTAAAATTTTCATTACATTTGTATTTAAATCTAAATCACATTTTATTGCTAGTATAAATCCTAAAGCAGCAATTGGATAGAAGCAGCTGATTCATGCAATAGTAAACTTGTTCTTCTTATAACTGACGATGTTATCGATTATTTGATCGAAAGAAAGCAGATTTGGTTCTCGATATGTGTTGTTTATAAGTTTATTAATAGTGTTGACGAAAGGATACGTGAGTTAATCTATGTGTTCAATTTCTTGGTATCGAATAGATATTTCAATCAATCTTAAGTAGATGGGGTACATGGTCAAGATTTGATATATATACATATGTATATATATACATATTAACAACTGCACAATAGTGATTAATACTTTAAAATGGATTCTAAATATGCACATTTAACTCAGTCGATGGTAATCGATCGTTTTCAACACTGAAATGAATCCTCGTTATCGAATGATCAATGAGAATATAAAGATCTTCAAATATCGTGTATATGTAAATAATTGTGTATGTTATCAATTACAAATTATAGTCAGAATTTGTAGGTTTCATTAGCGTGCCCAATAAAATAATTTCATAATGTAAACATAACCAAAACATTTTATGTGAATATTCTACTGCAATTTATTTATTAGAACAGGTATTTATAAAAAATCATAATTAGTAATACGTATACAGTGTTTATTTAAGATGCGGTAACGGATTATTCCTTGGACTATTTCATGACTTTATTTGTCTCCAATGTTTCTGGAAAAAATCGGACAATAATTGTTTACGAAGAGTCAGAGCACCATTGGTTTACTCACATTTCTAGCTTTTTAGAGGACGTTTTCAAAGAATGCTGACAGTTCTAACTTCATTTTGGAAGAAATATTGAACGATTTGATTGAGTGTTTGAATTTTTTTAAAAAGCTAAAAATAGAGTCAATCCCGTGAACTGACACGAGACATTGCAAAAACTTTTAACATCTACATTCTAGCGTTCACGACAACACGAAAAAGCAAGGATAGGTCAGCATACTCGATATTTGGATTTGTCGTGAACTCAAAGCTTACTAAACGAAACGTATAAGTATCAATGATATTCTTCTTAAATGTGTAATATACTCGTATTTTAACCGATTTACAACTGGTGACGACAAGTGAGTTGTTTATAAAAATGTGATGTGGAAACAGGAAAACGATCTTGCTTCCGACCAAAAGATTCGCCTCATTAATAAAATAGACATTCATAACAGGAAAGTTATGCTTTCGTTGTAGTGGGATTATAAAGCTGTCGTGTTTGTCGAGTTCTAACCAAGGAACGGAACACTAAGTATGTACTGTCGAAAATTCGGCGAGTTTGTCATCAGTAAAGGTCCAGAGTTAGTTAAGGGTAAAAGTGTATAATAATAATAATTATCACAATATGAGACCAGATCCAAGCTTGATCGCCCGTCGAAAATTATTGGACCTTGAATAGAATTTGCTGCCATGCTCACCATATTCGCTGGATCTTCCGTTTTCAGAGTTTCACTTCTTTCGTTCTTTTCAAATCCTTGTGTGGTGTAACGTTCGGTTTAGATAACGTTGTGAATCAGCGCCTTGTAAAGTTTTCAGTCGATAATGATAGATTCTTTTGTGTTAAATAAATTATTAAACTTACTGAAATTTGGCAAAAAATATTGAAAAAAATAGGTAGATATAATTGATTGATTCTTCATATTAATGAATGACCTTTGGAAAACAGAAAAACTACGTCATGACTTTTTAATAACTCTGAAATGCTTTTATCTCATATAGTTCTAAATAATCACGTAGTAAGGTGCCAATTACGACTATTGCTTACTTTTTCGACTCAGCTCTAGATACTAATACTAGAAAAGAATATAATGAAAACATGTTTAGTATGGTCCTTAATATAATTATATAAACAAATCGGTTACTCTTAATTTCAAAAATAAAACAAATGCCTGCAACACCAGTTTATAGGTTGTTATTGGCGTACATTTTGAATGTGGAAAACATTAAAAGGCAATTGATTGGCTTGTCAGAATCATTAACACAACTTACATGCCCAGAGAATTTTATGCTCTTCAATTAATGACTATCAGCGTGTTCGGAAAAGATAAATCTGCAATTAGTACCTCGAAAAAATGCTGAAAATAATTACATTCATTCTGAACGTTAACGATGAAATGTAAATTGTGTGTTGTAATTTAACTCACGCTGATGTTGTGCTTATAAATATATAACTAGTTGTTGAATTTTAAATTACTCTGAAATCAAATAATGGGTGTTTTAACTGTTATAATCATGTTTATTTCCAATTTTTATATCGAGAATAAATTTTTATAATAACCATTATAGATAACAAAAGAAATATTTTTCGAATTACAGATAAAATACTTTTAAATAAATTTATTGCTTTAGCAGGGCAAATAATTTCATCCAGATTCCAAACATTATTACTCTTAAAACTTTTGAATCAATTCTCTAGTAACATGTTGAAGAGTAGTTTATTTAATTTTTGAAATTCTACTTAATTAACTTAAAAATAATGTTCATTCCTCAATTACGTAAACAAGCTATACTATTATTCGTCGTTTGGCAATGTAATAAGTAAGGCTGCAATATTAAAAATAATAAATGTAATTACTCAATATTTTAGTCTTCTTTTGTGTTGTAAATGTAGAGTGACTCAAAAATTCGCTGTAATATTTTGTTATTAGTACGCCTTCCAGTGCTGACTCAGCCATACTCCTATGGCCAGGTGAAAATATGTTAGTGTATCTGGAAAAGGAGCGTTCTGCATTTAATCATGTGATGTTCGCGAATTTATAAAGAACGTTCGCATCATATTTGCACTCTGTTTTCGGTTAAACCCTTGTCTATACGCACTGTAGTTTGAAAATCGGGATTCTTATTTATAACCGCACACAATTTATGGATTGTTAATCTTCTTATATTATCTTTAACGCTTCATGTAATGACAGATTGGTGTTCTCTAATTTGGAAATACTATCTAAAAAAATTAAATAATTTTAGGAAATTTGCTCTATTTGAGTATGAATTTCGGTGTCTGAAATCAGCCGCTGACTTACTCACTTTGCTTGAGCATCTTGCTGATGTAAATTTAAAATACAAAGTTTAATAATGTGTAAACATTTTTCATAATATAAAACCGCTTTAAGGCACGTTCCAGATCTCGTCAATACTGGCTGTAGTGACTGAGGAATATTCGGACAAGCCTGTTTAAACTCACGAATGCGTTTTGGGGATATAATAAAAGCTTTTTGGTAGAAACTATAAATTGGTCTAACTTTGGATAACTGTTTCTAGTAAATTCAGCTGCAAGATGACATGCACGAAGCAAACAGGTTGCATGCATGTGAGGACAAGATTGTTTTAGTAACTTTCCAGCATTAACCATATTCGAACCCCCATTTGTAACCAACATTACAAGTTGGATCGTTGATATATTGAACTTCCCAATGGTATGTTTTATAGTTTCTACTATCCTTTCCGCGTTCGTCTTCTGCAATATTCTACTACGTAAAAGAAGAGCCAAGGAAATTTCACCGCTTTTTAAAGTGCGCATTTACAATATTATTCGCAGCTATATTTTCAGATCTTTTAACTATGCTTTTATTTGATCCGTAATCGTATTTTTCATCCGAAGAATATTATACTGTAATTGACCTCTTGTTGGCAATTTCTATTCCGAAACGTATTTTCCCTAAAAGTTACGAAATTTTTCATTGTGTACAATATTGTGTGGAATGTTACACATACTTACCATAAAAATAAAATCATATAGAAATTTATAATATGATACATTACGTTGGGCATTTAATCGGTGTTGTTTGCTAATAACATGTCTTTTACAAACAAAAATACTGTACCGTAAAATGTTGATATTGCAAACAATACATTTAGTAATAGTGCTAGTGTTTTCTAATGTCGAAAATCGGTTAAAAAATCTATCAACACTCGTCGAACATAACAATGAACGCCGTCGATTTGCCATCATCAATCTAATCCGGCATTCATACACATTCCATACGCATATGAATCTTGAGTTCGGGTTTATCCGACCGCTTTCGAAATACATCATTGCCGTCATTGAGTGCGCACTCATATGTGCAGGCTTAGTAATAAGCTTTCATACAGTATTCTTGGAAGCAGTATTCTCTTTTTTGTGAAATATAAATAATATTGTAATAAATTCTTTATCAAGTTTATAAGTTGATAACATTTACTGATAATTATTATTCCTTACAAAATTATGATCAGACTAACAATCTAGGAGTCGTTATTATCATTGTCAAGGTAAGAACGTTAACACTTAAAAACTTACCTATCTCCACATTAAAGGACACTACGTAACGGTATAAACCCATACATTTAATACATTAGCTTTCTAAGTGTTTCTCAAAAAAAGATTCAAAAAACGCATTATTGTTGTCATATTTACTAAGGAACACTATTGTAAGGCAAACAGGACTCACAAATACAACCAGTAGATAATTTATAAAATTCATCATGCCCAGGTGATTCGCGAGTAACACCAGAAGCAGAGGATAAGCGTATAAAGTTGACAGGGTAAAATATGAGAATATTCTCTCAGCATTATTAAAGTAATCAGAAAAGATAAATATAAAACTTCTTTTAATACAGCGAATTTGCGCGTTGCTAAACAAATTATTTATTATTAAACATTATTGTGGTCAATGAATAGGCAAAACTGATCGAAATAGGAGCGAATACATAAGAAATGGATAGTAAGTATAAAGGCAACATGTTCTTGTTCAATGCATGAAGAGAGAAGAAATACTACACGATTGTATCATATTCACTGTGAAGAAGGGAACAAATTCTATGGTCAAGGATCGCTTTTCTAGCAACGGTATTAATTCTTGAACGCATATTTCGATTTTGGCAGCTTTTTTTATTTATTCCTAAGTTTTTTATGATGTAGATATTACATGCTTTTGAAGATCTAAAATTTAGCGTAAAACTTGTGATGTTCAACTCCCTCACGTATATTATCTTTAACTAAAGACACCGAGCATCTTCAAAATTTCAAAAAATAAGTAGGATATTTTCTAGGTTCTAACTTTTTTTAATTTCAAGTTATATTTTTGCATTACCTAGAAGCTTCCAAATACTATTTTTCGTGTAAAATTATCTGAGTCTGATTGATGAGGAAAGTTATGCATTTATCCAAAATTATTTTATATTTAAATAAGTCAATCCTGTTAAGCCTGACAATTGCAAAAAATATTTTTCTCTACAATATCATATCTCTTGTAGATAAAAGTTACTAAATCGGTAATTTAATACTATACATTTTTGTGAAAATTCGTCACATATAATATATATATATATATATATATATATATATATATATATATAATGGTTATCTTTTCTCTTGAATTAAACGATCCATTTGCTCTTATTTCATTTCCATTCACTATAATCAAGATAACTTTTTTTTGTGTTCTCTATTCCTTTACCTATTTTTTCTAAACAAATTGGTTCTTACTCTTCTGCAACTGGTTATCTATATGGATATGAATAAATTCAACAATAATATTAAAAAGGAAATGGGCAAAATAGAAAATAAGACCTAAAATCATTATAGCCCATATGAACGCATATATTCTAATAATAATAATATTATGAGACAACGGGGGATGGTATTGCCGCGAGACCTGTAGTGAGCAATGAGCATGCAAACATGAACTAGAAAATACCCGAAAGTTCTAGGAAATTCGCGTTCCAGAACAAGAAGCCTCAGATGTTTATAAACAGTCGACATTTTGCACCAATCATTATTAGTGATACTGACATTTATACGTGCAGATCAATATTAGTAGTCAATATTAATCAAGAGATATTCTTAATTAATGTTTTGAGATTATTTATCAGAAATGTTCAGTTGCATTATTATTAATAAAAATTGAAAAAGTTACTTCTGTTATTTCTACGTTGTCGTCAAGGTATTATCCCGACAAGTACATGACAATATTTTGTCTCGATATATAGTGTGTTAAAAATATTATGTTTCCCCTCGGTCGAATATAAATATCAATATTACCGTCTCATATATGGTAATATGTAAACACAACTAAGCGAGCACGAAAGATCCCGTCTGAGAAGGTATTGATATTCAGCAGTAATCAAAAGAAAGAATTTCTTTGTTAATAGATTGTACAGAACTGCTGCTAACATCTTGTTATATTCAGATTTTGTTTAAGTATTTTTCATTAAATAATATGCCGTACAGTAGCGGTTTCAAGACATTCTTTGGTGTTCCAAAGTTTCTCATATAGGTTCCTTCCGCTCATTTCCTGTTTATTCTATCTGTCCAATTTGTTCAGGGTTTTCTCCTTTTTACCTTCCTTCTGGAATCCATAACAAAATATATTTAGTTCTAATATTATCTACCAGGGTGATATAGTAACATTAAGCATTTTACCACTTCTGATCCCTTTCATCTTAAATTTTCCGGCTTTTTTTCAAAAAAAATATTTCCGAACCAGCAACATTTTCTCTGACCTATCGTTAACCCCACATCATTACTATAAGTTATTATGCTTTTTATATGTTGTTATGAATTCTCTGCTTGTACTTTTTACAGGTAGATTAACAGCATCTATTGAACATCCAACAAGCTTCTAATCTGCACTCATTCTTCTTGTATTTTTGATCTAGTGCTGCATACCATCTGATTTGCAGCCATTGAAATGCTTTGGGAGTTATTTTGTTACTAAGACAAAGTCTTGCTGTATCCTCGATACATATATGTATATTACGTTTTCTTGACTAATTATCGGTATTTCTATGTAGTTTTTCTAGTCGTATTATAAATAATCAAAATTCTGAGCTACACGGATTTCATCGTTATTTACTTCCCACTATATTCCATTTCTTTTTCTATATTTTAAAGCTTGTTATAAATGTATTTTAAAGAGAATGGTGGAATGAATATTGTTGCGAATGCTATTGTACTTGCTGGAATATATATTAGAGATATTAGCTTTATGCAGACTTTGCTTATTTATTATTTTAAGTATTATATATGTACATTTACTTCAACTAAGAGAGCAATTACTTTTTGCTTAAATATGTCTAGACATAAATTATAGGCCAGGAAAGCTACTTAAACTAGATACATTTTCTATTTTAAATTAATTTAAAAAATTAATAGCATGTTAAGTGACGTATGCTTTCCTAATTTGTAAATATGTAACATATTTTATATAAGCAGCCGGTTGCAACTAACAATTTTTTACGGAATCAAATAAAAACACAAAACACTCCAAAAGGCTTTAATAAAAATGACTTGATGAAGTTTTGATATGACGCAATTACCACATTAGTTCGCAATCCATATTCGAGCAAATAAAATCGTAAAATCAAAAAGTAATTTTGTCCGGTTTTATACGAGAAAAAGTTTTTAAATTATCGTTTGATATCTGCTTGAAGCCTGCATGCCAGGTAATAATTAACTAATGACGTGTTTCTGTACTTTTACTTGGTCGATAAAAGCCAGACATTGCCTGAAACGTTCTATTATATATTCGAAGCTTTACTAAATTCTCAATTACGTGTATATGGAAATTTATTGCGGGGTAAATAAGGATTTCTTTTTAGTTGTGTGTCTGGTAATGAATATTCAGGGAACAAAAATTTAATTTTAATATTTTGTTTATTAATATGTCGATTAATAATTTGAATAATCAAACCATTATTTAATCTGATAAAAATTCTCTCGAAATAAAATAGATTTATTATTTATTCTCATTTTGATAGAAGGGAATAAATAAATAGCAAGATACAGTCAGGAATAGGAAATATTTATCAAGCTTACGTATATATCGAAATGTCGTAGTTAAAGCGTCATTATTTATAAACAAAATGTTATTGGCCACTGGAAACCTAAGCCAGTCGTTATTTGGTAAGAATTGCTACATCGGAGTATAAATAGATGTTGGTCGGTGGGTGTTTAAATATCAAACAAAGCAATGAAATGAACTTTTCTCGGAAGCAGATATTTAATTTTTGCAATTGGTTGTATATAAAATACAAGTTCCAAGTAATGGATGTCATGCTTATGTTTAGTGTACTGTGAGCGATCAACGGAGCTAGCCAGCTTTGTAGTAGAACAAGTAGTTTAACATGTAAAAAATTGAAATAAACACTTATCCTTTTTAAGCAGCGTTTTCGGTGTACAGGTGCGAAAAGTGGATAAAATTCGTTAAATGTTCGCAACGTCAGGTACGTTTTAACAATTTCTGTATATAATGGTGTCCTCTATGCGGAAGGAATGAATGATGATATATTCAATTATTAAAGTAGTCTAAATTTATTTTAACTTGGGAAAATCTCAATTTTTTCGTGAATACTCTATCTACTTTAGCAATAACACTGAATTTATCTTGCTACGTTTGTACTGTGTCCACTAGTTGCACTGATCTCCCACTAATGACAATGAAGAACTTCGTAATTTTTTAAGTACTTCAACTAGTCCATTGTAATTAAATATTATGAATAATATCTAAATCTGCTGCAAATTGAGCATCTTCGAATTCCTTTCGATTTTACTCGACAGTAATTGCTTCGCTCGAATCAAATTGTGAAACTAAAGCATTTAGTTGTTGGAAATGGTGAAAGCAATAAGAGACTACCATGTGAAGAATCGGTTATGGAGACTCGAAATGTCAAGATATTGTCTGTGTAATTGGCGACGAAGTTCTTTTTTATTGAGAAACACTGCAGAGAAAGAATCACTATCGTTTTTTTTTGCAAGCGAGTTTCTTATTTTACGTTGTTTTACATTGTGTTCATACTTCAGCATTACGCATAATGCCTAAAATACGCACATGCAGTCCATACTACTATTAAACGGTACCAAGAGGCACGGACAATGGCAAGGTATGATAGACTTTTATAGTAAAAGCTACTGCGGGATAGGAAAAAGCCTTCAAAAGCTCTCTCTAGTTAGCACGAACAACAACATGGAATTGTCATATCTGCTGAAACAATTGGAAGATGTCTTGGAGAAGTTGGTCTACTCAGATGTAAGAAACCTTATTTAACAGAAGACCAGTGAAGAAAATTTTTATGGTACTAAAAGTAAAAAAATTGGCTGAAGGTTGTGTTCTCGGTTGACTCAAGTAGAGGTACATGCAAAATAATGTCTTTATAAACGTATATAATTGGAATTGTATATCACATTTTTAAGACTAAAAATTAGATAATCGAAAGATTAACTTTTGTTTAATCTTATAGCTTTTTAGCAGCCTGGAGCTTAACATATTCGTAGCAGGCAGAAGGAAGTATTGTACATATCAAGCAGTGATGCACCGACAATAAAATACGGCCGGGTAGTATTATGATTTGGGGGTGTATGTCTGCCTCTGGGACTAGAGAACTTTATTTATGCGAATGTCACATGAACAATGACCGATGACCGTGTTAGAAGTCTATTCTAGAATTACTTGACGAAGAGGTACAAGAACACTACATTCAGCAAATAATGGTCACTGCCATAAATCATGTATGGCAACACATTGATTTAGAAATAATAAAGTGTGGATATTAAGATGGCCACCACGAAGTCTCGATTGATTCGATAGCCCCTCAAAACAGTAATTAATAGCAGTTTGCAGGTCAATGTTTGTTTTTGAAATTGTTTTTTCAAATTGGGGAAAAGTGTATTCTCTGGGTGCTAGATCGGATTTACATAGCGTGGAGGTCTTAACTCGTAAAAACAACATTACTTGATCATTTCTTATACCTTTTGAGCTTTGCGCATACTGCAATTTTCGTACTATAGTATACAATAGTTAGATAGCAGGTTTAAGAATCGTGTATATAAACATCACATGTTTTCTGCTCGGAAAAATGAAAATAACCTTAAACGTTTTTTTAATATCACAAAGCTATATAATGAGAAAAATATGAACTTTGCTTTATAGAAACAAATCAAATCGAGAGTAAAATATTTCGAACGTCGATAATTTATTACAAAAAGGTAATATGAGGTCTATTTATCTGTTTTCCCTTTTCTCGACGCATGAGCAGTTTTTTGAAAAGTTCACTCATCCACTTAAAGTTATTGATTCTACTATATGAAGGATTAATAATAATATACACGTGCCTAATTTATTTTAAAAGATATCAGAACGTTACAAAATATTCGTGCTTCCCAGTGTTTGTCTGATATCAGAACATGGAAAATGGTAAACGAGGAGATAGTGAGCGTTATCCAACAACGAATACAAGACAGTTTTAGTGTTTTATAAATGAGTTAAACAATGGTATAATATATTAAATAATAGTTTGATTCGCCTTGTTTAATAAACCGACAAGATTTCCGAATAAATAATTGAGATAAATGTGTAGTTCTCTCTCATCACTTTGTATTATTGTTTCAAAAATATAATTCACCAAGTACGTGCCACTGCTGCACAAAGCCTACCGATGATCTTTGAGTTAAGCGAAACGACCGTAGCTGCCATTGCTTCGTTCGATTATACCTGTTTCATTACGAAAAATTACTTAAACTTCCAAACGATATTTTTCAGATGGAATAATATCAGCACTAAGCACACCATATGTTATTTTTATAGTACTTCGGAGACTAAATGAAATAGTTTATTAGTGATATACTGATTATGAAGCATTGGCCAAAGCAATTCCTAAATTTGATTCTATTTGATTGTGATTTTTGACGATTGTTGAATATATGTTTGCTAATTAAAATCAAATGCTTGTATAAAGTTTTTCAAACTTTTTCACAGCTACTTGTATATTGTGGAATTTCTTTAATAATGGGTGTTTTTTAAGCTGCATGAGAACTATCGATATCGATAGCTATGGTTTGACAGCTGATAATGTCAAACTGTGTTGACATTTCTGTTCAGTAAGATTTGGCAAGTGATCATGAATCGTTTAACGCCAGAACAACACTTCCGAATTGTGGAAATTCACTTTGAAAAAAATAAATCTGTTCGCGAAGTTCATAGCGCACTTCGTCCATTTTACGGTCAAAATAATGAGCCTAGAATATTGTTGCTGTAGCGCGAAGTATTGAAGAAGACAGCGAAATGTCGATTCGTCGTCGTTCTCAACTTGTTGGCCTTCGTCCTTCGACTACGTGGAAAATTTTACGTAAGGATGTTTGCTTACGTGCCTATAAAATATAGCTCTTACTAGAATTGAAGCCATCGTTTGCGTCGCATTTTTGCTGATTGGGCTCATTTAAAACTGGTCGAAGATGAGCATTTTTATCAACGAACTGTGTTTAAGGATGAAGCTCATTTCTAGTTAAATGTCTACGTCAATAAGCAAAATTGCCGTATTTGGAGCGAAGACAATCCTCAAGTCGTTGAAGAATTACCATTACATCCATTAAAATTGACTACTTGGTGCGGTTTACAAGCTGGCGGCATCATCGGTCCTTATTTCTTTCGAAATGAGGAAGGAGTTGCTGTTACGGTGAATGGCGAGCGTTATCGAGCCATGCTGGCTAAATTTTTGTTTCCAAAAATTAATCAGCTAAACAACGACGACATCTTGTTTCAACAAGAGGGTGCAACTTGCCATACAGCGTGCTTAACAATCGATTTATTACAAAATCAGTTTGGTGACAACTTTATTTCCAGAAGTGGTCCTGTTCACTGGCCCCTTCGTTCGTGCGATTTAACGCCTCTGGATTACTTTTATGGGGCTATGTTATTGGTTTATGCCGACAAACCAGCAACTGTTAAAAGCCAATATTGAAGCTTCCATTGACGCCATACGGCCAGATTTATTGGAAAAAGTAGTCAAAAAGTGACTCATCGAATGGACCATGTAACTCGTAGCCGCGGCGGACATATGCCGGAAATCATATTTAAAAAATAAATGCCATGAAATTGTCTACCAGATTATAATAAAAAAAATTTCATTCCGCCAATATGTCTGTCTTGTATTATCATTTAAAGTTCTCAAGCTCTTAAAAAAACACCCGTTATTTCAATAACAATTTATTACAACATGTCCTGCATTCTTATCATTTTAAGTAATGAACTAGTTTATATGTTTAACATTTTCTAGGTTAAACTTGTAATATTTACATACATTTTCCATTTCTCTGAGCCATATGACTAAAATTTCAGTGTTTATATAATTTTTTCTAGTTAAATGCTCAACATTTCAAAACTACCAGTAGATGCAAATGATCAGGTAGATAATTACTAACTTTATTGGAAAGAATACCATTGAGATGTATAATTGAGAACGTATAATTTTAATATTAATTTATTTAAACAAAATATAAGAATGAGAGAATGTAATTAATAAAATTGTAAAGTACTTACAATATGTTATTAATATAAGTTTATTTAAACATTATCCAAATGATGCACTTACACACAAAATAGATTAATTGCTATGATCATAAAATTGTAGAAAATGATTACAATGGCCCACGAAGTACCAACATTGGAATGTCGAAATATGTAGGCGGATTCCTTGGACGGATGAATCCAAGTCCCAAGTGTTTAGAAGTAATCAGCGCGTTTTTATTCGCAGATGAGATGGCGAAAAACGATACCAGAATGTGTTGTGCCAACAGTTAAACAAGGTGGAGGATCAGTTCTTGTTTGGGAATCATTTTTTTCTAATGGTGTTGGAGATTTTCATAGAATTGATCGAACTTTAAGAATAGAAGGATATTTGAAAATTTTAAAGGAACACGCAATTTCGTCCGAAATTAAGGTGATAGGAGAAGGTATTTATTTCCAACGAGATAATGACCTCAAACATGTTAGGATTATGAAAAACAAAAAGACGGAAAAATTTGTAAAGAAGTTATTAAGTGTAAACGTGGACATTCTGACGAAAGTCGGTTAGAATAAAAAGTGCCAATTTTTCTTCATAGGACTAAACTAATGATTTTATTTTGTTTTATAAGGATATATAGTTTATTTTTATAGTAGTTACATTTTTGTTCGTGAAAATAGTTTTACCAAAAGTGTACCATTTTTTTTGTATTTTACCTATACTGATCCCTCATTGATGACTGGTATATTGTTATGTAAACTTTTTTAATTTAATTATTATTTGCGTATGAATCGTATTAAATAAGCCCAACATTTTATTACGCCAAATGTTATGTAAAAATTAAATGATATTAATAAACTTTAATGATATTATTGTAATTTGTAAATAATATTTTTTGTAATAAATGAAT
Source organism: Dermolepida albohirtum (assembly GCA_031893035.1). Taxonomy (NCBI): domain Eukaryota; kingdom Metazoa; phylum Arthropoda; class Insecta; order Coleoptera; family Scarabaeidae; genus Dermolepida; species Dermolepida albohirtum. Next base: position 65,716 of record JAVIWB010002575.1, read on the forward strand.
TTATTTTTGATAAGTTACACTGATACTTACTTTTGTCTTATATTGTCCTGTATAAATTTTTTTGTATATATTTAAAAATTTTGTTTAAATTATTCTTTCCCTCAGGTAGATTCATACTCGCTATAATGATGGTTATTTGGAAGTGAGCATATGAAAAATCAATATGTAATCTATAGTTTATCACTGTAAGCAATATAATTTACATGAAATAAAATTTAAATGTATTATATATATTCCAGATCTTTTATATTTATTTTTATATTTACTGACTGCTTATTTCATTTTTTTAATTTTGAAGGTAATTTTGATGGAGTCTGTGATTGATTAACTCTTAATCACTGAAGGTTGATATATAACCCCTTTCCACGTTAATTTTCGTACTTTGTACACGTATTTCGACAACTTGGTTGTCCTTATCGGTAAATAATTAAACAGTGTCGCACCTGGAAAACTACGGCAAAAATACCCGTACTAAAACAAATTCCAAACGCCAAAACGCACACACCATGCGTTTTGGCTTTCATTTCAATCTATAATAATAATTTTTTCCACTTAATAGATACTATTATTTCTGACCGTCTGGTCCTAATTTTCAAAAAGCAGTTGTATATTTTATACATGTAAATACATTATAAATTTCTATATTTTTCCATTACTTTTACAATTAAGTGTTTCGAATTTAGCGAGAACAATTTATTCAACACATATATAAAACTCCCTTATGTTCAAATTTCTAACCATATAAGTGTTCTTAAGTCCAGTGACTAAAAATTTTTTTATACATTAAATGCTTGTTATTGAATTAATACTCCTTACAATATGCCTTCTTATTATTAAAATAACAATAACATATATATATATATATATATATATATATATATATATATATATGTTTACCATTTACTTTGTAATTCAACTCAATTATCATCAGATTTTAATCTACATACATATGCTTTGTTAGAAAATGTTTATCGGCGTATTTACAAATATTAGTAAAAGAAGAAATATATTATTATTTGTTATTAAGCCTTACTGGCAACATTCCTACCATCAGATACTGTATACACTAATAAAAACTAAAACTTTAGTATTTTCTTCTTCTTCTGTTCGCAATATAATTGGTATTTTATTAATTTACTGAAGAGGCTTGCTATGAAAACAAAACGTAATAAAAATAGGCACTATAAAATCAATGCGAAAGCAATATTGAAAATTGTAAGCATGCAGGTAGACCCAGAATGTATGTATTTAAATATCCAGAGAAAGGAAAGAATTTCATGTTAAATTCTTAAATAGCGATTTTCAATAAAGTTCAGCTCTTTATTTTATAGTAAATTTCGCCCTATACACCGAATTGTGGCACGACTAACGTGAATTTGTTGCAGTTTATATATTCATGCAATCGCATAGTGAGCACAGCATTGAATTCCAAGCAAGTTTTGCTTTTTAACAATCCTGGCTTTACAAACAGGGAATGTAATGAAAGCGACCGCGCAGTTATGTCAAACAGTTGTTCGCTCTCAGGTATGAATTCCATAACGACCTTTATACAGCGGGCGGATTTAATTAGAAAATTCCAAGCGAAGCTCCACTTCTACTCATTGGAGCTAACGCCACCATCAAAACACCGCTATTTTTATGAAACTTACTCATTCTACAGGGTGTTTCAGTAAAGCATGAAAAGAATTGTTAGCGCATTCAACGTGTGTGACTAATATACGAATTTGATGAAAAGTTTGGCGACATGCTGAAAATTACGTATGAAAATTATTTCATCAAGCACACTGTTCGTCTTTATGATGAAAAAATTGCCGTCTATCTATACATTTTTGCTATTTAATTGTTTAGCGGCTGGATAAGCAAAATATATGAACTTGCCATTAGGTAATAAAATGCGCATTATTTTTCAATATTTGTGATGAAAAATGAAATTTATTATGCAAATGAATCAGTTGATCTATTTACTGATTGAGTTCAATATCTGTTTCTTTGATTATTTATTAACAATCTTTTAATGACATAAGACAAATGCCAGTGAAATAACTTTAAAATAGTACAACAGCTGTAAATCGTAACATTAGTGTTCAAAGTACACGAACAATTATCTGTAGTATGCTAATACAAGAAATTTCAGTAGTGGAGATGAAATACAATAAAATGAGCTTCGGGGCATGTCCAAAATCATGAAATACTATGGAATCTTAACCTTAGCAAGTGAAGAGCTAAACGGAACCTCAGAAGAATACAGACATACAAATACACGTTTTAAACATGGCCGTAGATGGAATATTGACTGTGTATGTTGTAATTTACGTGTTGACTGCATTTGTCAGTATTCTAATAGCAGTAGATTTATGTATACACAATCATGGATAAATTTAAGGGAGCGTAAAAGAGAATAGAGAATATTGAAGCATCAACTAGTACACAAACGAAAGTTGTTCAGAAGTTGAAATCACAAGAACATTATCAAAATACTTGAATTTTGGGTTTATCAGCACAGAAGTAAATGAAAAACAACAACTTTGGCAGCAGGCTGGTGCTAACCTAATAAACTTAAACGACATTTGGAAACGCTTCATAGTGAATACGTTAGCAAACCCGGAAAATTCTTAGAACTAAAATTAAAATCATCTGAAAAAGAAAAATCGTTTTCCAAAAAGCTTTATTCGTGAATGAAAAAGTGTTACTGGCCTCTTATAAAGTTTCACATAAAATAGTCAGATGCAGAAAGCCTCACACCATTGCTCAAGAACTAATTCTGCGATTGCAGTTGTAGACACTTTGTTCTTGCCAAAGAATTGCAGTCCACTTCTTTATCAAATAATACAGTTACCCGTTCAATTGGTGACATAGCTGAAGATGTAGAGCATCAGCTTTTTTGGAAGTTAGGTGTCAAATTATTTTCAATTCAGCTTTATGAATCAACAGCTAGTAATAAAGAGTCTCATTTAATTACCTACAAATATGTTCAATTTTGTGATGATATTGTCAGCAGTAGAACTTCTTATCTGCAAGTCAGTAGAACTTAGAATAACAACGCTTGTATTATTTAATGTTTCAATTGTTTTTGAATTAAGAGACGAAATCGCCATTTTTAAAGAAAAAAACAGGCCTAAAATCGAAAAGTTTCAAGAAATTGAAAACCTTGAATCTTAAACTGTAACCTGCAAACGCACATATCTTGCATCCGAGTGATAAAGTAAATGCTTTTTGTAGAAAACTGGAATTCGGAGCGGAAATATAATGCAAAGAAACCTAGAAATGTTCGCAAATGTGGATGAACTTGTTAAAGCTTGTAAGACTGAAGAGCAACATATTAAAGTTGTTTTTGTAACCACTGAAAATCATCTAACGATGCTGGTAAAGAATTTTAAAAAGTATTTTTTCTGCCAACGGCAACTTCATAGCAAGTTATAAGTAAATTAAGAAATCATTTCAAAATACTCCCGGAGATCCCACAACTACCGAAGAAGACATCCGCATCGACTTCAACAAGTAGCGAAATAAAACACTAATTTAATAAGTAATAAATCGCTGTTAAATATTGAGTACGGATAGATGATGTATCTTCTGCACTTATAAAAAAGCATTTTGTATACTGTTACCATTCTACTTTTGTTAAACTGGATTTTATAGAGTGACTACTTTTAAGACAAAATGTAGATCTCAACTAAATAGATTCTTCCAGAGGAGCGCCCCCTACAGATTGAAAATTATTGATATAAAGTGTTATGGTAAGACGAGTAATCATATGCCTCTAACATTTCGCATTATGCCTTTCGAATAGACAAAATTCGTTGATATTTAACAAAAATCATCTCCAGTGAGTATGATATTCGCAAAGTTTCTAAATTAAGCTGCATTTTAATTTACATAAAAATCTCTGTTTGAAATTTTTAAATATTTCATACTATTATAAAAGAGGATGATATAATGCTTCTCTTATCTAAGTAAACAGAGAATGAAGCACATTTTTTTAGAAATACAACAATCTTATTTTTCAAAGTAATCTCCGTTAACTTCTGCTCATTTTTTCCATCTGCTCTACAGCGACTTCATTCCATAAGAATAAGTTATTTATATATATTTTTTAAATAAGCTTCAATCTGTTCTATCACTTGGTTATTGTTCGTAAAATAGTTTCTTTTGAGGTGACCTTCCAAATTTCTAAATAAAAGGTCGGTCAGAATCAAGTCCAGACTATACGGTGAGCGGTTCAGTCCAAAGAAATTATACTCACGGAAGATTGGTTGGCCTCTAGCCCTTTTATGAACTCACGCGTTTTCCTGAAGAAAGATAGGAGGACTTCTTTCTAGACGTTTTTGGCCAATAGACGCCCTTAATCAATTATTAATTTTATTTAACAAGAACAATTCCAGTTTGGTCCCAAAAGTAGGTCTTCAATAGATTTCTGGGCATCAAGAGTGTTTTAGCTTACATTTTACTTTAAAATATGATATTAAGCTGCTATCGCACATTACAATCATTTTTCTAGAATTTGGAGAATGCTGTTCCTTTGTTAAAAAATTTGCCACTAGGTTCTAATTTCACAAATCTCATTTATTGTTACGAAGCACTTTATAAGGCCTAAAATAATTGTCAAATTGAAGTCGGATTTGATGCATAAGGAAAAAAATGTCGCTGTCGAACGTTACTAGATAACACAATTATTTACTTCTTCTATGGTTAACTAGATTTCTTCTAGTTTTCTTATTCTAATAGAAATGCATCGAAAATAATTTATTACGCCCTCGTTCTGTGTTAAATAATATTTTAATGTCGAAAATCTATACACCATACTTTGAGAATTTTTAGAATCCAAAAAAAAATGCATAAGAATCTCCATGAATGCTAATAGTCTTGGACACAGTAAAACCTCATTTTTAAAAATTAGAAATTATGACTATATTTCACAATACATTTATAATGGCTTATTATTTATCAAAGAGTTATGTGAATGTTACCTGTATTACTATAAACTATTATAAATGTAATTTTTAATGATCGTTTAAATATTATGTGCAATTGTAACTAATAGTACACGAGTTTTACAGTTATTTTATATGACCTTTTTTGGCTATACAAGTAAACATAGTACGCGATTAGAAATACAAAATCAAGTTAAAATATTTATTATATATAAATTATGGTAAATGTCGTGAACGTACGTGAGATTAAACCTTAATAATAATTCAAAGTGCCATAAAAACTCTTACTGAATGCACGTAATGCACATACTTAATATTTAATGCTTATCATTTTTATGTTCATAAAATAAACGATTACGAACAACTATAAACGAAAACCTTAAAAAGAGTTTTTTCGTCGTCTTTTTCCCTTGCGATGTTTTCATAGTGAGCCGGAATTTATTAGAAAAGTTCTGGTGGATTACGCCAATAATTCAGGATGTTTACAGAACTTCAACAGACTTCATAACTTCTGGCTTTTGTGTGTATAGTGGAATTTTATTTTATATTTGTGTCAGAAATTTGTGACGCTTTAGTGCCTTTCTGGCAAACACCGAACTAAAAGTAACTTATCCAGTGGCACGCTGGAATCGCTTGTGTTTGATAAAAATGCGCAGGATCCAGGACAGTTCCTCCCCTTTTCTTTGCCGGATAGATAGAATTACGCTTCGCCCTCATTAAATATGGAAATATAATTCAGACTAGCACACATATATGTGTCTATTTGAAACAGGAAGGGGCATATGTTTAGTCTGCCAGACCAAGTGTAATACGAACGGACTTCCTGATGGTACGAAAAAGGGTGTTTTTGTGTTATCTTTTCTAACACTAAGCAAATGTACAAACATACAAATTATTCACTTAAGATAGGATACTGGTGTCTCAAAGGATGTATATAATATATAAACAGAAAAATAAAGAAAAAAAGCTGGAGGTTCCCAACTGGAGAGGACAAATTTATCATTAACAGTACTAATAGAAAAACTTTCTGTTATTAAGTTATGGTTATTAATATTACATGAAAAATATTTAAATGAAAGAAAGCTTTTATATTAACCTAACCCAATAGTAATGTCGATTTTGGAACAAAACTAATTGAAATAAATACATACATCTTTTATTGGACTATGTACGTATACAGGTATCACAGGTAAGAGACAGGTAATTAATTAAATAAAACAAAATGTGGGTGTAGTGAAACCTCTGTAGTTTTACGCGTGCATATATATTTTTATACAAACTTCCACATTTAATCGTAGGTGCTTTGACTATGTCAGAGAGAATATAATTTGCTGATTTCAATTATGTTTGATACATCTGGTTTGATTGTATTATTGCGGAATTTTTATATTATATGTACATATGTACATATATTATACATTGTGTAAGAGATCTAAACGGCTCAATTGATCTTGTTGATCTTGCCAAAGATACAAAGTCGATGAGCTACTTTTCATTAACAGTGGTTATATTTCTCCTAACTTTTTACTATATGTATACACACACACACATATATTCATCATAATGTTTTTACAGTCACCATATCAATCCATGGCGTTTCAGTTATAGTATCATATATGTATCTTGCCAGTAGTTAAAGGACTATTCTGGCTACGTTGCACTCATCTTCATCTTATGGTTCTTGTTCGTCTCGAAACGAGCAAATGAATTCGTTTATCTATTTCAAACCGAACTATAGCAACAGTAAAGTACCTTCATGTTATGTTATCAAATAGCAGATATACTTATTGTTATCGTAAGTAACAGATTGCGTACTAAACACGCCAAAAAAAATAAATTTGTGCCAACGATACTGCCACTGTTCAAGAGCGGAAATTAGAACTTCTTAAAAATCGTCTCCAAAGCCTTAGTAACATACAATTCTGTTCCAAATTGCCGTTCATTAAGGTGTTTTCTTACTTGATTGTCTAAGTACAAAACGCATTGGGCTACATCATGTACATACAGGTATATACTTGTCTTTTTATTACAATAGCCACGCTGTTTTCTGTGGATGTGATTCTTTATTAACTGACTGAGAATTTCTTTATAATAATTAGAGGCTATTGTAGGTATGTTAGGACCATAGCTTTACAGCGACGCATTTTTACGCGTGTGCTTTTTTGATAGTAATTTTTTTCTACTTATTGTATGCTTTTCTGCTTTATAACAATGTACCCAAATTTCATCTGTAATAGTTATCTTGCATTTTTCTTTTCGAACATACTTTCGGCGTTACTCTATCCTATTCTTAATTCAATGTCAGCAAATTCGAAATCTGGAAAGCATAAATTCACCGTATGTTTAAATGTTTGTGCAAGGGAGTGAAAACAAATATTTCAAATGCACCTGTGCGAATAATTACTGCTCAGTGTTACAGATTTTTAGTATAATAATTCGCACCCAGACCTCTTTCCAACTTACAACTTCCTGTCTATCTGTAAGATATTTATTTCTTTGAAAGGTTAACCAGATCTCGATATTGACAGTTCACTAAAAATATGTAAAATGCTTCTGCTGCGGATTTTGTCAGACAAGTATAAAATTTGAGCGAATATGCTTGCAATAATGCCAATTTTCTAGTTTTACCAAACTTAAATAAATAATTTATGGTAACTGTAATTTTGCAAGATACAGGAGTCCTACTTGAATAATATCCAATTTTCAGCTTTTTCTAACTCGTTAAACAATTAATACAGCCTCAGACCTTTCTAGACGGCCCTTGGATATTTGATTTTTAAATGTTTAATTTCAGACCATCGATTTTTTTAAAATATTTATTGAATTTCATTCGTAACTGGATACACTACAAATAAACACATACACTACCGTACATAAGTTTAATCGCACCACAGATAATTTTAAGTGGAGAAGGAAATAAAATATTTAAGTTAATATATTGAAATTTTATCCAAACTAAAATTATTTCACATATTTGCACGTTATTTAACCGAAGTATTTTGTATAAACGAATGAACGCCTTATGTTTTATTTCAAGAAATAATATTCAAGTAAGAAATATAGTGAGGGTGGAGATTATCCCTTACTCGGAAATGTTTATTGTATGGTTTATTACGTGGACATAATAGCCAGTCTTTACCTTATATTTTTGTGCTTATAAGGGTATATTTTATGTCTATTACACAGTGAATACTCAGTATTCACGTTGTTAATGAAATATCAGCAAGTGCTATCGAGTGAGCGACTTTCTTTAAATTGTGTTTAAAACATGGTAAAGAGAAAGTAACTAACTCTTGAACGAAGCGCAAGAATTATTGCTTTGCACGAAACAAAGTTTTCTAATAGAGCAATCGCCCGAAAACTAAAAGTTTCCGAGTATTGTGTTCATCAAACTATAAAGAGAATAGCAGAAACTGGCCAACTCGAGGACCGAAAACGCAGTGGATGGCCGAGGATAGCTATAATACCAAAAGAGAAGATGCATATCTGAAATTAATGTCGATGCGCAATCGTCGCCTTACAGCCCCGGAAATAGCAGCACAATGTAACGTACACCATGAAGCCACGGTTAGCGTAAAAACAACCAAACGCCGTTTAGTTGAAGCTGAACTTAGAGGTCGAGTAACAGTTAAGAAACCACGTCTGTTTGCACAACATAAACAAAAAGATTGGCCTGAGCGAGAACACATAGATACTGGACTGTATAAGAATGGAAACAAGTCTTATGGACAAATGAATCCAAATTTGAAATTTCTGGAAATAAACGCCGTACTTTTGTTCGTCATCGTGTCGGGGTGTTGTTAAGACAGTGAAACATGGTGGTGGAAAAGTGATGGTTTGGGGTTGCTTTGGAGGTGGACACATCGGAAAATTGGTGCAAATCACAGAAAGAATGACAAAAGAAGTCTATTTGGGTATATTGTAAGAGCTCTTCCATCAGCGATGGAGCTAATGGGTCCGGGGTTTGTACACACAGCAAAGATTGTAAAAAGGTTTTTCGCCAACCAACCTGAAGGAGAAATCCTTACATTAAAGACACAGCCACCCCAAAGTTCGGACTGCGATCCGATGTGGTTGTTATGGGACTCTTTGGATCGTGAAGTGCGCAAAATACCTCCTACTAGCAAAGCAGATCTTTGGGATAAGCTGCGGAATGCATAGACTTCTATCGATGAGGAATATCTCGACCGACTAGTTGAACGGATGCCACGTGTTTGCGAAGTTACTTTGACGAAAGTAAAATTCAAACAAACTTATTATATATTATTATACTTAGATTAATAATGTCAATTGCTTGAATTTCATGTTAATTTAGTGTTTTATAAATAAATTTGCCATGAAAATAAACAGTCTCCTTAATATCATTGCGTAATTAAAATTACCTCTAGTACGATTAAACTTAACCATAGAAATACTATGATAAAATATTGCTTTTTTTGCAGTTAGTATGCTGATGGTATTTCTACATTCATAGTAGAGTCACGGCTCCCTTCAATTTCATAGATATAATTTCCACGATTGCAATTTTTCTCTTCTTCGGTTACAACAGAGACGTTTCTTCTCTTAAATGGAAGAATTGGTGTATACGGTATATTAATTACATTTATAATTTAGGACAAATACTATGTTGTCGCAATATGAACGAATGTAAGGTGAAACTTGAAAAGTCATATTATTAATGAAAGTCTGTGCAATAGCATTGATTGCAAATCTTTGTTAATATTAGACTATACTTAAAAATAATTATACATATTTTGACCATAGCAGAAAAGTGTTTTAAAAGTTGCTCGAGTATTACTACTATATACAATATTTGCAATATATTCTATAATTGTGATTAATGTAAAGACAAACCCATGCATTCCATTAACTACTAATTTTTTTACAATATGTCATGGATATGAACGGTCATCTTTTTCAAATGTATGTACTTGCATACTACATATGTCTTTAAAAAGGATTATATGGAATCTGCATTCCTAGCCGTTAAGGCTGTCGGATATCTTGTTCATGAAAGTAATTAATAGAAAATAATACCCTGTTTTATGTTTCAGTTTCAACTTCATTTATTCAATGTCAGGCAAGTCTAAATCCACTACCAACAGTACATAAATAAGATCTTAGACGTGAGTTATTCAGATATTGTATGCTTTCTAGAAATAAATAGAATGTACGTGGGCTATCTAATGTATACTAGAATTAAACCCATCACTCATTTTATTTAATATAACAGCAATATTTTGTAAATGTACAAACCATCGAAATATTGACGAGATACAAGAGCAAAACATAGTATCAAAACCGTAATAAAATTCAATTATTACATTATTAGAAGTTATTTGTTTTTTTAACCTTAGTAATAATTCTATTATTAAATTATTACATTGCGCTTTCTTTAAAAATTTTACAAACGTCGCCGTTAATATGTAATATATAAATTAATATGTGTCATAAACATTCTCGAAGAAATGCATAAAACGAGGAATTTAGTATCTATTTATGCCTTACAAGTTAAAAATAGATTGTGTGGATATAGATCTATTTTCAAGTTGCCAGAAATATTACCTCGAAAATAGTAGAGGCGGTTTATGAATTATAACAATGAATTTTAAACTTAATTAATAAAATAAATATAAAGAAACGCTGGCCGCGTTGCTTCAGTTCTTTCTCTTATAATTAATAATCAATGCTCTCTAGAGTATTTGTTACAACATGCTTTTTTTGTTTATCTCTTCCAAACAATGGAGCTATTATTTTGCCAGAATTTAATTGCAAAAAGTACTTCTTAAGCCTGGATAAAGCAATTATTGCAGATTTAATGAAAAATTTTATTACATGGGAATATTTTAGTCTAAAATAGATGTGTGTTATTTGGAAAAATAAGTAACTAGTGAAAATACTGAATTATAAGAATTCAAAACTTGACTTTGTAAGACACGAAATTCTAAAAAAGAGAAGAAAATATCTATGCATACTAATCAGACATGACTGCGGAAAACAGTAGTGTTAAGTTTTCATCGGCCCAAAGACAACGATGAACCGACTTGGCAGTCAGAGAAGGTACATATGACTTATTGCTAATATTATTATATTTTCAGGATCTATAGAGTTCCTCAGATATGTGTACTTTTAAAAGAAGTCCAACATATTTGTTTAATACAAAATAATTGAGGAGAACTATTTGTTTATCTCTCGAATAGAAATAAAGCGTCTTTAGATAGAAGTAAAGCGCTTATATCTATTTATGGAAGTTGAATTTCTATCAGTGAGATTGACCTATAGTTCTCTTTCATTACTTTGTGTTATTATCTCGATAATACAATAATACCCATTAGTTGCGCAGAACTGTAGAACAATTTGCTTTGTTTGGCATAGCTTCTTCATTAAATATTTGCTTTATTTTGTGGAAGTAAATAATATGTACGGTATATGATAAGGAGCAGATATAAAAGAGAAATTTTATATCACCGATGTTAATAGTTTTTAAATTCAATGAATTAGGAATTGGTTTGTTGCAGCAAAAAGTGTAAGGTTTGCCTTTAAACAAAAAAAATCTGTCATCAATCTATCAAAACTGGAAAGCACCAGAAAGTACGCTAATCATAAGGTAAAATCTAGTTGGCAAAAGCCTTGCTAATGGCAATATTTTAGCAAAAAAAATACTATAAATGTAACGAAATTCAAAGCCAATTCTATTATATTATGAATACTATTTTCGATATGAATTTAATAAATATGTTCATTATACACAGTATGTGTTATTGTAGTACATTTGCAAGAAATTATGCGTTTTCACAAGAGCTTCATTATGTGTCTTTGGAAATATGTTATGCATTAGATTTGTTTAATAGCTGCTGAGTAAACACGATTTATATTATCGAATGGTCTGAATACTTATATCATTGCATTGTAGGAAGTGAGATAAAGTGCACGATACATTTTAGTTCTCCCTTCACTGCTCGATAAAAACAAACGCTTTGTATATCGTATCTAGCTCGTTTTCGAGACATTGCGATGTCGTTAACTACCTCATGTCGCTGATTCACGCTTTACACATATGACAAAGACTATAGCAGCTGCGTCTAGCTGCTATAGTTCCTTTAAATCCACTACAGAAGCAAACGATTTTGTCCTGTGGAATCGCATACAGATCAATCTATCGCATCATTGGAAACAATTTATATATTAAGGTATACATAATAAGTAAATACCTTTTGTAATTATTACGTCGTTACTGCAAAAGAAACATTGCAAAATCTTTGAAAATCTCAGACGAAGTGGTTTAGAATAGAGTAAAAATTTAGTGGAATCGATGATAATGAAAATAGTGAAAAATGGTATCAAGAGGATTCGGTACTCTTTCGCAAAGAACAAGTGGGAAAAACATGGTTGGAAAGTATCTATTTATTAAGACTTCTTATTAGTCATTCAATAGCCTAGCCTAGTCTTTAGAGCTTCAAAGATATGATTTGTTAGACACATTAGCAAAATTTGGAGTCTTTGTAGCAAATAGTTTCTAAAGCTGCAGCAAAGATATCTCTCGGCAAAGGAAATAAACTTTTGGAATAAATTATACACACTTTAAAAATTTATTATATGTACTAATGCATTTCAATTTTGTACGATAAGTAATTCTGTTTTCATGGCATTTAAAATTTGACATTGATGCCAATATTGTGAGTAATATTTTTAGCAAAGTATTGTAGTTTATAAATTAATAGTCTTTTGTCAACGTTTTAATACACCTCAAGGCTTTCCAGAAAGTTTTACATCTTCTGCAATCTAAAGGCATTTTATATTTGCATTTTGTAAAAAAAATATTGTATATAACCAAATTTAGTACATTTGTGGTGTTTCTGAAGAAGTCTTTCACTTTATCATTTTCTATTAATTCTTTTCTTATTTGCTGCTATCAAAGCAATATATATACAAGGGGTACTACGAAAGTTTTGCAATATGACGCAACAATGAATCGTAGGAAGCTGCTTGTTGCTACATGTTGAGACATGTTCATACGTGCATAGTAGCTGTCACGCCATGTCGATGGGCTCAGTTATTCATTATCAGTGAGAGTGTAAAGCGCTTGCGATCGCATCGTAGTCACGAAACGAGATAAGGGTAGTTTTGCGTTATAATTTCGTACGTGGTTTAAATATTGACCAGTGCATCGAGGAAACGACTTTTGCACTTGGTGATGTTTGTCAACATCGCGCAACGATATTCAGGTAGTATAGAGAATTCCAAAGGGGAAATTTAACTGTGGAGGATGCTGAGGGGCCGAGAAGACCACGAACGTCAGTTACGGAGGAAAACGTTACTACTGTGAGGAAAATGCTTGGCGATGACAGGCAAGTGACCTACCAACAGATAGAGGGTACTTCAGGCCCAAATGCACCAGCAATCCGTTCGGTTCTGCATGATCATTTGCACGTGAAGAAACTGGGTGCCGCATCGACTGACTGAAAAGCAGATGACACGACGTGTGATTTGGTGCCGGGAGATGCTAAAAAGTTTAATAAGGGACAATTTCGGTCCGATGACGAGATTTAGCTGTACTATTACAATGTGCCAACCAAAGCTCAAAACAAAGTTTGTGTCTTTGATAACGAGAACACACCCGCAGTTGTCAGAAAATCCCGATCTGTAAAGAAGAAAATGATACCTGTATTTTTTAAATCGAGTGGAATTGTGAAACGAGTCGTTTTGAACACACAGAAGATAGTCACAGCTAAGTGGTATACTGAGCCGTGCCTGCCTAAAGTCATTGGATCTATGAAGAACCTGCGGCCAAAGTCAAGGTTCCTCCATTACGATAATGCTCCAGCTCACCTCGCCAAGGCTTGTACCGAATATTTGACCACTACAGGATTGAAACTTCTCGAAGCACCCCCCCCCCTTATAGGTCCAAATCTTGTTCCCTGCGACTTTGCACTGTTCCTGCATGTGAAAATGAAGCTAAATGGGAGGCGATTTTTTCCAGTGATGAGGACCTCCTGCGGGTTTGGGACAGCGAGTGTGCTTTACTCCCTAGTGAAACTTGACAGAACTGGTTTAAAGATTGGTTTCGGAGGATGGAGGAGAAATTACTTTGAAAAAATTAAATAAACAAAGCTGTATTGCAAAACTTTCCTAGTACCCTTTGTATATATTTATATTGGATTGATCACTACGTGCTAGGTCGGTGATTTACGAACTTTCTCGATTTTGGCGCCTTTACTGAATTTTGTCCAATGCCAAATTCTAAAACACTTTTCGAAATAACGAATATTCTTTTTAATTGAAATGCTCGGTAAACATAAATAAAACACAAATTAAGAGTTGGACAATATCAAATGGCAGATACAATATTTGAATATTGTATTCAACAATTTCCATACACTTCATGAATTTTAAAATTCAAATTGCCTTAAATTGCCTTCAACAGTAATTTGCTTACTACCTTACATACACACACACACACACACACACGCACATATATATAATATATATATATATATATATATATATATATATATATTAAAAAGGTTGTTATAAAGCAAAGGGTAGACTGTATATGAATACCTGTAATGATCGTTCTATGAAGTCTGTAAAATGAAAATTGTGAAAAGCGCATATTTTTGTAAGGACAAATAAGTCTCCATAGTAAAATGTTGTATACATAAGGTCAATACGACATAAAATTTAAGCACTAAAACAAAAATTGTTGGAGAATTATTGCCCATACGCCACTAATCCATATGCATGTAATGATCCGTTCGAACGCTTTCGCATGAAGCAGGTGTGTTTGCGTGCAAAATTGTGAAGTAAGCCTAAGATATTGTGGCCGTTTGCATAGAAACGACTTAAGAGTCGGCGTCGGAGGCATTCGCTTTTCAATTTCGAACGAATTCAAATAAACTACGTATATAGAGAAGAACCGGAAACATGTCGATGGCAGAAATTGTTATTTTATGTGTCTCTGGAGTATCCAAGAATAAGGCAGAATGCGCCTAGGACGTAATTTTAATTTCATAAGTTGGCCATGACTCGCCGTACGCTTAATTAATCATTCAAGAAGAGGACTGGGATTTAATTAAACCAGAAGTTGCTTGTTCGTGATGGCGAATATAACGTTCCGCCACTAGAGAAACGTCTCGTGGTAGTAGTGGCGGATGATGATGATGAAACTAGATGGGTGCCCAGTGAACCAGAGCGTCTGTGACCGCAAATGTACCCTTCAAACACAGCGAAATACACATTATGATCGATGATCGAATCTGTCACGTTATGTCTTAAATTTTCTCTCTCTTTCAGCTTGTTTTGTTGCATTGCGTTCTTATATTTCGTGCACTGATATAGAAAGATTTATTTTTACGAAGCGAGGTAATTTGGTTCGAATAAAAATGCACATATATCATTCAGAATGAATAAATTAACCTAGGATATTATTTTATTCATTTTTCAGCTAGTAAATCGTGGTAGCTATGTTAGTTTTCGTAACTGAAGTTTTGGCTTCATATTCCTCAATTTTGCTTACCTTTATTTTCACGTCAATTAATAACTTTGTGAAATTTTATATGGAAGAATTTACATCCGACGTTACTTACTATTTATAATTCTTATTTACATTAAATAACTACACAAATTTTTATGGTCATTTGTGTGACGCAATGAAGATACAATTATTTCAGTCTTCAGTGGTTTTGAGAAGTTACTTTATCTAATTGGATATCTATATGGACATATTTCTGCTGTATCTACTCAGAAGTAGGTTTAATTAGTCGAATTATTAATACTAATAAATATGTAGTTACTAATAAGGTCATTGATGTTATAAATACAAGATGAAATCTTGGTGCTATGAGCGCTAAATCTTTTTGCACGAAAGTCTATTTGGAGACAAAATTACAGAAACCCAGAAGGATAATAAATTCCAAGGTTACAGGTGCTAGGCATGTACTCATGAAAATATCTTAACTTTTATACTTCCACAGTCGTTCTCCCTAGTTTCTTTGATGTTACCAGACTGAAACCTCATATTTAGCACTGCTCCATTTGCAGACGCTTTGTATACTTAAAGGAACATCTTCACGAACTACTACAGTATTAGTGCCGCAAGTCAACTCTAATATCAACCTTAAGGATGTCCTTTTCGATATTAAATAAAACTTTGGGATTTAAATTATAGCTCGACGAAAAAACCAGTAAGAAACACCGCGGAAGTCTATAAGTGGTAGCTGATCTCATAGATTCACTTCCCAGTATGTTCATGAAGTTATTATTGCTCTAGATTTCTGCAAAAGTGTTTCTCGCTCATAAGGCTACCTGGGTAAACCCTTTTCCCTGACAGCATCTCCATTCTGGTAATTTTCATTTTATTGGGTTGGCAACTAAGCACTTTCGGTTTTTACTGATAGAGAGCGTTGCTTTATTTTTTGTATAACGTATGTTAGTGCTGTACTTTACCGTTTGTCGCGTGATACTAGTCACATTGACGTAACTTCAGAAGCAAGTAGTGCGTGATTTTTATTAAAGCTATTAGTTGTAGGTTAATTTTAAATGGAGTGCTGCGGCTCACAAAAAGATATGTGAAGTTTATGGTGCTAATTGGTTAACAGAGCGCACGTATCAGAATTGGTATAAAAAATTTCGTTCTGAAGATTTTTCCCTCAAAGATGAGCAACGTTCTGGTCGGCCTACTGAAGTTGATGATGATCAAATCAAAGTTATAATTGAAGAGGATCGTCATATAACTGTTCGAGAGGTTGCGGAGAGGCTACATGTATCGCACGCAGCAATTGAAAAACATTTAAAATGTCCTGGGCTAGTTAAGAAGCTTGATATTGTGGTACCTCACGAATTGAAAGAAAATTCATTTAACACAAAGAATCAACTTTTGCGATATGCACCTTAGACGAAATGAAACCCACCCTTTCTTAAAAGGAATCATCACTGGTGATGAAAAATGGGTCCTGTACAGTAACATAGTTCGAAAACGATCATGGAGCAAACACGATAAACCAGCTCAAACCACATCGAAAGCTGAATTGCATCCAAAAAAGATCAGCTGTCAGTTTGGTGGGATTACAAAGGTGTTGTGGTTTTTGAGCTGCTTCCAAGGAACCAAACGATCAATTCTGATGTTTACTGTTAACAATTAATAAAACTGGATGAAGCAATCAAAGAAAAACGGCCAGAATTGTTAAATCGGAAAGGTGTAGTTTTCCACCAAGATAATGCAAGGCCTCACACATCTTTGGCAACTTGTGGGAAACTATTAGAGCTTGGCTGGGAAGTGATGCCACATCCCCCATACAGCCCTGATCTAGCACCATCTGATTACCATTTATTTCGAAGTTTGCGGAATTCTTTGAATGGTAAAACTTTCACAAATGACGATGACCTTCATTCGCACCTGGTTCACTTTTTTGCTGATAAGGACCAGAAATTTTATGAGCGCGGAATCATGCAGCTGAAAGAAAGATGGCAAAAGTCACTGAGCAAAATGGAAAATATATAATTGATTAAAAACTATTCTTTGTTTAAAAAAAAAAGTGTTTTATTTTATACTACAAAACCGAAAGTACTTAGTTGCCAACCCAATATTTATTTAATAAACGGAATAATAGTTATTTCCGTAACAATTCTTCTCTTGCAATTCGCCTTCTGTCGGCTAAAGACAGAATCGAATGTCTCTTAAATAGATGGTTATAATCTGTGTTAATGGGAGGATAGGAGCATCATTCTGGTAACGTATGTACTTCAGAAACCGCTTTTCAAGAAGAAGATATTGATGTAAAAAGGATACTATATAATAGCACCATATCCCAGTTCGCTTCTTACAAACGCTACATAAGTTGACTTCAAATAAGATAACACAGCGATCCCGAAGTGTCTCTACAAACTGCACCAATATGGTCTGTGAATCGAAGGGCAAAATCAAAAAGAACTCCCAAATTCCTGACATTACTTCTGGGTACTAATTTAGATGATATGGAAAGTGAGTTGCTTTATTAATTTCCAAAAACTTAACAATAACAATAAATTAATCGATGCCTTCACATCCTCCAATAGATTAATGCCAATTGCAGGAGGCTTTGGCAGACCGTAGTTATTACGTCCACGCTTCTTATGCGACTTAAGATCTTTGTCTGTCAACACTCGCATAAATGAGAAAGAAACGAAAAGCCTTCACAAGCAGCAGCTCATCAGACTCGAAACCTGGACGCCCAGAGTGATCAACCAGTGACTTAACACTGAGCTGTCAGGTGCCTAAAGAAAAATAATAATAATAATAATAATAATGGTAATAATAATAATAATAATCTTTGTTTATACAACCTATAAACCGATATACAGGACAAGGAAATGCAAAAATGTAACAAATATTGAATTAATATATAATCAATACTGTGCTTGAGTGCTGGCAGGGAAAGAATTATTTTCGAAAAGCATTATTGTGCTTAGTCATCAATATACCAAATGTATTAACTTTTTATGAGATTACTTTAAAGAATAACATTATTTCATAAGTTCTAATTATATCTTCCCACTCTAGAAGACCGTTCCTGAAATTTCCTTATAACGTATTTATAAATGCAGTAATATACATATCGTATTTTAGATAATATTGCCTAGAAACTTCAAGAAACGTTCAGGAAAAATTCACGACTACTGTGCATATACGTATAGTCGGGATTATGAGTAAAGCATCATTAGCGTTATTGTCTTTGATACGTAAATATATTAACAATTAGTGTTAAGTACAGATGTTTTTTTATTTATTTTGAAATCATGACTTACCAAGACTTGTATTTAAAAAAGAAGTTTCAATAAATTATTAGAAAATCGTCTTTATTTGCGACGTTTGATTTTACTCCCGTCATAGAATCTTCCATAAGTTTTCGCACTGGGCCTTAATGGCATTCTGAAATATTTATGAAAGAAATTATAGTCTAAATTTAATCTGCACTGCATAATGTAAAATGCCAATTTTATATAGTTAGTTACAAAGTGTTCGTAGACCTTTGAACGTGAATATTATCTAATGTGAATATTCGACTGTGGTAAAACATATTTATTTTCATTTAACAATGCTAAGGCTCTCAAAACATCTAATAACTATATAAAAAGAGTTATCTACAAATACCCCACTTTATTTTTTAAGATATATCTCTATTGTAAGGCGTAAATTTAGAAAGAATTCCTTAAATCTTCTACATAGTATCACGTATTTGTAAAAAATAAGCATTTGATGCTTTTACAAAGATGAGATGTAAAAGTAAATACACATCTGGTAATATGAACGAGCTAACAGCACAATGAATTCATGAATAAGTGCACTGAGGATAGTCATACAAATAGAATTGAATACTAGAAAGTAACTATATTAAGAAAACATATGTATTTCAAGAAAAACTGGTGATAGCGCAAGAGTATCGCGTAAAAGATCTTTCATTAAGCGTCGTTAATAGTTGGAATGTTGTAAAGTATAGAGCATATAGGTAAGTATTAATGTCGGTAATGCATGGCTTTCTTTAAATTAATTTACTTATCGCAGTTCCAAAAATATTGAACTTTTGGGTTGTTTCTTTAATAAACCCTCTCACACATTTTATCATTATGTCTTAGAAATATTGCCACGTTTGTAATATTTGTACATTTATGTACATACTAAAGCACAAAATTATCACGTCCCTTTCGTTCTTATATTAATTGAAGAAAACATACGAATAAATGCCGAGGACCAACCTCTAGAAATCCCAAATAATCATAACAATATTCCCGTCCATTCTATGAGACGTAAACAGTAACACTACTAAAAAAATACAATTGAAGATTGTGTTCCGCGTAAAACTAGACGCTTCGTCTCTAAAATAAACAATTAAGGCAGATCCAAAGTAACAATAAAACTAGCGGTAATAGTCGAGTCAGCTTTCACTAATCCCGCGATTGTTAGATCGACCACAATGACTGTGCAGGGGATTATCCCTCATAAGCACACCATTTCGACGAATTCTCCACTACGGAATGTGATAATTGCATGTGTGTGTGTTGTATGTTATGCGTGCGGTGGTTCTTCTCTCAACTCCTCGAACCACGATACTCGCAGCGACTTTCAAGCTAATTGACTGACACTATCTCAACTTTTATTAATTATCCTGTCCTACCTAGATAAGAGATAAGATTAATGCGTCCGGATTTAGTTTCGTTAATTTTGTGTATCGTCTGGTTTTCTCCTCATCCTGCATGTCATTAACGGGGAACTTCTTACTTTGCATCCAGGGAAAAACTAGTTTTGTTAGAATAAGATGAAATTACTTTAATAGGAAAATGCTTGACATATTTTCCTTTAAGCTCAGACTAGAAGATGTCTCGTGTGGCAACGATACACATTCATTCCTTGCGAATAATTTCAGAAAATTTAAAATAAAATCTTGCGAATTGTCAGTCTGTTAGTGAATTTTACCAACATAGAGACGTACAAATATATTCTGCCAAAACTCGATAGTTCTAATCATTTCCCGGCAGAGTACTAACGCAAACACTACGCTGCTAAAAAATAATAAAAAATTTGATTCGATTATTATATTTTCTAACGAATGGAGAATAAAGTAAACAAAAATAGTTTAGAATTTGTCGCCATATCCTATGTTAGGTTGAGGTTAAATATGGGAACTTTAACAAATCAGTAAATATTCGAAAATTTCGATAACTTATTCGATATTTGATTAACTTATAGGTAATATATTTTCCGAAATTAAATCCTTCCTGAGATTCTAGTAGACTGTGCACAATGTTCATTCTATTTGTAATTCGTTGATTGTTTACATACTCTCATGACAGTCTTTGAAACAAGAAGGCGACAATTTCAAGCAAACTGCAAAGAAATATCTGTCACACTTAAAACATGTTTCGTTTAACTTATTCGGTTTACAGATAAAACATAAAGCTTCCGATAAAAGTAAGCAGTTACTCAATTCCTATTCATGAAGGAGTGACTGTTGTGTGTCTAAGAAAAATGCATTTATTTTCGATATTGTGCTAAACTCTTTGTAAGAGAGAATAGTTAAGCTAAAGAAATGATGTAAAAATTCAAAAACTTAATACTATTAGATGGGGCCTATTTATTAGAAGCAAGTGTTCCGAAGATTCTTCCCGTTGATTTGGCTCTAAAGGAGATACCTGAATGCATTCTGAGATTGTTTCAAATATGAGCAACACGGTTTGGAAAAGAAGTTTTTTTTGTTAACTGAATCTATTATTTTAATTATGAAAGTATTTCATTATTAGATATTGAACGGACGTTTTCTGCATACAAGAAAATTTATTCCTTACGGTGAACACGACTACTTAAAGGAGCCCTTGATACATACTTGATGCTACAAATATTTAACCGATCTTATCCACTTTGGACATCTGCATACTGAGAAAATTGCTTAAAATTGTCAAGTTTTTATTTGCATTTATTACTTGCTAAACACTTTATATTTCTTCAAAACACCTGTCGCAGACCGAACAATCGTAATAACTCTAATTATTATTCTATTAGTAATTGGTTATTCAAGTGATAATAATAGAAAAACAATTTAATGAATTTAATACCAGTTATAATGAGGAAACATAAAATAGTATAAAGTAGTTGAGAATTTATTCATATCCAATAAATTATTGAAATAAAGTAAACTAATTTATTAACAAAATAAGTTTTATTTTGAAAAACCTGATGTACATTTCGTGTGCTCTTCAGCAGTAACTAATCTAGACCTATTACTTACGAATCTACATAAAAATTTAAAATGTTAACATCTTGTAAAAGGTTGAGGTAAAAGAGTGAATATGATATCCTTTATCAATGTTTATCTCTAAATTAAGCAATATTATAATTATTATCATTATTATTATATAATTAACTAGATTATAAATTTATTCAAAACAATTCTAATTTGGTGAAATTCTGTATAATATCTCTTTTGCACTTATTATTTTTAGAAATATTCCTTCTAACTTAAGTACTTAAATTTAGAGTTACTAATAACTACAATATGAAAACCGATATTCAAAATCTCACCACTTACAGTAAATAAAAACTATAATTAAAAATTTCTAAAATAGTTTTACCTTCACGTCTACACATTTATTGTAAAATTATATAACTGAGAAAATCCGATGAACACATTTTCATGTGAATGAACGAATGAATTAGCATTGATGAGACGCAGCCACGTTTTTATAGAAAGAAATATATTTATTTTAGTTCAAAAGACCAGCCCAGATTCTATTTTCTGACAGGGAGTGTGAAACAACATAAACGGAGTGTGATGTGATGTCGGCAAATAAGTTCTTTGATATAAAAACAGTAAGTTAATGGAAATAAAACAAAGAATGAAGGTTCTAAATATAGATATTTACGAAACGAGTCTTATGCAAATTATTGTTGACTGTACATCCCACACTAATGGCATTTGAATTTTTTGCGTCGGAACTAATAAAACGTTTAGATACATACACAACTTTGTATAGAATGCAGATGTTTATTTATTTTATAAATAAATATTCTGGGACGATTTTGTTACGAGAATGAAAGTGTTATTAAAGTGTGAGTAATTTATAAGTTTCCTTACAATAACTGTTATTTTTTTGTTGCAGTCTTATTTTAATCATGTATATTGCCGTAAAATCTAGCGCAAAAGCTTTATATACATAGTTCTATATTTCCAAGAATTACTAGGAGGAGGAATGAAATATAAATTTATATAACTTAAAAAATGATTTTCAAACAAGACCTATATTTGCAAGGCATTTTCAATAAAGATTAGTGTTATCAAAGCTAACAGCATCTGATTTTGTTTAAGGCCGCCATTTAAATTTTCTTTTGCTTGAAGGTATAGGTAGACGTAACATGGGATAATACCAAAATTATGTAGAGGGTGCAGAATACGCATGACCCTTTTATTTTTCAAAAATTTCAAAAATAGCCATATGCAGACAAATAGTGAAGTTTTCACATTCAATCAGTTCCGGATCATATCCCAAAATTTATCAAATTTACCGTATTTAAGTACTACTTAAACAGGGTATGGTATATCAACAAGCCCTTTAATTAATTTACTACTGTTGATGTGCCAATTTTGATAATAGATGTTGTCTAACAAGTCAATAACTAGAAAAGTAATTAATACTACAAAATGTATGAATTATATAAATACCTTCTGTTAGCTTATCTTTAAATTTAAACTAGGACTTAAATATCACAAATGAGGATATAAATACTCTTAAGTGATCGCGTAATTATACTGAGCGGTAGAGTATAAACTAAACACTTAATTTCAGAGTCTTATAACTCAATAATAATTAACAATAAACTACGTAAATAATAATAATTACGAACGTCTTTGATCCCAACCTTTATTTCAATTCCTGGATGTATCAAGGCACCAGCAAGATACTACAGGGTTCGCTAAACCTTACAACTGCAAATTAAGCTCTGTCTTTTTAATCTGATGAACACGGGATCTTCATACATACACTAACTCAGTTCACGCAATAATCAATAAGCTACTAAGGGTAGAGACTGAAAAAACGCCTACGGTTGGTCTTAAGGGTCAATTAATGAAATTTGGATCGTCCTTTTAATAATATGCTAATATTAATCCAACTTGAACTGTACAACCACATGGCGAGGTTTATCGACTTATCTGATCAATCCCATTAAGTCGATAAATAAATCGGTCTGCATAGTATTTTTTAACGTATTCGTTGCTAGTACGTAGTAACTTATTCCAATATATACTTAATTAAAAAAAAAATGAGAACACGGAAGAGAGATCTATAACACATGGATAGTATATTGATTATAAACTTAAACTGACATGTTAGAGACGGCGATAAGAGCAAAAAAGAAGCTAACGTTGTTCAAATAATTATTATTAAAATTTCGCAATTGCATAATGTACAGCGGTGACAACAAAATTGGAACACAAGTTAAAATTGTGCATGTAACAATATATACATTGCTACACTTAATGTTTTCGCGGACATACGATGAAAATGTATTTTCTCGGATTCTAAGCTGCGTGTGATTTGTGTCTTGAGAAGGACCGTTCTGTCGATGTTTCATCAAGATCTCAGTCGTCAACTTCTGGAGCTAGTTTGTCACAAATTGACCTTGAAGACCGTCTGACGTCTATCTAGTGGTGAGCTTACTTATACGTTTTTGCCTTAGTGGGGTCGCGTGTGCTCGAGTGCATGTAATTTTTTCGAATATGTGTCTATTCCGCCATCAGGTGTGATTATGTGGGTATTGTACTCAGTTATGGTTCGCTTTATTCTTATTCTGTAAGTCAGCCAGAAGCAGATTCCTTGTGTGGTGTAGGTGTCGGCAGTCGCCACGTTTATTTAGGCTGTTAGGTTTTTCTCTATCTACCTCGGTGTTGTCTATAGTCCTTTTAAGAACCTCTAACTGGTTCGATATACAATATATCTATTCTACAGATGGTCCGCGTGATTATGTAGGTTTTTAGATCTGTCGCGGTTCGATTGACTATTATTCTGCGGTCAGCCAGAAGCAGTTTCCATGTGTGCGGTAGCAGTCAGATGATCGCTTCTGCTATTTAGTAAAACGTTGGTCCAAGCTTTGAGGACTTTTAAAGTTGTATCTAAGAGTATATTCCAAGGAGGAACATACAAATCAAAATAAATGGAGTGTTTAAGGCAATCAATCATATTATGCATTTAATTTAATAAAAATTCGGCATTATTTGTTGCAAAATTAGTGTGTTATAGGACGATGGAATCAATATTTCGTTCGAGATATGTTCCAGCCTCTTTATAATTCAAATACTATGGAAAGCTTTTCTGTATGTCTTCTAGTGCCACACGTTGATAACTGTAGTAAGAATACCAAAGTATAGATGTGTATGTATGTGTCAGCTATACACATAATATCAAATTTTTATTGGTTGAATATTATTGAAATTACGACATAATCTAATCACGAATCCAAGAATATTTGACGTTGATAAATACATCGATGATATACGTTTGCTAAATAATTAAAGTTTAAGAAACTTCAATACTTATTTTTTAAATTCAGTAGGTCTAGAGAGGTTCATTTTTAACGGTAAAGCACTTTCTAACATCTAACGATATCTTGTTAAAGGAACACTAAGCTACACGATTACAATTATCTTGCAGAACGATAAAATTCTCAATACTATTTATAGTACCATATATTTTAAGAGTGTAAGCGAGTCGTAAATGTAGATGCCTGAAAGTAATGGTTCCATTCGAACTTTACAGCACACAAAGATATAAGTGAATGAATAACATCTTTGAAACAAATAAGGATACAATAATTGTAAAAAGGAAGTAGGCATAGAAGCCAATTTAGCAAGAAACAGGCCGTGATCTATAGAATCAGCCTGCCGTTACTTACAAATTGCTGTAGCAAGAAATTGTAATGCGTTTTAGGTTAATTATAATGGACCACAGCTATAAACTCATGTTGGTGTATAAATAAATAAGGCTGCACGAATATTTTCATAAATTTTAATGTATAGTGTATTAGGAATTCTACTTTTAACTTTATAATTTTTAATATTGCATTTACCCCCATTTTAAAAGTTTTATGAGTCGTATAGAGAAAACAAACAAATAATCTGAACTCTTCTTGGATGTGAGTTGCTAAATTAGTTATATACGTAGATAATTTTAGATGCTCGAGTTGTCAAATGCTTTTAAAGACACGATCACAATTGTCACTTTATAAGTATTTGAAGAGTGTGCGATCTTTCCAGATCTATTGCAGTTCTCATATCTCATTAAAGCATGTTCTCTAGTTTGGATCTTTTAATTAGACTTAGCAGCATTGAGAGATGTTTTTCTGTATAAAATTCCGCTGCAGTAATTCTTTTCCAATTTGAAAAACCGTGAGCTTACTAAGCCCTCACATTAACATAGAACATGGATAGTGATTTCTTTTTGAATTCAGTGAAATCTACGTATGACATCTTGTATTAAACTCCCATTATTTATATTTTCGAGCTTTCAATGCCGTGTTAATAGATTTATTATTCCTACTCAATAAACTCCGAGTATATATTGAATTGCTATACGAGGATAACCGTTTATATTTCGCGAATAACGAACAAAGAAAAACTTTTTATTATCGGAAATAATTTTATTGCTTTTCAAAATATTCTCCTTGAAAATCAATGCACTTTTGCATTCGTTTAAACCAATGCGAAAAGCATTACTGCTACTATGAACGCGGTATCTCCAAAATATGAGTTTTGAATGCCTCAACTGCCTTTCCGGCGTAGAAAACGTTGACCATAAAATTTATTCTTCACGTATGAGAACAAAAAGAAATCACAGGGTGTTAGATCAGGGCTGTACGGCGGATGCCTCATTAATTCAATCTTTTGCCCGGTTAAATATATAATTGTTTGAACCGGTCTGTGAGAGCTCGCATTGTCATTGTGAAGAATGATCTGTAGTTTTCAGTTTGTTTTCCTTATTCCTTCAAAAACTTTTGGGAAACAAATAGTTGTGGTACCATTCGGACTTGACGGTTCTACAACTCTCAAAGGCACGGTTGCCATGTGACCGGTTTTTTCGAAAAAACAGGCAACCATTTATTTTGATGTTCTTTAAGCTCCAACAACTTTTGTTGGTCTTGGCTCATCTTGGAATATCCACACAGTCGACTGCTGTTTACTATCGGGCTCATACGTATAGATCCAAGATTCATCACCTGTGACGACTTTATAAATGTTCTTTGAAGCACCGCCATTCTATTTTTTGTGCATTTCTTGGCACCATTCCACGGCAGTCCTTTTTTGAGCGGTTTTCAAATTATGTGGTACCCAACGTGAACATAGCTTCTTAACGGCTGAATGTTCACGCAGGATCTTATGGACGCTGGTGTTGGTAATACCTAGAGATGCCTCGATCTCACGGTATGTCACATGACGGTCTTGCATTATCAATTCAGACACTGCATTAATGTTCTCCGACACAACATTTGTGGGATGACCTTCACGAAATTCATCGTTCAAAGAACGCCGTCCAAGTTTGAGCCAACTATCGATGGTGCTTCATCACCATAATAAGAATTCAGCTCGTCGATGCATACTTGTTGAGATAATCCACGCCGAAAGTTCTGAAAAATAATTGCACGAAAATGTTCACGAGCTAATTCCAATTTTTCGCTGACATAAAATTTTCAAATTACTGTCAACAATAGAAATAGCGACCGTGTAATAAAACTGTCAAGGTAAATATATTGTCCAAAATGACAAACTTCACGACGCAATCACTAACAGTATTGCCAGTACCTGAAATATAAGCGACTACATTATATTATTATGTCGTTGCAATATTCCTGTGTCTTATTTTTAGGACGAATTGGATGTAAGATCTTTCCAATTTTAAAACACGCTTTGGGTTCGAACAAACAAATAAACAATATCTTGTGTATATGTCATAAACAAACTAGATATATGTATCTTAAAAATACCACGTCAAAATTAAGCAAAGTTGTTCAAGAAAGAATGAAGTGACATTAACTCAGAAGTAAAAAAGAAATTTTATTCTTTAGCTCTTGGTGCTTTTTATGTATCTATGTCAAAAGTAAAAGAGAAGTGTGATTTCGAGTATAATGAGGTCCTAAAGAAACTAAAGAATTGAAGTAAAGATTTGAATCTGAAAAACATACTCGTTATGAACTAAAAAACAATAAGGCTCTTATAGAAACAAAAGAAAGAAATAATAATCCAACGTTATACAATGTACACTGTAACTTTAATGAGAAACAGAAAAATAAATTGAAAGAAATAAGAGAATGAATTCGTAAGAAACTACGACAACGTGCTGTATGCGAAAGTATATCTTCCGCATAATACAAACCTACTTTCATTATTATTATTAGAAAATGTTTCCGAAACAATATTGAGGCGAGAATCATGCAGAAATGAAATAATACTATTACGCTCACTCCGAGAATCATAAACTTACACGTGTTCCTAACAATAAGAATAGGTCTTAGACTTTCTTACTGATATAGGGTGTTATATTATTAAATGTGCTTGGCAGGTTAGTATTACCTACACAAAGACGGAGTATTAAGGTAAAAATCTTCTTCCTTTCTTAAACGACCTGAATTCTGTCAGTTTTATGAGAATTTAAATTCCACCCTACAATGCTTACAAACTTCCTCGACGCACTGAAGCGCGATCAATAAACGCTCCCATTGTGCACGTTTATTTTGTACAGGTTGAGTTGATATAAAATTGCAAATTAATTTTATACGCTCCCGCTTCATAAATACATATATTTTTGAAAATCGTGTATCGAAAAGGTTTTACTTAAATTTAGTGAGTTTACAACAAAGAAAAATATTAAAAGAAATGAAATGCACCTGCTACATTCTTTCTTAAATAGTAATATATATATATATATATATATATATATATATATATATATATGTATGTATATATACGTACCTATATTAGTATGTAATTGAATTCATTTCAATGAAATTCCAAACTAACTATATGTACTACTATGAACTATACTTGTCTACTAGTTTATAAGTATTTATCGTTATCTGAGCGCTAACTACTTCCGAAATTTCTAGAATGGTAATAATACCTATTTGTAACACGCAATGATTCTCTTTAGGTATATAAGCCGGCAAGGCTCCGGCGAACTGAAGAAAGTGGTTAGCAATAGAGATGAGCAAATACCATATGGATCATAGTAATTATTCAATGTGAATCCTTAATTACCATTTTCGCAGTTTCGTATATCTTCCTAATCACAATGGTTACAATTTTATGTATTTATAAAATCTATTCACTGCGCTACTAAGAAGTAAAAATACGAGGTGTGGCAATTAAATAACAAGACTGGTGCGAGAAATGTTATTTATTGCAAATAAACTTATATTTAAGGTACTCCGCTTCCATACCTGTATACCGCTGTATACGAGCCCTACTATTTTTCAAAACAATGCTCTAGTTCATCAGCTGTTAACCTCTTCAACAACTCTGCCGTGTTTGTTTTACATGTTCAACAGACCGAAAATGCGTTCTCTTTAATGCACTTTTCACTTTTGGGAAAAGGTAGAGTCACGTGGTGCGAAATCTGGCAAATGCGGAGGATGGTTAAGCACAGTAATGCTATTGTCAGCTAAAAACTGCTTCACATATAGAGCATTGTGAGCTAGTGCAGAATTCACGACTCGTTATTCTCCAATTCCGGTTTTTTCTTCCTTACTCTGCTTTCTAGTGTTTCTGATTAGCGGTTTGACCCTTACGCACCCAGTCATTCATGATGGCACACTTGAAAAAACGATCAAACACTTCTTTTGACATTTGTAAACATTCTGCTGGCAGCTTTTTAGTTTGTCAAAGACTTACAGGTTAATTCTCTGCTCGATTTCTATGTCAACCATTATCACGGCACTACTAAGTTACAGTGTCCTCTACAAATAAAGCTCGAAAATAAACTAAAACAGATAGAGAGACAAAACTACGGGATGTTGCTTGGAACATATCAAGGTCAATGGCAAACTATAGTCTCGTTTATAATTGTCATACCTCGTATTTCACCATTCACTGTTTTGAATCGGGTACTTGCGTGTATTTTAAATCTACTACTGATTTAATCTCTTTAAGATAATAAGCAAATGTAGATTCTAAGTCGATATCAAGTTTTAATTTTCCCTATAGGTACTAGATATATATATGTACTAGGACAACCGATCATTTATTCTTCACAGTGATTATAATCGCCGCTAAAAATCTCCGTGAATATAAAATAGCCGTTTGCTCTTTCATTATGAATATCATCTCTATTTAAACTCTTTTATCATGTTTCGATAACGGTCATCATTAACTGTCATTTTGTCGTCGAAGATACATATATGGTCCAAAAACTCTGCCATCTCAAAACATGCACCAGTGATTTTTTTTTGTTGTTGCAGTTTTTCTCCATGAACTTGCCGAGGATTCTCAATACCTCAAATACGAGAGTTGTGAGTGTTCACATATCCATGTTGGTGTTCATATACCAATCCAAATTAAAGCACACTTCATTGCTAAACAGGCCTTTTGTTTGAAAAATCACCGTCTATTTCCTGATTTTGAAATACCAAGTTGGCAAATGCAAGCCACTACTCATTATCTGCTAGTTTAATTTCCTTAGTAATTGTTAACTAGGCCTTATAAGAATAAAAAATGAGTAAAAATCCTCTAGTTTTTCGATCAATTACTTATTCGTCGAACGATATTCTCCACGAAAAGTTATACCTAATCTGTGAACTGTTTTCGTGAAGTTATCCCCGTATTTAATATAAGTTTTAACAATTTAAATTCACTATTTGTTGTACTAAGCTGCACTCTTTGCAATTGGGTTGCTTTGTTTACTTGACATATATTGTATTACATTTTGATCACGATATACTTGATTAAAAGAAAATTCCATGAATATCAAATGTTACTCTCTTACTGGGCTACCTTCATTAAATAGAGATTGGCTGTTTATAAAACCTATTACAAGACTTAAATTATTAGTCTTTAAACCTTTAATGTCAAAGAAATTTCTGGATTAACCACTTACGTGTGAACTCGATATTTGTAAAAGCTCTCGATTCACATAAAAAGAGAAAATATATACGTTTTCATAGCAGCTGGGAAAAGAATTATATCCAAGAGATATTTTTTGTGTGCCAAAATGCGAGATTAATTTGCCGATGCTTAATAACACGGAATAACATTGTAATGATTATAATTACCATTGAAAGTTCGATATTTATTTCATCTCATAAATAATAATGGGGCAGAGTAACCTTCGGGCACAGGTTAACATTTAACACTTTCTACACTGAATAAATCATAAAATCCTTTTGATTTAGTCATCCGTGGCGTTCCGGTTCATTGGAGTGGTAAAGTTCCACATCGTCGGCACTTAAGAGAAACCTTGATTTTTCGTGTTTCCAGCTTTATCTTAATCTTTCTACAAAATATTTTAAATACATTCGCCGTTATTTCTTACGCTTTCTCTTTGTTATTTTTGGGATGATATTAAGGCTAAGAATTGGAAATGAACATATAATAAACTCGTGAAATCCAATTAGTTAGTAAATAATTAATTCACTTCAGATATTTTATTAAAACATTGCTGTCTACCGATCATTTGCTTAGTATATATACAATGATACAAATAGCTTAATTTGTGAAATTAATTGTAAGACTAGATACTTTTCAGCTAGCCTAACTATATAATAATAATAATAATAATAATCTTTAATGCCCAACAGTTACATAGACCATTTACAGGACATAATGCATCAATCAAATTAAAATTGAAACAAAAATAGATGCAGTTAATGTACTACAAATAAAAATAAGAATTCGATAAACAAAAAAAAATATACACACTTATAGTAATGTAATCCAAGTCATACAAAAAAAGAACTAACAATAATAGATTCAAATCAGCGAAAGGTATCCTCGTATAATGCATTGGCATTTCTGGACATATGTACCAATGGAGCCTTGTAGAGAACATTGGTTCTTGCCCTAGCTGTTGAGAAGGTTGCCGATAATCTAGTGTCAAAACTAGGCACGAGGAAATCAATCTGGGACAACAGCACAGAAGAATCAATAAAATTATTTATTAATTTAAAAAGAAAACCGCCACTAGCTTTCTCCTTACGTATAGCAAGAGAATCAAAATTGTACCTAGCCAGCAGACCCTCATACGTCGAACCAAAGGCAGGATAATGACCATCAATCCTGTAGGATAAATATTTGAGGAACCTCTTTTGAACATGCTCTAGAAGTAACTGCTGGTAATGGTAAAGCGGGTGCCATACAACTGAAGCATATTCCAATCTAGAACGAACAAGAGAACCGTAAAGCATTTTCAAAGTTTGCAAGTTTCTAAAACCCCTGCAAGAACGAATAAGGAACCCAAGACCTCTAGAAGACGATGAAGTTATGATGCTTATATATTTCGAAAAGCTAAGATGCGAGTGGAACAAGACTCCAAGATCCTTGAAGTTGTGTACTCTAGGTATAATGGATTGCCGAACATTGTAGTTATAGTAAAGAGGAGTATCACTTCTACTAAAAGAGAAAACAGCACATTTGTCAATGTTGAGCTTTATCTGATTGTGGGTACACCAATCGTCAATAATGCACAGATTAGATTGAAGATTCATACTGTCGTCGAGTGAATTAATACAGCTGAAGATCTTTAGATCGTAGGCGTAAGCCAACATTCTGCAGTCAAGACTTTCCAGGAGATCATTAACGTAAATATTAAACAAAAGGGGTTCCCATTTGGGACTCCAGAAGAGATATCGAAAAGCTTAGACGAATACCTATTATAATGCACATAAACGGAACGATTCTGCAGATAGGAGAAAAGTAAATTGGTAGCATTGGGAGCAAAGCCAAAAGATGTCAACTTAGAAATCAAAATTTCATGATTGATGGTATCGAAAGCTTTGCTGATGTCCGTATATATGACGTCCACTTGCTGACGTTTATCAAGGAGTTCTCCAATGAATTGCGTAATCTCGACCAGGTTGGTGACAGTAGATCTGCCTGGAATAAATTCATGTTGCCTAATGGATAAGTAGGGTTTGACACAGCTAAATAACTTGTCGTAGAGGATCAGTTCAAATATTTTAGCAAAATTTGACAAGATACTAACAGGTCTGTAATTTTTGCCATTAGAACGCTCCCCCTTCTTGAACACTGGTGTAATCCTGCCTATTTTCCAGCCAGCTGGGAAAGTTATTCCTCGGATGCACAAATTAAAAATATCCGTCAGAGGCCCGCAAAGTCCCTCTGCGCAGTCCCTGATAAAAAAACCAGGCAATCCATCATGTCCACAAGTGATAGATGTACTTAGCTTCTTAATAGTTGCTAAAACCTACTCAGTTGTAATGCGGCCAAAGTATTGAGTATCCTGGTTAACCTCAACATGCATTTATTTATGAAATAAATATGAATGTTTGTAATGTAATAGGATAATTCGGTTTTTTATTAAGCCCATAGTATAGCTACTTCATACTTTTTCTGACTGTTGCTTTCATCCAGTTTTTAATTCCTATTTCTGCGACATCCTCGATCACTACCTCTCTCCATTTTTGTCGTGGACGACATTGCTTCTTTTTACCTTCTGGTATCCCTCAAGCCATATTTCCTATGGGTGTCTCTTTATCCATGCATTCAAGATGTCTGGAGTTTTATAACTCTCAAATTTCTTAGAAGTTCTCTCCCAACACTCCACTACTGTTCTTGTTCATTACTCTTAAGTCTTACACCGTAGAACAAGGTAGGCTGGATAATCATCTTGTATAGTCTCTTCTTTACATTCCATGACAGGTGCTTGAATTTAATATTATGTAATGGCCATGCACATATATTGGTGTTCGCTATCATAAGCTCTATTTCTGCTTCTTTCTCATATCTGTTGTCTAATAACCCCTTTAAGTACATATAACTATGTTTCCATTAAGTCGCTATACTGTGCATTTATTGATGAGTTGCATGTACTACTAATATTTATTTCACAAATAGTTAAGCAGTTCTAGAAAAAATTTAGTTTTAAAATTAGTTTTGAGAAATTTAGTTTTTTATGTCAATACAAATATATAATAAAGCGAATAACATGTACACTGCAGGCCATAAGTTTGGAATCACTTGCATAAGTTAGGAATCACTTCTGAATATAATGAAAATATTGTAGTGGCTTTAACAAACATTGTAAAAATAAAACAATATTAATATACCAAAACGTTTTATTATAAAATAAGCAGGAAAAAAAGCAAATTTTATTTATTTACATCCACTTATTTTTATTATCAACTAAACGGACTTTTCATCGAAATACCCTCCTTTTGCTTTAATGACGGCAGCACACAATCGCGGTAAACGAGACACTAATTTTGTAAGGGTTTCATTGGGTATATTTGCCCAAGAATCTTGTATAACTTGCCACATGTGAGTCTGGGACGTCAGACATTTTTCACGCACTTTTCTATCCAATTCTTCCCACAACAGCTCTATTGGATTGAGGTCTGGCGATTGTGCCGGCCAAACCATGTTTTGTAAAACACCGTCAGCTTCCTGTTGTTGGAGATATCCTCTACATAAATGAGAAGAATGTTTTGGGTCGTTGTCTTGCATGAATATAAAGTTTTCTCCAAGTAATCTCAGACCGGAGGGCACAGCGTTGTGTTCGAGAATCTGTCTGTAACCCTCCTTTTTCAAAACTCCTTCGATTTTCACCAGATCTCCTACACCAGCCGAAGAAAAACATCCCCAAACCATTACAGAATCGCCACCATGTTTTACCGTGGGCACCACACATTGCGGTAGCAGTTCTTCTTACAAATATCCGACGTCTGGAACCGAAGACCTCGTACTTTGATTCGTCGGTTCATAGTACTTTTTCCCACTGTTCTATTGTCCAATCTTTGTGTAACTTAGCCCATTGTAGCCTTTTTATTTTATTTTGCGTACGTAGAAGCGGTTTGCGAACTGCTACACGTCCCATCAGTCCAGCCGCTCTGAGCCGCCTTTTTACTGTGGTTAAAGAGATCCGAGTTTCACGCTCCCTGTTAAACTCACCGCGGATTTGCGAGGCCGTTAATCTTCTATCTCTTTTCGACGTCAATATAATTGTCTGATCTTCTGCAGGAGTTGTAATTTTTGGTCTTCCTGATCGTTTTCTGTCCGTATACCCTCCAGTAGACTGGTATCTTTTAATTGTATTTTGTACACCTTTGTACGATATCTTCATTCTTTTCGCGATATCCCGTATAGAATCTCCCCGATTATGATGACTAGTAATTTCTACACGTTTTTCTAGCGATATCTGCTTTCTCTTCGCCATAATCAAACGATGTTTACTGATTCTACACACTTTTATGTGTCTACACACTTTAAATGATACGAAGCAACTAAAATATTCTCATTACTTCAACATGTATAAATACTTATAAATATAAAAACTAAATGTAATTACAAAAAGTTTATGCGGCAGGGTCTGCAATAAAATTTGGCCATTCCAGGTAATCGTTCATTATGCAGAAATATTACCTGCTCGAATAAATAATACCGCACGCAGAGTTTCCTTAATCCAACTATTAATGCATTTAAAACTACATCTTTTATATAAAGCTTTATAATGTACTTAAGAATAATCCTTTGTACTTATATCAAAGTAATACGAACGTAACATAGATAAATTTTAATTTTTATGAATTTACTGGAACTGATTCCAAACTTATGGCCTGCAGTGTATATCCCAAGCTTTTAACAAATACATTTAAATCAATTTAATTATTTACTAATTAGATTTTATAAGTTGATTATACATTTATTTCCGTCTTAGAATATAAAATTTGTTGGTTAAGTATGGTCCAAAGATATTCTACTGGGTTGCAATTTAATAACAGAGGCGGCCAATCTAACAGTTGATCAGATTCTTCAAAATATTGCGTAACGGCCCTACTTTCATGCTTAGAATCGATGTCTTACATAAACGTAATTCCTTCCAGGCAAATCTTTTTAACGGATGCGTTTAAATTTTCTTGAAGA
This sequence comes from Dermolepida albohirtum, assembly GCA_031893035.1. NCBI lineage: Eukaryota > Metazoa > Arthropoda > Insecta > Coleoptera > Scarabaeidae > Dermolepida > Dermolepida albohirtum. Next base: position 101,252 of record JAVIWB010002575.1, read on the forward strand.
ATCTGTACATACGCTGCCTCAGTCGTCTTGTCAATGGCAGCTAGATTTCAAAGGTTAAATCTGAAAACAACACAACAACAACGCATTTGCTCCACCGTGCTTAACCGTATTGCAGAAAACCTTCCAAACCTTCAAATTTGCTGGGCCACATTCCTTTGCATATTTTAGGATTCAAAACTTCAAATTCCGTTTTGTAGCTCTAGAATATCTTGGACTTTTTCTTTTGAATGCAAGCCGTTGGAGCTTTGTTCTTATTGTTGACAAATAAATTAAAGATTTGTCACAAATTTTGTTTGTCCGTGGTTTTGAAATGTTATATTTTTTTACCATTTCTTTGTCACCCAAACTCTTCTGTCTATTTTCGACTATCATTTCGATCACTTTAATGTCTCTATCTACATCTATGGAATTGAGTAAGACAAATATTATTTAGTTCAGTATTTTATGCTTTATACTAAACAAAGTTAATATCCTAAGGATAATATTTCAAAAACTGCAGACTTATAACAGTTCTTGTCCAAATAATGAGTCGTTTCAAACAGTTATAGGATTCTTCTTCTCTAAGATTGTTATTTTACTTATTTGTTCGTTCCAAACTTGAATATGCCGCCATTATTGGGTAACTCCACTACACAGTCTGTCGCAAAGAAAACTGAACTATTTCAAAATAGCAATTCCTGGCGGCGCCATCTGTTAAAAAGAATACGCGTCAGTACGGTAGATATTTCGCCAAAGTTATGTCAAAATATCATAACATTTGCATAATTAGAAGCATAGAAATTGCACATACAGTAATAGTGTGTATTTGGCATTGATCGATAAATGAACATTGAATAGAGAGCAAACATCAAGTTCTGTTTTAAACTCGGTAAATCGAACCGTTTAATTTGATGATACAAGTGTATGGTGAAGTATGTTTATCACGTACGAGTATGCGAGTATATATGAGTGGTATAAATGATTTAAAGACAGTCGTACGAACATAAATGACGACGAACATTCTGGTGCAAAAAAATCTGTAGTTATGGATAGTAATATCGAACTCGTACGTCAACTTATCAGAAATGAGTAGAAATCCACATTGCGATACGTGGAAATGGAATTAAATATTTCCAAAGATTCAATTCATCGTATTTTGACACAGAATTTGGGACTGAGAATGATATGTGCAAGGCTTGTACCACACAAGCTAACTGATAATCAAAAATTGCTCCGAATTCAACATTGTGCAGACTCGATTAAAGACTCAAAAAAGGACGAAAACTTCAGGTATTCTATCGTATCTGGCGATGAGACATGATGTTTTCATTGTGATCCAGAGACCAAACGTCAGAGCTCTGAATGAAAGCATCCGAACGAAGAAAGATCGAAAAAAAGCCTTATGGAGAAGTCAAAAGTGAAGACAATGTTGATTTGTTTTTATAATTCGAAAGGCATAGTCCACAAAGAGTTTGTGCCAACAAAAAGTCTATACTGTATATTATCTTGGTGTTCAACGCTTGTCACTAATTTCCTAACTACAAATGTTATTTTAACTAATCATTCACGATATTTACCAAATTTGGCCTCCATCCTACATTTGCCGATGAAAGGACAGCGTTATGCCGATGTCGAAGCCATTAAAAAGGCGTCGACCGCGATCTTGAAGGACGTCTTTAAAGATGAACTTAAAAATTCATTCCACATGTTAATTGGCCGTACAAAATGTTGTATTGACGCCGAAGTCGACCACTTTAAATAAAATAAATGAATTTTACCAAAATAGTAAGCTTTTGTTTTTATTTTAAAAAAGTTCAGTTTTCTCTGCGACAGACTGTGTATATATATTTACACCTATAACTTAAGAGAGTCCAGAAGAAATTTTTTTAAATATTTTGCATCTCGTTTAATAATATTGATTTCCAATCGCTTTTAGCTACGTGTTAGCTACTTAGTGACAACGGTTCGATAAAAGTTGTCAATAATACAATAGACTCACCGTCTATTTTGTCAAAGATAAATTTTCGTGGACCTTGAGGTTGAAATCGATCTAGTGTCGGTTCCTTAAACTAGAACGAATGTTTTACGTAAAGCTTCTCTATCTCGTATGAGATCGTGGTCTATGTTGTCTTCTTCTGGGCTTCCGGGCTAGAACCGCATCATGCTGAAAGTTTATTGCACTGAAACTTTCAGTGCAACAAACAGTAGCAGTAGTTGAGCCCTGAAGATGTCCCATACGAGTGGGTACGAAACGTCGGCAGTTATACCAGTGACGCGGTTCCAGCCCGGAAGCCCAGAAGAACATTCTAATAAACTTTAGTTGTAATAATAATTTTTTTAAATATCTAAATTTAATTTCATTCTGCCTTATATCGTTTCTTTGCAAGTGCTTAAGCTTCGTTTATATTTTTTTCGCTATAATTTTTGTTCCATAATTGGTTATCTGATGGGCAAATAGAGATTAATATTATTATTGTTTGTTTTATTTGAAATTCTGTATAATTAGTATGCCGTTAATTTGAATATGCCCAATATATATATATATATATATATATATATATATATATATATATATATATATATATATATATATATATATATATGTATATATAAGTGAATATGTGTGTGTACATGTATACTACAAGTGCATTTTTTTAACTTGCATGAATGAATGCACCATGAAAATATGTACAAAACGGCGTAGTTTCACATATGTACAATGCATACACCTGTGTGCATGTACGTGTGTATATGTTATTGTCGCGTGTTTGTAGGTTCTATTGAATAACAGTAAGACAAAGTGCAACAGCAAAGCTGTTCAGTAGAAAGATCGGTCGGACACGGAAACCGGCGCCATCCGGGATAGTCAGACAACAGTGCTATACTCTGCATGCGTAATTATCATCGCATTTGCACTATTTGCAATTCTTACCATGTCAACCACCAAGTGCTTGCAGTACATGTGCAATGCTTTTAACTAAATGCGATGCACTTGACTTGAGGTGAGCGGGTGTTTAAAAGTCTCTGGAGTGTAGGTTCGATGTTTTTGAGTGGGCTACCCCGTCGAACTCCATTCAAGCTAGTTTACTGTTAAATAATTCATGGCATTATCATCTGAAGAGTATCGCCGCCAGCCGCAAGCTTAATGCAGTATGGCAAATGTTATAAAAATTTGCATTTTGTTATTATGGTGAAGGCCGAATGATATTTCCATTAGCGAAATTGAATCTACGAATTATTAAAACTTATATGAAAAGTACGCTAATTTACAGATCGTTATTGTATAGCAGCGGCAGGTATTTACATTTCAAAAAAGGATGTTTTATTTACTAATAAATAATTAAAATCTTAATTAGAACGTTCGATTTCGGAATATTAATTAATAAATAAATGAATTAATGCCCTATATTTTAAAATTTTCATCCAAAAGTACTATTATCACTATAAATGGAATACAGCCCAATTTGTAATTAAGTAGATACTGAAGATGAAGAGTGTCCATATTAAAACACGATTCAGAAATTTACCCATGGATAACTTCGACTGTGAAATTGACCATGAAAATCCAAAGAATAAAATGAAAATTGCTGCATAGCAAATTTGGCTAGTATCACAAATAGCAGAGGTGGTTAAATGTAACCTTCAGTAATGTGCACCTCAACTCCTAAAACGATTTTCCCTGCAACAAATTCTACAACAGAAATTATTACAGCTTTCTTTTGTAAGTTTTATTGATTTAATAGGGAATGCCATAGGCTTAGTTTCTCTACTAGGTTTTTCGTAAATATCGAGATGTGAAATCGAAGACTACTTATAATATCGAATTATGAGAAGCATTAGACTAAGGCTAAATATGTCATGTTAGTTCAGATATTTGTCATATAGAATGATATAGAAAGGAGTTGTGGTATATCGGAAAATTATGTAATTTAGCATATAAAACTAAAAGAAAATTTGAGCAAACTTGGAGAAGATTTAATTGAATTAAAAGAAGCCAAAGAAGCTTGAATTTAAGTATTTCCAGATATCTTAAGAAATGGAGTTGCTCTTAAACCTAGTCATTCACTTGTATGATAGAGAAAAGCGGCCCTAGGTCACTTCTATTAGAAGCTCTATGCTTTATTTTCAAAAAGTCTAATTTACTTATTGATGTCAATACAAACATATTTTAGTCTTTTGCTTTGACGATTATTGTTATCTAGTCCCTCCACTGCCAAAGTATTCTAAATTTGTTTAGCAAAATGCGATCTACAAATTCAATTTCAATAAATTGTGCTTGTCAAAGTAATTTATAATTTTCTAAGATACAAATTTTTCAACATTCTTTGCAAAAATACCTAATATTTACAAAAAACCTTTTCTAAAAACAAGTGTAATTTATTTTCTCAATTTTTAACAATTTTAATAATAATAGTAATAATCTTTAATGCCCAACAGTTTAACACATCAATTACCGGACATATTACTGAACTTAAAAATAGATGCAGTTAATGTAATACAAAAAAAAATAAGAAACTAATTAACCAAAAATATAAACACTTATAATAAAGTAATGCAAGTCATTTGAAAAGTGAATGAACAATAAATGTTGATTAACGAAAAGGATCCACGTATAATCCATTGGCATTTCGGCACATATGTACCAGTGGAACCTTGTAAAGAACATTAGTTCTTGCCCTAGGTATTGAGAAAGTTGCCGACGAACTAGTATCAAACCTATGTATGAGAAAATCAATTTGAGACAATAGCTCAGTAGAATCAAAAAAAATATTTATTAATTTATAAAGAAAACCATCACTAGCTTTCTCCCTGCGTATACAAAGGGATTCGAAATTATGTCTAGTAAGTAGACACTCATATGTCGTACCAAAGACAGGATAATGTCCATTAATCTTATGAGATAAGTATTTCAGAAATTTCTTTTGAACACGCTACAGGAGTAACTGCTGGTAATGGTAATGCGGGTACTACACTACTGAATCGTATTCCATTCTGAACCGGACAAGAGAACAGTAAAGAAACTTCAAAGTGTGCAGGCTACTAAAACCTTTGCAAGACCGAATAAGGAACCCAAGACATCTGGAAGATGATGTAGTTATGTTACTTATATGCTTAGAAAAGCTGAGATGCGAGTCGAACAAAACTTTAGCATCCTTGACGTTGTATACTCTAGGTATAGTAGATTGACAAACATTATAGTCATAGTAAAGCGGAGTGTCACTTCTGTTAAAAAAGAGAACAAGTATATTTGTTAGTGTTTAGCTGTATCTGATTATAGCTACACCATTCGCCAATAATGCACAGGTTTGTTTGAAGCTTAGTGCTATCCTCAGGTGAATTAATCTAAAGATTTTTAGATCGTCGGCATAAGCTAACGCTGCAATCAAGGCGATCCAAAATATCGTTAACATAGCTATTGAACAAAAGGGGTCCTAAACGGGAATTTGAATAATAATACTGGCAAGACCAGTTTAAAACAGTATTACGGATATTCTGCCTCTTTGCACCGGCTGGTTCTATTTTGTTGTGTCTACTTCCAACAGTTCTGATTACAGAACTCAGACAAGTTTAGACGAAGATCACATAGACGAATATTCTAGGTTTAAAATTGAAATTGATTTTGGAAGATCACTTAATGGAGTAATATTGTTCAACATGTTATTACTTTCTGGTCACGCTTATTGTCCCTTGGGAAAATTGCGGATCTCTCTAGGAGTTATAAAAAGGTATGAACACCAATAACTCGACTGTACAGATTCTTTATTTACAGTGACCAAGGAATTGACAAAGCCCGTGATATGGTGTCGGAAGAATGCTGATTGAAAATACGTAGTATAACTTAGGTTGTAGACATCTTTACGTATATTCAATATCTTCCAGCAACATTTGAGTATAAAACAGTTGCTAACAGAATGGATGTAGTGTTTACTAATAAACGACCATGAACTGAAACGTGTGACAATTTCAACATAATGTTTGAATACATACAGGCGCAATACAAGTGCATTTTTGCGAAATTATATAACTGAAGACAACCACGGATCCCTCCCTTCACGATCAAAAAGGAACAACGCAGAACAATGAATTTTCGTTGCCGGGAAGTTTATGTGGTTTATTTGTAAAAGGAAGGAAGGATTACAGGTTTGTTATGCTCTTATATTGTACTATTATAATTTTGAATGAAAGTAAAACCTACCACATTTTGTGAAGAAGAAAAGGTTATTTCATCACGAAAATGCAGTAGGTCATTGTCTGTAAATGCAACCGCTAAATTGGTCAAATTACATTTCGAATTACTGAATGATTGCAAATATTCGCCTGATTTGAACCCCTCTGATTTTCTTAATTTCCAAGCCTGAATAAATGTCATCGAACGAGGCAGTTATCATCGAAACAGAATTTCAAAAATACCAGTTTGTGAAAGACATAAGAGTTATGAAATCAGATTTAAATGCACAGAGTTGAAAGACTATTATGTAGAAATATAAAACTTTTGTCGTACTAAAAATAGTTTCTCATTTCAAAGTCAAGTATCTTCAAATGTTCCCGTCAAATATCTCTCGTATATATATTCATTATTACTATTCCTTTTTAAATTATATTTAAAATATTCAATTTTAGGGTTATTTTCACAATTTAGGAACTTAATTTTTTGATTACTTAATTATTCCTCTAGCCCGTGCTTCTAATTTTATAATTAAAATAGTCGCTACCGCCATAATTCTAAAATAAAAAGGTATATAAATGAAAAGCCGCTAATTCTAAGAATTTCGTCTTATATGATGCGTGGTTATAGCGCCTAATTTAATTGATGGTTAAGTAAAGAAACTGGCAATTGTTGCGTCATTATTTAATTTGAAAGTTTTATGATATACATAGTTATTTAAGAAACATTTAGAGGATTGCGTCATACATCTGCATGTGTTAGAGAAATACAAACCTAAAGTTTCAGTTTCGTTCTGAACTGAATTGAATATTTAAATTGACTCGAATATTGATGTGTGAGTTTGCTTAGATGGACTTTTTCACGTCATCTGAAGATACGCACATGATTAGAATATATATCAGATCTATACGGTCTTTGACAGATGCGCGAGCAAACTTTTCGCCATTCGACATAACATCACGTCACCTTAAACTTAAAAATGTTGATACGCAAAAAAAAACAAAGTGTGATCGTCGTCGCCCGTACGTATCGTACATCCATCGTCTGGGCATTCAGAAATTCTTGTTGTCTTACATACGGGATATTAAATGACATAGGGAATATAAAAATGTGTTTTATCGTGTATTTGTTCACACCTACACATGTGAGTATTCATGTTAGTGCATTGAAGTTTGAGAGAATAAAACTCGTCTCCCATAATACTACTATAATGCACATAAAACCTTTGCACATAGATTTAAATTTAAATCGCAAAAATTATGACGTATCAAATTATTCAATGAAATAAAATATCATGTAGATTGCAAAGAAAATATAGAATTAATATCACATAATTACTTATTTCCTGTTCTAGAATATACTTGATAATAACTTGCATTTTATTGCATTTTTTACTTAGGTCTAAAATAGATACAAGAATGCTTCTCTAATGGTTGACGTTTTAAAGAATTTATATTTTCAGATATAATTTAGAACTCTTGGAAGTTTATTTATACTTGTTTTCTATAACAGTAAACAAGACAAAATCTTTGTTTTGCAACATATCTATTGTGTACTAAATTTTACTAACTTTAAACATCTCAATTGTCTATCTCCATCGCCTTTAAAATTTTCAGAACGATTTAAAGATAATTGTAACAAAATTAATACATTTTTATTGAAGGGTATAAAAGACAAAATGGATACAAACAGATATGTACAAAGTAGGCATAAAAGTAAGTATGGAGATATACAAATTAAATGTGTTACCAATATTTTCAGGTTCCACCAGAGTATACGAAGCGTGTTTTTTAAGTAAATGCCGTTTGAAAATAAAAAACCAGACGAATGAAAATTTTCAAAAACCAAATTTATTTTCGGATTCTACATACATTTTTCTATTTTTCAACATAGCTGCCAAGTTTGTTTACTCACTTATCAAACTTTACAATTAGATTTTGAATACCCTCTTCATAGAACTTTGCCGCCTGCTCCGATAACCAAGAGATCACGGCCGTTTTCGCGTCTTCGTCATCGTTGTAGTGGGTGCCGCCAAGATAGTGGATAGTATGTAGATAGTGGAGAAAATGGAAATCGCTCGGCGCAAGGTCTAGGCTGTAAGGGGGTTGGTCCAAAACTTCCCAGACAAAAGAATCAAATAAAACTCGGGTCTGCGCTGAGGTGTGAGGCCTTACATTGTCATGGAGCAGCAAAATTCTCTATGTCAGCATGCCGCATCCTCTGTTTTGAATATCTCTGCTTAACTTTGGCAGGGTTTGGCCCGTATTAATGATGGTTTCGCCGCATTGCATGAAGTCGACCAACAAAGCATCATGCCTGTCCTAAAACACAGATGCTATGATCTTTCGCTGGGACAGAGTATGTTTCGCGTTGAGCCTTACAGGAGAGTGTGTGCGTCTCTACTCCATGCTCTGTTGGCTCGATTCGGGGGTGACATGTGACATGGCTCAAACTGTACGTCACCTTCTTCGTTATAACGAATCAAAAAATTCAGCAAATACTCAAATCTTTTGTTTTTGTGGTCCTCCCTTAGGAGTTTAGGGACCCATGGTTGCTTAAATTTTAACTTTTCAGAAACAATCTTATATAATACTGACATCAACACTTCAGGAAAGTCGTTTGAAAGAGTGCTTATGGTGAAGCGTATTTCGATCTCTGAATTTTTGAAAACTTTGACGTGCTCTTTATAGTTTCAACTATATTTCAGAATTCATCATCCATGGCTATTACGAGGGAGTATTTATAACTACTTAATCTACAATATTAAACGGCAAAATATTTGAAAATAATATTTTATTTATTTATCATTATTTTCGAGATTTACACATTTAGCAGAAATTTCGTGAGGTAATTCTTGACCCTTTAATAAAATCGTTTATTTTGGTCTGAAAATAATTCTTCAATAGCACACAAGCCTTCGCCATTTGTCGAATATGTTTACCCTTCAAATGATTTTTGAGTTTTGCTTAATTCAGGAAATAAAACTCGAAACCAATGTCATTAATTATTTTACATGAGTTACTTAAGTATAAATAGATAATACCAGCATAAAAAGAAAATCATACAGATATAGCTCTGTGCAATGTTGGTACGTATAGGTACGTACATACACATTTAAAATAAAAACTTATCCCAATCATGTAGGAATTTTCTAGCAAAAAATACGTCGCCAAAAGTTATTAATGACTTATTTAAGGAAACACCTAGACATGGCAATGGTAAACTCTTGCAAACAAATATACATCTGAAAAATGTATGTTAAATTCATATACTTATTTACTTAATCCTGCGGATTCCTATACCTTGGATTAGAGTTTAATTTTACGTTGCTTCCATATTTCCTTTCACTTTCTTCTATCGCTTGCTAAGACTTTTATATCTTCCCGTCTTACTCCTCTGTTATCAGCTGCCGTCCGCACCTCTGACTACCACGTTTTCCTTAGTCTGCTTCTCTCCTTTTTCCCCATTTCTTCCACCTCGAATAGTTATCTAATTAGTTCGTCCTGATCTAATTATATGGCCTAGCCACCTTAGTTGGCTTTGTTACATCGTTCTTACCACAGAAACAATACTTTTGTTTTTTCCTGAATACCTGGTTCTTAATTTGAAACTCTCCATTCTCAAGGGTCATTTCCATACTTATTAATCTGCTTTTCTATGTTTGTGTTGTTATCTAAGATTTCCTGCATATGCCAGTTGTTTTTACAAATCTTCTAAGTTAATTAAATTTTAATGTTTTTCTATTAAACTAATTCATATATGTTAGTTACTTTCCCACTTTGCGTTTTCTGTCAATTATGAAACAGTTGTATATTCTATGATTCATACATTTTTGATAAGAATTAACCTATTGTTTTTGAAACAAATACTTGTCGTTTAGCATTGATTATCTTACCCTATAAATAGATTTGTTATACGAACTGTTGTTGAATTCTACGTAAGTTGAATAATGTATACATATTTCCTCATCTAGACACTCGTTAATAAACAGGGCTGAATTATATTAATCAGTATAATAATGATAAAAAATTCTGGATTTTAAAAATGTTTACTTTTCAGAGTTATAGATACTTTTGACGTTATATGCTTTCAGTCAGAGAATTATGAATACATACCAATATATGTACATCAAACCACTTTAAATGTCTCACCAGGAAATGTTGAAAATGTGGAACATATTTCATTATTATGTAAAAGCGGTATAAATTTTAGAGATTAGGTTTATATAAAGAGGCTTTAAATTCGACTCGCTTCGTTTACACAGCAAAGAAACTGCGAGCAAATTTCGACATCTACGAGGGAACAATATTACACTATCTACATACATACGTATTATGTTGGTTACGGTGTATTGAATTTCATCACCTTATTATAACGAAATTATAAGTCAACACAGACGATTTAAGGTTATTGTTTTAGGGGAAATGTTCTAGAGGTTTCGCTAGGAAATGAAACGCCTCCACTCTAGAACCAAATTTTCTGAAGGGACCAATGATCTCCATAAATTTAAGCAGCAGGTAGCGTAGAAAGAACAAAAAGGGAAAATCGACATTTGCATGTTAGATGAGGGCGGCAGGAAAGATCGCTTTTAACACGTCACCTGTAGAAAAGGGTCGATACAAAGCGTATTCGAACGGCGGAGATAACATCTAGGATTCCAGCAGTCACTCGCATATATTTCGGTGTTTATTAGCATAAAGTGTCATATCACTGTCAACAAGGAATTATAATAGTAGATTTAAGCTGTAATGGCTTTATATTGCGTTTGAATTTCAATTGTCTCGATCGTTTATCTGAATGTTTGAATGACAAATTAGTTTATTCAACCTACAAACACATTTGCGCAGTCATTTATGTTATCTGGTTATAATAAATAATTTATGGATTCTGGTCAAATTGAGCTTACGAAAAATACATTTTGTTATTTCTGCTATTCTCAGTAAAGAATAATTTTTGTGATTTCTTTTCAGAAAGTTTAATTTCCACCACTCATGATTTGATGATAATGAATGAATTGTAAATAGTATACTTCAATGTAACATGAAAAAGATTTTATATCACGAACAAAAGAATATTTATTTATTATGCATGAAATTCTATACAATTCGTTCCAGAAAAAAAAACCGTCTCAAGAGTGTCTTTCTCTTGTATTTTTAGCAGTGCGAAATAGGTTTTTTATTTACATTTTGAAACAACAGATGTCAAAAAGAAGCGATACATGTACGTAGTTTCTAACTACCTTTTAGCTGATATATGAATAAAAGTAAAGCGAACGTAACATCGCATTTTATAACATATTAATATATTTTTGTTTTTATTCAATTATCGAATAGACACCAATGTCATTAAGTAATACAAAAGAAGCAAGTTTGTACATTTATGCACTTTCATATAATTTTGAAGATTTTATCATCGGTGAAAACTACTACAAGTGCTTCTTCTATATCACTTGTGTAATATATTCCAACACATTCTTATAACTACATTATTTGAAGCAGAAATAACTTCCATGATTCAAGGAACGCTAAATGGAGAAGGTAATAACTAGCTACCACACACTAGCTATGAGTGCTCAGAGGCTTACGATTTGGGTACGGAACTGGCAATCCCGAGGAATCCGAGCGAAATCCTAACTAAGGTGTAAAATAAAGCAACCAACCCCATATTTGATCCAACTATGCCTGGGACCGCATGATTTAAACGAAAGCCAAAAAATAGAAAAGAAGAAAGAACTAGTTGCGAAAGTAAAAATAAACCAGAGTCCTCCATATAGATGCAAAAACACCGTAGAGGAAATGTATCTGATATCCAACAGAGAGAGCTAATCAGCTACGTGTTACGAAGAGGCCAAGATTACATAAAGTCTAAAACAAACGCAATTCCAGATGACATGCAGAAAAGCCAAGAGATCCCGTGGAAATTGAGGACCATAAACAATCTGATAAAGTTTCAGTAGAGTAGGTGTCACGGCTACCTCATGTAATCTTAAATGTTGCGTTTGTTTCTAATGAAGGAAAGATAGATCAGTGATTATCACTTTCTTCCTAAATACGTCTTATGAAGAAAATAACATAGCTAAGATTTTAAACACACTTAAATAATAGGTACATTATTTTAAAATAGTTGGCATTTATTGATTTTCAAAAAGACCGAAGCTATAGGAAAACTTCTAAATCAACCTTCTATAAAAAATACTATGACTGACACCTTATATATTCTATATATTAGTAATTTATCAATGCAGAAAGTAATTAAAGGCCTTGGTGATAGTGATAAGTTCACAAAAACATACAAACAATTTCAAGAACTAGTACACTCTTTTCACAGAAAAATCACGGGATTTTCAAATTCCTAGATGTTTAATGTAGAGGCTTTGAGTTAGCACAATATTGCATGCCAAAATATTTTGATATTATGTTAGATCGCACACTTTTGCAAATTCACAAGAGAATGTTTTTGTTCGAAATAAGCTTATTTAAAAAGACACTGTTGGAAACTGCGGAAATATCGACATTAGCATGCTACTTTGCAGACGAATATGCCAGTATAGTATTGTATAAGACTCGGCATCCTAATCATGTGAATGTAAACAAAACAGTAAATTAATTACGGGTTGTTTGTAATCGACTGAGATACGTAAAAGTATTAAAACGTAGGTACGAGTATATTATAATTAATAAAGAACTTGTAAACGCAATAACAAAGTTCACTCTGCACATAACGACATAATTTGCTCCGAATTCCGCCTAGAAAATACGAAATAAAGAATAAGCTTCTGAATGGCTTCGACACAACAACTTCAGACCACAGTGAGAAACTGGATACCTAGCAGACAAACATCGTACAATCTGCACTAATAAACAATTCAGTGTTAGATCCAGCTATAAAATGACTCATTTATTATAGAGAAGAACCGACACTCAATGTAAGTACAAATATGGTAAACTTATACACAAGAATGTAATCACATGTATAAATTTTCAGAACAAATTTTACTTACTTATTTATACTATTATATATACAATGACAGAAATGACGTTGAAAATTCAATAAGGAAGGAAATGTGCCTTATTGCACACCAATAGTAAATTGTAATTCACCAATCAGATTGAAATCAATTTCTTTATTACAGTTATTGCAAAAATGTGTTTGAAGACAAGCTCTGAAGCAAGAACCTAAATAATATAAATAACATCATAAAACAACAGTATATTTAGTACCATCTTGGGAAAGTATTGATTGTATTGGATATTTGTGCAACTTCAAGAATACCAAATATTTTGTAAGAGATACAGGATAGTGCAAACTGCAGCTTGTTTAGGGAATTACATAAAGTAGGAAGGCGAATTTTGTAAATTTTGAAGAATAATGTGTTGAAACATAGAATAAGTAGAAGACTTTCGCTTAAAATCCATTTTCTTTGATGAGAGCACGTCTAAAATGTTGCTGTAATTAATAAGCACTTATTACAGAATGGAGTTAGTGCTATTATTCTTTATACAACCTACACTGAATGCGTTATCAAAATTTTAGACTATAATTTTTAATTTACAAGCTAATATTAGCTAAATGCTAATATTGGTAACTGTTCAAATTAAAACCCTTTTCCTAAGTATAAATAAATTTATTTTGAATTAGCATTGTTGCTGTTCTATTTAATGACGGAATTCTGTTATTAAATTAGAATTACTTCAGATTCAGATTCACTTACTATTCAAAACAATTATTCAATAAAATTCAAATCGTCAATAAGATATAAGATTAAAATACAAGATAAAATTACACAAATGAAACAAATGAAGTTGATTGAAAATATACAAAATCAAAGCACACTGGCACTTTTAAATTTTATATTTCCCAACTTCCTCGCTTTCTCAGGTATATTCTTGTAGGGCTTTACAAAGGCTAAATGACAAAAAAATTGAACATTGAAAAATTAATTTTTTTTTGCCGTTTTTGTTATTTACAGAGAGATACGGATGTGTACTTTCGCACGATTTTTTCTTTATCCTTTGAAGTAATTTCCCTCTTGAAAAAATATTTTTTATGCCCTTAATATGTAGTAGGTTGCACTAGTAAGAATAGATAAGAACTTCCTTCCCTTTTGCGTCTCAAATCATTATACGCAATTCATGTACTTATTACAATTGTACTAAAACAAATATAGAAAACACTTTTTTATCGTTCAGTGTTTCTTATACCAGGTTGTACCAACTGAATATTTGATTCGTTTAATCAACCCCAATTTTCTGTCGATAAAATGCAATGGCTTCTAGGCACTCAATTATCTCTTGTTCTCCAGATGTGATCTTTGAAACTGCACTACAACGTCTTATGTACCTTGCCATTACACGCATAAGAATCCTATGGGGTACAACTGTATATACATAGATTGTTACCGTTGAAGTTTTCTCATCAGAATCGTTATAAATTTTAGATGACAATGCGAATTACTAAAGTAATGTAGTTTAGTATCACTCATAAATTTAAGATTGTAAAGAAATCAGTCAAAACAAAGTACGATGTAATTAACTTTATATGTGGAAGTAAAAGGCTTAACAAACCTAAAGTCTCCAAGGGACAATTTTTAGTCGTTCTCCAGAAAGGAGAAAGATTGATGTGTTTGTAATAAGTTATACGTACTGATAAAAATATCTACTCGTGGAGTCTGTAGTTTAATGTAAAAACTAAAGAATATTGTATGGCGTAACAGTAAACGTCAAAGTAAATTTATATGCATGTTAACTATAATAATAAGGATTCTAAAATTCATTGCCAAAGTCTATTTCTTGGCTATTGATTTCCACCTCTTCAGCAAGCTATTGATCTATAAAATTACCAATCTTCTTCAATAATTTTTGCAATCCTTTGCTGTTTATAACGTGTTGCGTGAGTTGAACGTTACACCACGCAAAGAGCTTTGAACCAAACAAATAGAAATCTAAAGGCTCAAGGACTGGTGAGATGAGTGAATTTGCCAGCACTTCCTACTCAGGATCCAATAATTTTTGGGTGGTGATCGAACTTGTATGTGGTCTTGCATCATCCTATTGTAATACCTCTCCTTTAAGATTAACAGAGGCCGAGTGCTCCTGGATGATAGATACGTTAAAACGTTAAATTTCTGATTTGAACTAATTGTTTCTTTTCTTAATAGGAGCTCGATAGACACTTCTTTAAAATCCCACCAAAGGAGAACATTTTAAACCAATCTTCAAGTCATGACGGCGACTGATTTTGCACAACATTGTTGTAAGTAGTCCACCTCTCACACCATCAGTAGTCAGCCCCTTCAAGAAAGTGATTTGGCTTTTTGTTATATCTAAGGAGCATATTGCAGGTATTTACACATTTCGACAAGGGACCTTCTTTGAGTTTATCAGAAAACCGGATATCGAGCTTGCCGGTTTATCCTGGCTTTTCGATTTGGATCAGGGTACTTGAATGATGGATACTTAACGTTTCTACAAACTTACGTGCTGTCTGCTATAGATTTGACTATCGACGTCTTTATTTGGTTATCCTCAGCCTCCCTGACTCAGTGAGCGTCGCTAAAATTAAAATCACTACATGAAATTTCCTTAACCATCGTTGCCATTGACGTTTTTGTCCACTGACGCTATAAACTCTACGCGACCTTTCGCAAGTCACAATACGCGTTCTTTCCTCTACGGAAGTAAAAGAGTAAAATATGGTAAAAATACATACTTCTATCCTACATTTTAAAGTGTTTTATATAATTTCAAACGCTCAACCAAATCCCTCAATTTTTTTCTAAAATTATGTTATTTTTTATTTAACTATTGTTTATTGTATGACATAGAACAAAGAGGTAAATGCACGTGCAACGATGAACTAGCGTCGTCTGTTACAAAGATACGTGATGATTTTTTCGATAACTCAGTATTTTTTTTATTTCGACATATATGCTTTTCATACAATTAATGTTTTGGAAATGTCTAGTAAAAATAAATTTGTTTCTTCGCAGTCTACTTTTTTTGAATAAAAGAGTATTTCGTAGTTCAATTTTTGAAATTGAACTGAGAAATTATTAATGATTTCGCTTTTATGCTCCTAATTTTTGTTACAGAAATTGTTATTAATTATACACTGTATATTTACAGTTTTATATATCTATAAGTGGGTATATAAAAGTTATTGCAAGAATTGTCAATAAAAAAATTCAAAGTATTCTTACATTAACGTATTTATACATTTAATTCTGCTAAGATCTACTCATTTCCATATATTTGTAAATTTATGTTAATGTAAAATATACAATTTATTTGGAAAACCTGTCCCATCCGTCAGGGTTTATTTTGAAATATATGATCGATTGAAACAGAAGTACGTTTTCATTCGGCCGTGCGTGTTAACTGTTGATAACAAATATTGATGATCATTGGTAAGAAGATTTATTTGCTACCGTGTTCCAGTCGGTACATTCTAAAGAAATACATTAAAATTTTAATGATTTAATTTTTAAACATCCACATACGTACCCATAAGGATATCTATTTGTGGTAATTAATGTCGTCATTAAAGGTACGAGTTTATATATTACCAAACGTAAACTAATTATGACGTAGAAGAGGCGTTTGTCTTACTTTATATTAAATACTGAGATCGATTAATTCTTTACTTCTTTTTCTGAGTCGACAATATCATTAATACAATGTTAATTAACGATTCTATACATTACTCTTACTGTACACAAATCAAATAATAGATAATTAATAATACGCTGTGTTAGAACTGTTCAACAAGGTCATGAGAAATATAAGAGGTTTCAAATTGGAAATGAATCGTTACGATAACAAGGTGTTTAACTGAGTCCATTAATTCTTTTATAACTATATAGTGTGAACGTATTTAAAAATTAATGACTGAATGTGAGAAATACGGTTGATGCAATAGAAGCCGTTCTTCCTTTGGTCAAATGTATTTAGTGTAAGGAATTCCAATATAAATTAATACAGTAAGATATGGGCGTGCATATTATCATTTGAAATAACAATTGGTCTTTCCTTGAAACATCGAACTTTATTTCTATCCAACAATACATTCCAGTATCTCAACTTAATGCTTATTGCTTTCTGATTCTGCCATCCAAAATTAGAAACTTAGCAGTGGGACATAGTTTATAGTTTTATGAGTTGTTACTACATTTGGCCACTATTCAGTATTAGCAAATAAATTTTTCAAAAATGCCAACGGTTAACTATACAATAATAATAAAAATATGAATATGTACTAAGTAATTCGCATATTATTTATATTTACAAATAATATATACATGTAATATTTACTAGGAGTGTATTTTTAAAATATAATGTTTTAGTAGAATTTATTATATTTCTGATTCTGCCATCCAAAATTAGAAACTTAGCAGTGGGACATAGTTTATAGTTTTATGAGTTGTTACTACATTTGGCCACTATTCAGTATTAGCGAATAAATTCTTCAAAAATGCCAACGGTTAACTATCCAATAATAATAAAAATATGAATATGTACTAAGTAATTCGCATATTATTTATATTTACAAATAATATGTACATGTAATATTTACTAGCAGTGTATTTTTAAAATATAATGTTTTAGTAGAATTTATTATACTCACATAATATCAAATGCGAGTTATTAACAGACTTGGTACAGAAACATAACAACGGAAGGTAGTTGATAATTTTGTGAATTATTAGTACATTTGCATGAAAATTGAATATTAGTTATTACATTTTTAAAAACTGCCAACTGTTAAACTTCCAGTAATGAAAAAGATATAGATATACACAGCCTGTCGTAGAGAAAATAGCACTTTTTAAAATAGTAATTTTTAGTGGCGCCATCAATAAAAAAAATATGCGTCAGTAAGGTAGATTTCTTACCGAAGTTATGTCAAAATATAATGATATCTGCATAAAGTAACAGTATGTATTTGGCATTGGACGAAAAATTAATTTTGAGTAAATAGCAAATATCAAGTTTTGCTTTAAACTCTGTAAACCGTTTACTGAAATGTTTAGTTTGATGAAACAAGGGTATGGTGGTGCGCGTTTATCACATACGTGTGTGTATGAGTGGTATAAACGATTTAAAGGCGATCGTAAGGACATAAATGACGACGAACATCCTGGTGCAAAAAACTCTGTAGTTAACGAAGGTAACATCGAACTTGTGCGTGAATTTATCAGAAATGAACCGAAATCCTCATTCCGGTACGTGGGAATGAAGTTAAATATTTCCAAAGATTCAGTCCATCGCATTTCGACAAAGAATTTGGGACTGAGAAAGACTTTTGCAAGGTTTGTACTAAAACTTCGGGTATTATATTGTAACCGGCGATGAGACGTGGTGTTTGAGAGAAAGATCAAGCGTCAAAGGTCTGTATGGAAGCATCCACGCGAAGAAAGACCGAAAAAAAGCCGTTGGGAGAAGTCAAAAGTGAAGACAATGTTAATTTTTTTTTATGATTCGAAAGGTATAGTGCACAAAGAGCTGGTACCAACTAGTCAAACAGTCCATGATTAGTGTTATGAAGCATCCCTTAGCGTGCATTCATCGTGCGCGTCCTCAATAACGTGAAAATGGTAGCTGGCGTTCGTTACAGGATCATACACCATCTGTCGCCTACCACTGATTTTCTAGCTACAAATGGCATTTTAATCATCAACTATTCACCGTATTCGCCAGATTTGGCCCCCTGATTTCTATCTATTCTCTAAACTACATTTGCTGATGAAAGGACACTGATATGCCGACGTCGAAGCCATTAAAAGCGTTGGCAGCTATCTTGAAGGACATCTCTAAAGATGAACGTAAAAATTCATTCGACATGTTCATCGACCGTGCAAAACGTTGTGTTGAACCAGAAGGCGACTACTTTGAAAAAAATAAATTAATTTATCAAAATAATAAACTTTTGTTTTTACTTTAAAAAAGTTCGATTTTCTCTGCAACAGACTGCGTATATGTATTAGTAGTTTCGTAATCCATTATTACATACAATATAACAAAACAAGCACTAGGCAATTCAAAAAATAAAATTGAAGTATTGGGTTTAAACCATTAATGTTTCGTATTAGAGAAAATTTAATTTTGTAACAACCTCACTTGAAAATTTTCGTTCCATAATAAATTTATTAATAAACAAATGCTACCCTAAAAGTCTAATTTATTCAAATTAGATGTATTACTACACAATATATGCTGACCTAGTTTTTGAAATCACGGAATAGTCAATTTTGTATACAAAATGATTAAAATTTCGTTTACATTTAAGAATTCGCTTATTTCTTTTTCGTTTAAAATATCACCAAAAGTAAATCTCGATATGCATTCGTATTTAGGTAAATGTATGAATATCTAAGTTTAATTCCCTCTTGCATGTGAAGTAGTAATTATAACATACTTGCATAGTTGATTTGAAAAATTCGATCATAAATAACGATATCATGTAAAATGTATACTGCTTTTTGGAATTAGTCATTGTTATCAAAATGATGGATTACTTGCATGTACAGTTTTACGATAAAATAGCGGAATTAAATCCTTAATATTTTTTTCAAGAAATAACGATGTTAACTATAAATCATTTTGAAAGCTCTGAGAAAATTCTAAATCTTACCTACAGGTAAATCACATTATTTTTCCCTTTTTTTATAATTTATTAATATGATTGATTTTACTAGACGAAACATAAATTTTATGGTTTAAACACTATAGAAAGTATTGAAAATAAAATCTTTTAGCTGTATTAGTAGTTCCAATCTATAGAGACGTTCAGTGCCCATGTTAAATTTCCCTGAAAGAGAAATTAAACCAACACACTAGAACACACTACAAAGGGTACTAGGAAAGTTTTACAATACAGCGTTGTCTATTTAATTTTTTCAAAGTAATTTCCTCTACACTCAATACACCTCTCCATCCTCCGAAACCAATCTTTAAACCAGTTCTGCCAAGTTTCACTAGGGAGCAAAACACACTTGTTGTCCCAAGCTCGCAGAAGGTCTTCATCACTGGAAAACCGCCTCCATTTTAGCTTCATTTTCACATGCAGGAACAGTGCAAAGGCGCAGAGAGCAAGACCTGGATAGTAGAGAGGGTGCTCAGGAAGTTTCGATCCTGTCATAGTCAAATATTCGGTGCAGCTTTGGCGCGGTGAGCTGGAGCATTATCGTGATGGAAGAACCAGGTGTCCATTCTTGATTTTAGCCGCAGGTTCTTCACAGACCCAATGACTTTAAGCAGGCACTGTTCAGTATACCATTTAGCTGTGATTATCTTCTGTGTGCCAAAGACGACGCGTTCCACAATTCCACTGGATTTGAAAAATACAGCTTTTTCTTTACAGATTGAAATTTTCTGACAACTATAGGTGTGTTCTCATCATCAAAGACCCAAAATTTGTTTTAAGCTTTGGTCGGCACATGGAAGTAGTACAGCCAAGTCTCGTCACCTGTCACGATGTTGTTCACATATCGAGATTATCCCTTATTAAACTTTTTTAGCATCTACCTCACCAAGTCACACCTCGTGTCATCTGTTCTTCAGTCAGTCGATGCAGCACCCAAAGGGAACAAAGTTTCTTCACGTGCAAACGCTCATGCAGAATCGAACGAATTTCTGATTTATTTAGGCCTGAAGTATCCCCTATCTGTTACTAGGTCACCCGCCTGTCCCTGCTAAGCATTTTCCTCACAGTAGTAACATGTTCCTCCGTAACTGACGTTCGTGGCCTTCCCGGTCTCTCAGCATCCTCCACAGTTAAATTTCCCCTTTGAAATTCTCTATACCACCTGAATATCATTGTGCGATGTGGACAAACATCACCTAATGCAAGAGTCATTTTTTCGAAGCACTGGCCTATGTTTAAACCACGCGCGAAATTATAACACAGAACTGCCCTTATCTCGTTTCGTGACAACGATGCCATCGCAAGCCCTTTACACTTTCACTGCTAATGAATAACCGAGCCCATCGATACGGCGCGGCGGCGAATATGCACGTATGAACATGTTTCAACTTGCAGCATTAAAGCCAAAAATCAAACACAAATTAAGAATATCCATATATTAAAATAGAATATAAAAATGAACTTATTTTTGGTCGAAGTCTGATCGACAAATTTAATTAATTATTACATCATTTCTTTTTCTTATCAAATGTATTTGAACTGCATTGATATATATATATACATATATATATATATATATATATATATATATATATATAGTAACTTATTCCTAATCGAGATTGAAGATAGAGAAAAGAAGGGCAAATTGTTGTAGAGTATAAAATAGCACAATTTATTTGATATTTTATTTTTATATTATTATTATTATTCAGTGTCGGCAGCAATTGTGATAACTGTAATGTGAATATATAGATACAATTCAGATAATAGGAGCAGGAGTACCGATGACTGATTCACGAATGGATGGCATACGGCCCATAGACTGGAATTTGCAAATTATGCGCCGGATGGGAGATATTTTTCTACTGAAAAAACATGACGAGATTCCCATATGAGTTTCAATTATATTCTACTCAGAAACAGCCAAAGAAGCCGACGAAAAAAGAGTACACATAGTTACTGACAAACAGATGATTATTACCTTTATGACCCCCATCACAAAATCCACTGGTTAAATATTGAAAAGGACAATTTAGTAGACTAGTACAAGATAATATTTTGTCATCGATCTGGTTGGTCATTAGGATACCAAAGGCAATATAGTAAGCAAAAAACCCATAAAAATGGCCAAGAAGTTTCAAAAGGAAACTTCATAAATCCACAACGCTTAGGCTTAGGCTTAGAACTCGGTCAGAAGAAACATGTGATTATGAGTGCAAAGGAAACACGCAAAGAAACGATAATCATCTGAAGATCAAATCTTTGCTAAAGAGAACAACATCCAACGTTATTGATTAATTATTTAAAAAAAACAAAGAGGAAATTTAAATCATCACCGATTTAGTACACAGACATTGCTCCTTAGAAGCATTTAAAAGATATGGGCATGATCATCGAATCATAATATAAGAGCTATTAAACAAGAAGGAAATCTAGCATACTTCTAAGCCGGATTTGTAACTAAGAGAGTATACAAACTTCCTCCGAATTATTATGGTGAGCACAAGACTGATCGAACATAAGCGCGAGCTTTTGAGGGCGCGACAAGGAGATTATTGCTCAAATATATTAACTATGGACGACGAAATAAATGAAAGAATAGCAAAGACCGGTAGGTTATATAACAGTATAACGAACAGCTTCCTAAGCAAAAACGAAATACCGAGACAGGTAAAAACGAAGGTAATTAGAAAAGTTGTAAAACCGACAATGACGTACGCGTGCGAATCTTGGACAACAACACAGAGGCAGAGGAATAGACCTACAAGCAAAGAGATGAGATTCCTGAGAAAAATAAAGGGGAAAACGAGAATGGATAAAATTAGGAATCAGGTATTTAGAGAAAATTTAAACATAATCCCAATAGAAACCACGATAGAACAGGGTCAGCTAAGGTGGCTGGGTCATATAATGAGAAGGGGCGAGGAGAGGTTGATTAGGCAGGTGTTTAAGGACAGGGAGATTGGAAAGAGGAAGAGGGGTAGACCGAGAAGAACGTGGAGGGATGAAGTGCGGGCGGCGACGGCGAAGAAGGGAGTAAGATGGGAGAACATAAAGGCTTTGTCAAACAACAGAGGAAAGTGGAGGGAGATATGGAGAGGGGAAGCGGAGGATTCCACTCCTGAAAGGTATAAGAGTCTATAGGATTAAGTAACTAAGTATATTAACTATTTAGTACCCAACTCTAAAGAAGATGCAGAAGAAGAGAATTACTTCTGTGATTATAGATTCTAGAATTTTTATCTAGATTACATCATGTCATAAGATACACTCCGCGCAACATGAATAGGACCACCCGACTTGTTGCAAGCTTTCGGTGGTTTGAAAAACAATTCATTTACTAAAAATACAATGCAAGTTTGTAATGGTATGATATGGCAAATAGTACGCATTATTACGCAATAGTGCCTAACGTTATGCATTGGGTGACGTAAGTACCACATACATATAAAATGCACCGCGCCGGTTGGATACGACCAGTATTTAATAGTAAGCTACCGGATGAGTGTCGAGTTACAACGTGTATCCGGATAAACAAACATCTGTAATTAAGGGTATTGTGCAACGATGGGACGACAGAAGTGCTTAAGTATGGAAGAAATTGGAAAAATTAAAGCGTTCCATCAAGAAGGGTATTCCTCAAGGGCTACTGCAAAGAAAATAAGTCGATCACACCAGGTTGTGAACAATTTTATTAGGGATCCCGAGAATTATGGAAAACGTTTTAAAGGGCGAACAACATCCGTTACAACTAAGAGAGAACGTCGAGCCATATTACGCGAAGCATCGAATTCGGCATTAACGGCAAGACAAATCGCGAACAACGTTGGAACGAATGCATCGGTAAGAACTGTACAGAAGTTACTGAAGACCTGTCCGCATTTAAAACGTTTGAAAATTAAACGACGGCCTCCTTTAAGGGAATTTCAGCGCACTGCACGTCTTCAGTTTGCTCAAGCAAAAATGGGGTGGACAAGAGAATGGCAAACTGTTATTTTCAGTGACGAGAAGAAGTTTAATTTAGATGGCCCGGATGGGTTTTCTTATTATTTCCACGATTTACGTAAAGATGAAGTGATTCAGTCACGAAGGCGAGCCGATGTTGGTTCAGTCATGGTATGGGGAGCTATTTCCTATAACGGACCTGTTGATTTAGTAATAGTAAAGGGCAGACAGAATTCGGAAAAGTACGTCCAGCTGCTGCAACAGGTGAAAGACAAATTTTCCAACTTTATGGCAGGTGGGCCATTTATTTTCCAACAGGATAATGCCAGTATTCACACCGCGCGCATTGTTCGACGCTGGTTTCAAGAACAAGGCATGGAGGTTCTCGATTGGCCATCGCTCTCCCCCGACCTGAACATCATAGAAAATGTTTGGGGATGATTGTCGCGTAAATTGTACTCCAATGCTACCCAATTCAGTTGCGCTGACGAACTAGAGCAGGCGCTGAAACGAAGTTGGGCGGAACTTCCCGTTGACTACTTGAGAACCCTGTATAATTCCATTCCATCCCAACTATTTGAGGTTATAAGAAATAATGGCAAAAGTACTCATTATTGAACAATAAAGTATTTTGCTATTGCAAACGAATCTTTTATTTTGTAGATTGGTCGTATTCAAGTGGCGTTTAATTACTCTACTTATTGTCATTAGTAACGTACATTTGCACTGTCTTTTACAAAAATTATATTTGGTACCTACATACATCTTTTTATCAACCCTCTTATTTTCGAAAATAACAATTCCAGTGCGCTACCATGTTTATACCAACTACAAATGTCATATATGCAGTTGGTCCTATTCATGTTGCGCGGAGTGTATAGTATAGAAACATTAAAGAAATAAAATAACTCATGAAAACGGAGTATAAGAAATAACAACGAACAAATGCAAAACTTAAAAAGCAATGAGAAGATACTTCGTCTGTCGTAGCAAAAGATAAAGCAGCAATGGCACTGTATTTGGCGAAAAGTATAGACAGAATTAACAAAATGTGAATAATCAAATTATGGTAGAAGTACAAGTGTAGAGCTATAGATAGACTGAAAATATTTTCTGCTCTAGAATCGTCGAATGATTCGTCTCAATAATGTATTCAGTCTGGCATATCTTGTCTTTCCACTCTCTCAAATTACTTTAGTGAGCAAATCCAACTTAACACACATTTTTATATAAGTAAGAAAAATGGAAACAATTTGAAAATACGTAATTGCTCTTTAATAAACATTAGTAAATGTTTACTATTTATAGAAATAAACGCAGTTTCAGCATTAAGCCACCACTCTGTATATATGTACTTATTTTAATAAGTGAAACAAGATTTATTCCCTGTTAAAAAGAAAGGTATCATCCGCACAATCTCTTGAAATTGACTAATGCGATAGGCTTCCTAATATATTGGTACAATATTCGTAAGATGTGCTTGGACGCGAGTATTTTACTTAAATTAAATTTCGACGATAGGTGAAGCAATTCACTTAAGAAAATACAAACGACATCCATCAAGATCCGGATGACGCAACATTTCTCAACTTAAATCTGGCAATAATTCCATCTTATAATGTAAAATTTCCCTAAGGACAGATGCGCTATGAATCTCTTGTTCTGGGCGGCTGATTGCAATTGCTCATCCCGACGAAATCGGCAACTGCGACGCCCAGATGAATCAATCTAACTGTCGACCGTGTCTGTAATTGCACCCTGACTTTTATATGAATGTCGTTCTATTGTGAGCATTTTTCGCGTCACAGGGGCTGAACGACAGACCTAGTATTTGGTGACAGCTCAAGCTTCTCTGATGCCTATTGTATTCAACCATAGGTGGTCAGATTAATGCCAGGGCAATTTTACTTCACATTTGATTTGCAGTTTAGACTATTCTTTATCCAACATTAGCTCTTAAAATCGCATTCAATAATAAAATTCTTATTATTACAGATCGCCTGTATATGTATAACACACCACCTCCAGTAGTTATTTATTATAGGCACCTGGCTTTTGATTACAGAGGCATAACATAACGTTTAAAACGAACATATTTACGTGACTGTTTTATGGATTTTTTACTATTCAAACTACAGATTGTGTTTTATTGGTCCATAAAGTTAATTCCTCGTATTTCAATGTGCTTATTAAAGAGTGCTGCCAGTACAGTTACATATCCTAAATACGAGATATTTCACTTAGAAAACAAAATCCACAAAAGCAGTACTTTTTTATATGCTTTTAAAAATTCCCACATTAGCATACGTCTCTCCCTGCTCGCAGGAACGTAATACTGCTTCATGTAAAATTTATTTATTTGGAAATAAATATCTTTTTAAATATTTCCGACCTTTTTATTGTTCATAACATTTATTATGGTACTGTACTAGGCTACCTTTCACAATAAATCTTGTACATTTTTAGCATTTACTACATCTTTTATTTAAGCAATTAGGTGAATACGAAATTTTATTTATAAGTAGGATAAAAAATTGTAATTATACAGTCTGTCGCAGAAAAAACCGAACTTTTTTAAAGTAAAAACAAAACCTTTCTATTTTGGTAAAATTCATTTATTTTAATCAAAAGAGTTGCCTTCGACTTCAGTACAATATTTTATACGGTCAATTAACATGTCGAAACAATTCGTAAGTTCATTTTTAGAGAGGTCCCTCAAGATCGCTGTTCACGCCTTTTAAATGGCTTTATAACAGCAAGATAATATTCAGCATTGACTGTTTCACTAGTTGAATCAAACATTTTGTGTGCTATGCCTTCCGAATCATAAAAGCAAATCAACATTATCTTCACTTTTGACTTCTCCAAACCGCTTTTTTTCGGTCTCTCTTCGCTTGGATGCTTGAATTCAGAACGTATATGCTTGGTCTCTGGATCGTATTAGAAACACTACATCTCGTCGTCAGTTACAATAGAATACCTGAAGTTTTCGTCCTTTGTTGAGTCTTTAATCAAGTCTGTACAATGTGGAATTCGAAGCAATTTTGGTGGTACAAACCTTGCACAAATCTTTCTCATTTCCAAGTGATTAATTGAATCTTTGGAAATATTTAATACCATTCTCATGTATCGCATTGAGGATTTCGGCGCATTTCTAATAAATTCCCGCACAAGTTTGATGTTACTTTTCGTAACCACATATTTTTTCGCACCAGGATGTTCGTCGTCATTTATGCCGTACGACCATCTTTAAATCGTTTATACCACTCAGACATACTTATACGTGATCAACACGTATATACACTTGTTTGATCAAACTAAACGTGTTAGTAAACGATTTACCGAGTTTAAAACAGAACTTGATATTTTCGTTTAATGTCAAATACATACTATTACTTTATTCGCAATTATATATATATAAAATAGTAGGTATATATTTTTTTTATAATTACAGTCGTATTGTTAATGTGTTAAATATATAAATGATTGATTTTTCTTATTAATTTATTTATGTCTCTCTATTAAATTGATTAAGACATTTATAGGTATTTTTTATTTCAATTTAAAATTAATACTAATATTTTACGTTATAAAATAAGATAAATAAATGTATATATATTAATTCAAGCAATTCTTAATATCATGTCCACCAGTAATAGAGTCTGTGCTAGCCGAGGTATATGATGATTTATATGTTCACGTCATATAGTATATATATATATATATATATATATATATATATATATATATATATATATATATACATACGTGTTGGTACACAAAAATAACCGGAATTTCTCTATAAAAACCTATATTGAATTTTTTTTTACAAAACAATTTTAACGCCTTCAATATACTTTCCATTTAATCTCCTTCTAATCGAAAATCCATTACTGGAAACATTATTCGAACTCGTTTCTCTGTATGGCTTCGAGCTGCTGTGCCGTTTCTTTCTCCACCTCTTCTAGTTCGTCAAAACGATGTCCTTCTATGTCCCTCTTCATTCGCGGAAACAAAGAAAAATCATACCGAGTAAGGTGAGTAGGAAGCCAAGAACTGGAGAATTAAGAATTCTCTGTGTACAGGTGCATTGTGGTGGAAAAACCATTCTCCCGTATGTCACAAATCAGACCTCCTTCGTCGCACACTGCTACGCAGCCTTCTCAGGACCTTCAAATAGAGCGAATAGAAAGCAAAATTTTACAGCCGTATGCTGTTCACTTAAGCACGACATTGCCAAACACGACGGGCAAATGAAAATGCTTTCACAAAAAAATGCACTGTAACAAGACAACCGTATTCGACTAAAAAACCAACACCACCGAAGGCAGAACAAGTGGCATCACGCGTATCTAGCGGCAGGAATGCATGTTAGGCAAACCCCACCCACAGCACTGCTAATTATTGTTGTTGTATCTAATTATTATATTACAATTAATGTAATTTATAGAATGTTTGTGAAAACAACAGAAAGAGTAATTGCTACTTTCAAATATTTCGAAAGAATTATTTATTTTGAAATTAAGGTTTAAATTGATTTTCCAAATAAATTGCATAATTTAATTGAGTACTTTGTATAAAGTTTATTTTTAATCTGGCTCGTAGACTTCTGCGGTCATGCTTTCATCTTGACTTCTGGGCAGAAATTGCGTCTTCGATAATTCTGCTACCGACGTTTGATCGCCAATGTATGGGACATCTTCAGGGCATAACTGGTCAATGGAGCGATTAAGTTGTTTGGAGATACAGGATTGCCAGACGTCGTGTATGGGGTAACCATTATCACGGTTTAAATTATTAGGATGTCTGGGATCTCTGCTCTGCGGCCAAGACTTTTAGTCAAATTGAATTGCATATGGTGCACGGTTTCAAGCTTATGCTCAGTAAGTGCAATCAGCTACGTGCAGCAGCCTACTACAACACTCATACACTGAAACACGAGTGCCGACAGACCGCTTTGTTTTTCCAATATATACCCTGCCGGACAAGCAAGGAATCCTGTACACACCGGGTAATTCTAGAGAAACACGATTTTTATGAAAATAGGTCTGAACGCTCGAAATGGGGTTAGCGATGCCTGCATATAGGATAAATGGGCTTTAGAGTGGAGGGATGATGTATGCTAGTGGGTTGTGGAATTCTAGGATTAAGGTGTCGACTCTGGTCTGTTGAATGTTACGATAAATTGAGACCGAAATAAGGACATTGGTGAAGTGACTCTTTGGACTAAGGAATTGATGGTGCCCTATTTTTGGGCGGGATGACGATGGGAAAGAATGTATATACCGATCAATGTGTGTAGGTTTGAGGTAAACTAAATATCTTAGTGAGCCATTCAGACGACAATTCACAAAGACGTCTAGGAAAGGTTCCCTTTCTTCGTGGTAAAACTTATGTAATTATGCTGGGAATTTAGGAAAGCGGTAGTTATTCAAGGAATACACACCATGTGGCCAAATAACAAACCTTTCTGAACAGACATCTCGGTATAGGACTCGTTGTTCGAATGCTCCCATAAAAAATGTTGACGACAACAGAAAAGAGACACCTGCTCGTAGTAACTGTCATGAAACTAGAAATAGGTAGAAGTTAAGCAAATTTTAACCAGACCGTCCAAATCACCAGATTGGTTGTCAGCGGACACTATTTGTCGAATTATTTGGATAGCGTCAGATAGAGAAACTTTGGTAAATAAGGATTCGACGTCATAACTAACTAGCATGTCTTGCGAATCCCCTGTGAGGTCGTTCAGTCTTTAGATAAAATGTTTGAAGTTTTTGATAAAAGAATCATTGTTGTTGGTGTATCGTTCAAGAATATTTTTCTAAAATAGAATATGTTTACAAAGGCTGAACCACACGTAGATAGAGAGAGTTTCATAGTATCTGCAAATGATGTTATAAACATAAAAAAAACATCATAAATTCATGCTAAAGGAGAATATAGATACGTGAAGAAAATGTCACAAAAGTCAGGAAATTCTAGACTATTTTAATCAGGCTACTCAGTTTTGACTTAGATGCAGTATAAAGCTAGGCATCACCACGTTTGAAAATCATACACATCAAAATATTTAAAAACTTCAACATGCAAAGCACTGAAAATTCACGGTAGTACTGGAAGTAAACATAATATCCATTAATTGAAAATTCAGACAAAATCGTCTTCTGAGAATGTTCCATACTCACAAATACTACCTACTGTTCTTAAAATATATTATTATACTGGTATTTATATTCAAACTATTATTCTAAATGACTTGAAATCCGTACCAGATATTATGACTGATTAACATCACATAGAATAAATTAAGCGTTTTAAAATTCATAAATTACTTTGTGATGAATATACGTATATCATCTTAGAACTAATTATAAACGATGAAACTCACTTATTGCGTTGTTGCTTAAACAATCAGTAGAATATAAACATTTATTTTAAATTTTACGTACATCACTTGTGAGTAAAAGGAAACCAAAAATAAAAGACATCGCTTTTTAATTATCCGTTATGTTTCGTTTATTCCTCTGCCGACTACTAAAACTCGTTTTTTCCGGTTGTAGAATTTTAATTTAAATTTAATAATAATAATATTTTGTCGATTTCTTCAATGGCAAAGTTTCATTACTATTTTTTTATATTTTGTCACTATTAACAAGTATATCGTCGTTTTATCGCCTATAAATTTCGTTTAATACATAGTTACGCACGTATGTATATACTATACATATTATTCATTTAAGACTGTACCGCTCGCATTTTTATTCAGAATAAATAATTGTACCTACTTGTGCGTTTTGGTTATTCATTAAACGTACAAGGTTCGCAAAATGCCTATGAATAATAGCTAGCAATTTATACTTAAGTTACTCAATTACTGTCAGTTTGAAATCAAAATAAATTGTTATGAACAGAGTTTGGGCTAAATTGAAACAGTTAAACTCTGTATCGACTACTGGTCGGTCCATAGGCATGATATATTACTAGGACGATGTAGAGCATGTTGGTTACACCATTAATCAAGAGAGGGCGTGATTGCACGTGTCCACCCCCGAAACACTGGGGTTCATTATGGAAGCTGATATGACCGGCACCGCGCTTTAATTATGGGACGTCACTGTTTAATTTCCGGTACTACATCATCAGGTAAACTACGGACAATAGGTCAGTATGTCGATACTTATCGGATATTGGGTATAATGGCATAATGTGGCCATAACAATTATGAGTTTACTTCACATTTAACTTAGGACAAAGTTACGATATCCGTTAATATCGACTAACAACCTTAATTGGGTGGGGTAAAATTCTTAGTAAGCGAACTTTCACACGCTTGTAAAATTAAATAGTATGTGTAGTGTATTTATATTTGCACTGCTATACTGATATAGTTTCTATAAATATTATCAGGCCTACACTGACAAGGAAAATTATGGACGGCTCTCTTTATAGTTATTTTTCTTTTAAGTATAATCGTACATTTAAATAATATTAATGATATTTGTACATACATTAAAATTACAATTGAAAAAAAAACACTTATCCCATTAATATTTTCATTCTGGATACGATTTCGACAAAAAAGTTATCATCAGCAGAAATTAATCACAATGTTGCACATGGGTCGACAGATCGGTCAGATATGTACTGAATGAAAGCTTGGTTTTCGTGTAAAGCGTTTCGCGGTTTATTCTGTGTAGCTATACTGTGGCGCTGTGCTTAATTACTGCTAATGATGACGAATTAGTCGTCGAATGACAAATAGTTGTCCAAATATGTTCTATACGAAAATCAAACATATACATAGTGTATTTTTAGCTTTCGCGGATTATTCTGTGCAGCTATGCTGCGAAATTGTGTGCGACATTATGCTTAATTACTACTGATGATAACAACTTAGTTATTGAAATACGTGTGCAGAATACAAATACTAATGTGGAAAAAGTTTGTTTATATTTTTGGTTATTCGCTTAGCCACAGTCTTCAACAAAGTTACTTTCGTATTAAACTAAAACAAAATAATTCTTTGCATATAGAAATTTTTGTAGATCTAATTCTAGAGAGTAATCTGTGGAACTATTGATATCAAAGTATCAAAATATGAGTTAATATGGTCTTGAATTGGCAATTTAGAATGTCTGAAATATTAGCTTTATTTAGTATGAGGTAAAAATTATATTTCGGGTTGTTCGGAAACTAACATCAATTTTTTATAAAGTAAAAATATTTTGTTCAATTACATATTGACCCTGTGGTTAAATACATTTTTTCATTTTTCAAGTAGAAGAATTGTTCAGAATTTTGATATTTTCTGAAATTAAATGTTATTACATCTACAAAATTCAGTAGAGATCGGAACCATATCCTATCCAAGATAGCACTACTTTTGGTGAGTCATCGAACATCTATTAGGCCCGGCAGTATCGTGATGAAGCTCTCTTTTAATAAATTCTAGGAACTTCTATTTCGTGGAATCAGTCAGTCTGTCTAATTGGTGGTTATATAGTTCGAAATTCATTACGGAATTGTCTGATTGAAGCTCCAAAAAAAAAACGATTCTCTTGAAATCCCACGAAATCGAGGGCATCACTTGTTTCAATGAATATCATCTTTCGAAGTGCTTTGAGTTATCTAATCTGTTCTGCTTCATCATCGTTTGCGTTTAACATTGTTATATACAACAGATTTTTCGTTTCAAGTTATGTTTCAAAAATGGAATACTTTGAGAACATGCGCATCTCAAATATTCAGCTTTGATGTGAAACCAAACTTATTCGCGTGATAAAAAACGATTGACAAATTTAATCTCACGATAATTTCTCCTATAATTAGTCGACGGTTTGACACAATCACCTTTATTTTGTCCTGATCGTCGTTAACTGGCCTATCAAAACGAGCCGCATTCTTGACATCGAAATTACCAGAAAGAAAATTTAAAAACCATTTTTGGCAATAGCGTTTTGTTCAGACATCTCCATCCACTTCCCATAGCTTTTGTCTTGCTTCAAGTACGCTCTTATCTTTTCCGTAAAAAAAAATATATAATATTCTGAAAGTGCTCCTTCGTATTTATCATTTTCAAAATCACTATAAAAAGCAAAGTAGAAGAATTAAAAACTTTTTCTTTCTAAGTAGAGGTTAAATAGGCTTTAGAATGAAGTTAACTAAAAATACAATTAACAACTCTCGCGAGAAAAAATTGCTTTCTGAACAACTCCTTATTTTTGGAAACACGACTTGGTTCCCTAATAGTGAGACTAGAGCTGTATAAATCTAGTAAGTTTCTAAGAAAGTGTTTCACTGTGGTGTTCGCTAAAGCATATATACTGAAATCAACTCCATGAGGACAAAGTTCTATAATTATACATCACAATCACATTAATTTGGTTGTGTGTTTCTTGTTTTTGTGATATGTGAACAAATTTACGCTAATTTATTTTGTTCGTAGAGACTTTTTGACCTTCATTTCAGACATCCTTCATTACTTTATAATTATTGCTCCGCATTTTACTTGATTAATCTTATTTTCTATATTTTGGTGCTTTCACATTCCACGCATTGCATTCTTGCCTATTTTTCTTCATTTTGCGTAGGTGTCTAGACCACTTAGCAGCATTCCATTTAATAACATCCAAAATGTATTCCACCCAATGCTGCTCGTACTGTACCATTTCTCATTTTATCACTTTCGGTTACTTCTTTAGCCTTTCCTATATTTCATTTCAGTGGTCTGTATCGCTTTTCAATCTACTCGATAGTATCCATGATTTGCTGCCGTACCTTAAAAATTTTTAATTATTATCATTTGATATTCACTTACTAGCTTTAAACATTAAATAAGGTAAGCTGTAATAACAAAAATGAAATGCATCGAATTTCCGTCATTTGCCACTTTTCAATTTTTTAAAATTTTCTTTGCACTTTCAAATCAATAATAAATGCAATTAAATTATAAAAGTAAATTTATAAATTCTAAATAACTTAGAAAATTATTGTGGATATTTTAATGTCATTAATATTCCACTAATTCTAAAATTACTTTCCTTAAAGCGGAAGATTTATCTGGGATTTTGTTATAAAAAGCAAATAGCCCTTACTGTAATAGTCTCATAATTTTACCGCTAACGTCCTTAAAGAAAGTGAAATTAAACGTTTTCCATAAATACCAAATTTTAACAACTGAGTCTGTCGCGAATTAATTGCAGATACAACCGCAAACTCAGAAACGAAACGTAAACTTCCAAAACAATTTAATTGAAAATGAATGAGCTCGTTCCGAAATTTCAATTTACGAAACTCATAAATCTAGACACAGCATCATTACAGTTACACTTAAGTTTTCTTTGCGCAATTAAGTAAATGAAATTTTCCTTATAAAATCTCTAACTCGCCAAATAACTTCGGTAATAGCGGTGCCCTTTTATTTTTCTTATTAATTAATTTCGTGAATTATGAGATTTCATTTTAACACCTCATTATGTATTCGATGTAAAATTTAATTTAGATTTTTAAACTCTTTACGTAACCTTAAATAAATTTGAAATTAATTAGCAATTTATTTAGAGAAATACGTTCGTTTGACGCAAATTAATTTCGTTTTATTGGCATTATGTAATTTAACTAGTCTTTCAAATATATACATTAACATAGCAGTGAAAGTAGCATATTTATCTACAATAAACACATATTGTCACTCGTTTTAATTTTTTAATTAATGCACATAACAATTGTTTATTATACTGTGCCTTCTTCGAATATTTGAAATAAACAAATTTACATATTAGTATATTGATGGCATAGAGATGTATCTCACTTGTACAAAGTACGTTTGTGTTTAATGTGTAATGTTTTCTATTGCTGAGGTTGACAACTTAGTGATCGAAATCTAATCCAAACTTAAAAACTATATTGCCGCTAAAAAGTTATCTTTTGTTTTAAGTAACTTTTATAATTCTATTCACTCCAATATATAACACAAATTTCTGTAGTGGTATCCACTAAAAGATTGATAATAGAAAATTAAACATTGGCAATCAACTTATTTCCTAATAGTCCTCTGTTGGGTAACTAAATAAAAACTATACACAGAGAATCAAGATCGAGTTATATAGTCTAGTTATCTAAATCCATAGTCGAAAATTGTATTTTGAGCAGCAGCAGAGATTACGACTTATGTATTACTCAAACATCTATTTTTTATTTGTTTTTTTTTTAAATTTAGAGCGAGTACAATGTTGCAATCTGTATATTAAACGTACATAGTATTGTCATTAATACTTATATTACTTTCTTTAAATTTTTTTACCAAATTCAGAAATAGGTGCATTACAATACAACACTTTCTTCTACTTCACATAGTTGCAAACATAAGCAAACAGTCGATGTTGCTTTAGGAAGATTAGTGAAAGTTTTGGCAACCATCAAGACTTTATTTTAAAGAAACAAGAGATGGTTGTATTTTTCAATCTGCAACGCGGTA
This sequence comes from Dermolepida albohirtum, assembly GCA_031893035.1. Lineage (NCBI taxonomy): Eukaryota > Metazoa > Arthropoda > Insecta > Coleoptera > Scarabaeidae > Dermolepida > Dermolepida albohirtum. The sequence goes on from JAVIWB010002575.1 coordinate 136,462, forward strand.
GTCTTAAATGCCGTTTATTTCCGATAAATTATGTATCTCGTCATTTATTTTTTAATGAACATGAAAAACATTTCCAAACTGAGAAAAAAGAACTTCTTAATTCAACGTATTATTGAAATTATTTTTTTAAAATTTGAATTAATCATTAGTTAAATAATGTTAAGTAAGGCATAGAAAAAATGCTTGAAGAATATCAAATTCTTTTACTCATTTGAAATAAAAAATTTTTCGGATCAACTATTTATTTATACATTCGAGATCATTTATAAAAGTATAGATTGCAAATTTCTACTAACCGCTAAATTATATTTAGTTATCTGGAAAGTCACGACACCACAACGTCACAACAGAGAGTGGTAACATTATTTTGGAAACAAAATAGACAGTTTGTATTGTAGACAGAAGGTAGAAAATAAAAGACAAAAATTATGCATTTTCGTCAATATTTTGAACTTTATGTATTTACTCTTTTCGAATGAAAAGGCTCACTGAGGCTAATGACGACAAAATAAAAGCGTTGATCACATTGAACTCAGAGCACAAAATACGAGAGATTTAAGAAACGATAACTTGAGAAAAATGGTTCTTCATTTGAAGCGACAGATAGCAGTGATGAAAAGTAGATTGGTTACAAAAATGTGGTTTTGAAAACGATCTTGATCCCTATTCGAAGATTTACCACAATTGTCATCGAAAATATATATAAATAACAATCTATGCTAAAAATGAAATTCTTTGGTTGAAAAATGAATTATATTATTTAATATAATAAAAGAAAGTGGATTTGGAAAGAGAACAAGGAGGCCTTTTGATTACTCAATGAGACGTCAGTAGACATAAGGTACGAGCAATATTGCTTGGAATTTCGTAATGAATATTTGAATTTAACTCTAAATGTAAGAAAATTCTAACGTAATTTATGCTCTATTTCATTAACATTAACATTATCTGCACGATGGCACTATTATTTATCGATAATTTTTTTATTTTCGAATATTTTCTATAGATTTTTAGATATTACGATTCATAGTTATTTTATGAGAAAACAAATATTCTCATTGATCGTACTAGCGATCTTTCCGAGCAGGTAAGATTTTTAAAACACCTAGTAAAGTTTCTTCATCAAACCATTGCATTTCTAACTTTCAGTGTTGCATAAATTAGTAAATAGTATAACTCTTTTCTGAAAATGGATAAATATTGTTTTAGTGATTGCGAATTATCTATTGGAATAAAATTAATAGTTTGAATCATTAATTTGACAATAAAAATATGATAAATACTCAATAACACCAACAATGATTTATTTGAAAATTGTTGTTGAATTTGTATATGTTAATTTAGAACGCTTATACTTACTATTATTATTCACATTGATTACAAGTTTTAATGCGTTCGTTCGTACGTCTTGGCTCCAAAATAAATTATTTCCTGTTTAAAATTTATTTGGTACTCAAGTTATAATTACCAACAGGCAACTAGTATGTTTAAGAAACAATACAGTTTCAGATTTCATGGAAATAAATAACAAGCGAGTGTTTCCACTATATATAAACCGCATAACATCAAATCTATGTTCAATAAAGACCACAAAGGATGTGTTACGCTTGATTAGAAGAAACAGCGTCTTGAATGCAACAATTGGAAGTGTTAATTTATTATATTTGTATTCTAAGGCACAGAAGGTCAATTTATGTCTAACGAACAATAGAAATATCGTAAGTATAAACATAAATGTTTTAGTTGCCTTTTCATAGAGATCTTTTGTTAGGATTTCTTAGGTTTAATACATGGAAGCATTTTTGCTAATACTAATAATTTTATATTTATTTTCATCAATTAACTTATTATTAAAGAAATTATAGCTTAATTTGCTTTGATACTTACGCTATTTTTTCAGATATGTGAAAATCCTTACAACAAGATTATGTATTATTAGCGATGGGACGAATTGCTTATTCGGTTTTCCAAATATTTTTTATTATGAATTCGCCCGGTTTTCATCTCTCAATTGTCTACTAGTATATATAATTTGACTAACTCAAGTTTATTGAATAAATTGTTTTCGATTCACTTTTGGGTTATCGATTACTGGATAACATACAAAGGGTGCTAGGAAAGTTTTGCAATACAGACTTGTTTATTTAATTTTTTCAAACTAATTTCCTCTGCACTCAATACACCTCTCCATCCTCCGAAACCAATCTTAAAACCAGTTTTGCCAAGTTTGACTAGGGAGTAAAGCACACTCGTTGTCCCAAGCATGTAGAAGGTCCTCATCACTGGAAAACCACCACCTTTTTAGCTTCATTTTCACATGCGGGAACAGTGCAAAGTCGCAAGGAGCAAAATCTGGACTGTAGGGAGGGTGCCTGAGAAGTTTCAATCCTGTCGTGGTCAAATATTCGGTGCAGGCTCTGGCGCGGTGAGCCGGAGCATTGTCGTGATGGGGGAACTAGGTGTCCATTCTTGACTTTGGTCGCAGGTTCTTCATAGATCCAATGACTTTAGACAGGCACTGTTCAGTATACCACTTAGCTGTGACTGTCTTCTGTGTGTCCAAAACGACGCGTTCCACAACTGCACTCGATTTGAAATTTTCTTCTTTACAGATCGGGATTTTCTGACAACTGCGGGTGTATCCTCATCATCAAAGACCCAAACTTTGTTTTGAGCTTTGGTCGGCACATCGTAATAGTACAGTCAAGTCTCGTGACCTGTCACGATGTTGTTCACATACCGAGATTGTGCCTTATTAAAGTTTTTTAACATCTCCCGGCACCAAGTCACACGTCGTATCATCTGGTCTTCAGTCAGTCAATGCGGTACGCCGAGAGAATAAAGTTTCTTCACGGGCAAATGATCATACAGAATCGAGCGAATTACTGGGCCTAATTCAGGCCTAAATGCCTGAAGTACCCTCCATCTGTTAGTAGGTCACTCGCCTGTCCTTGCCAAGCATTTTCCTCACAGTAGTAACGTTTTCCTCCGTAACTGACGTTCGTGGCCTTCCAGGCATCCTCCACTATTAAATTTCCCCTTTCGAATTCTCTATACCACCTGAATATCATTGTGCAATGTGGAGAAACATCACCTAGTGCAAGAGTCATTTCTTCGAAGCACAGGTCTATGTTTAAACCACGCACGAAATTATAACGAAAAACTACCCTTATCTCATTTCGTGACCACAATGCTGCCGCAAGCACTTTACACTCTCATTACTAATGAATAACCGAGCCGGCGGGTACTATGCACCTATAAACATGTTTAAACATGCAGCAACAAGCAGCTTCCTACGATTTATTGTTGCGTCATATTGCATTTTTCTCACAGTAATAAAGTTTTCCTCCGTAACCGACGTTCATGGCCTACCCGGCCTCTCACCATCCTCCACAGTTAAATTTCCCCTTTGAATTTCTCTATACCAACTGACAAACATCACCTAGTGCAAGAGTCATTCCTTCGAAGCACTGGTCTATGTTTAAACCACGCACGAAATTATAAGGCAAAACTGCCCTCATCTCACTTCGTGACAACGATGCACTTTATAGTCTCACTGCTAATGAATAACTGAGCCCATCGATATAGCGCGGCGGCTACTATGCATATATGAACATGTCTCAAAATGCAGCAACAAGCAGCTTCCTACGATTCATTGTTGCGTCATATTGCAAAACTTTACTAGTACCGTTTGTATTTGTTCGAATATTTATACTAAAAGAATGTTTTTTAAAATTTCGTAGGCTTTCACGGCCGGTGTTACTTATAGTACATTTTTTGTGGATTTCACCGTGTTGTTATAATTTCTATCGACGTTTCGCTGTTCATATTGTCACACTGTCTAATAGCAGATTTAAAGGAAGCAAGCGCTATGAACAGTGAAAAGTCGATAGAAACTGTGACAACACAGCGACACTCAAGAAGATTGTCCTGCATGAACGCTCCTTACAAATATTTTGAAATAATAATTTATACAATATGAATATTTATAAATATTTTTAAGGAATTTGCTTACATATAAATTATGAGTTTAAATTGTTGATTAAATATAAATTAACGATGAAGTATCAAAAGTATGGTATTTGATATGTCTTTTTCTACCTCAATAGTTACATACATATTACTGTAACACTCGTATATTAATTTAGTTATATACCCTTCATAGCACAATATAAATTAAATTGAGAATCTTACCTAAAAACAAATTGTTAATGAATAAATATTCGTTAAAAATAATATTCTCTTCCTCAAATTTCAGTATAAAATATCACCAACAATATTCAGTTAAGGAAAAATTAGATCTTTTCGAAAGTTCATTTATAAAAATGACCATATAGCATTACATCCAAATTTTTTGTTTTTTTTTATACACAATGATGCGCAAAAATATATCATATTTAAATATAAAACGTATTTTAAAAAAATAATTAAATTATATGAAATGCTAATTTTGGTTAATTAATCCAATCTAAATATTAAAGTTTCATACACATGAAATGAATAAAGTAAATATATTAATTACAATTTTTCATATATAGAAATAACTGAAATTGAAACAAGGAAGATTTTTGGTTTCTCATTAATAATTTATGCCCAGTTATATAACGTGAAAGAATTTGTTTAAAAAGATTATTATTATTAATGTGTATTACAAAACAAATCATTTACATTCAACATATAAGACAAACGAGAATCGTAAGCCTCTGGGCTATCATCCGTCTCTTTCAGCTTTTTATAGAAATTCTTGCATTCATAAATCAACCAATTGACTTACCCCAAAATTATAACAAGAAATCAGAAGGAGTAACAAGAATTAAAGTTTTAAAACCTAAAGAACAGAAATTTAAATTAATAAAACAATTACTTAAGTGAAGCGCAAAGAGCCTCGAAACCTTTTTCAAAAACAAATAATGTCCTTTATGATCACTGGTCAAACCTAGTTGAAATACGTATAAAAATCTAACCGTCGAATTTGGTGTGGTAGCATGAGTGAAATATATGCATTCTGACATCATCTCACTTATTTTTTCTATTTCCCTTTTTAAAACAAAAATTTATTTTTGAATCACATTTTCACATTAAATTTCAATGTTAAATGTATATAATTAAATTTCTTAAATCACCATTTATCGAACTTTCACTAATTTTTAATTCAAAATTAATTTATGCAAGATAATTAAGATTTTATAACGAAAACTAAATTAATTAAATAAATTCTAAACGTATTATCGATTAAATAAATTACTATTTAAATTTAAATATAACATAAGTTTCACGGCACACCCTATGTATATCAAATATTGCTGAAATATGAGCATATATACACAAGTATGTATATGTTCATTATAACAATTAGTTTATTTCTTTCCGAAAGGCAGCACTACTCAAATTTTCATTTTATTTCGTATTCATTATTATAGTGAATAAGAATTTCTTCGATACAACCATGCGACTTATCTTAATTTCTATGAATTTATTCACTTTGAAATTTTGAGCATTATCATTATACTTTGGACAGAGTTTACTGTCAATATGAAAAGTTAGGTGTTATCCATTCATTATTAGAAAAAGCTAAATGAGTGGCGACCACAGGCGTGTGCTGTATAGTAGGTAAATAGAATAATATAAAATAATTGTCGATTACTAATTTGCCTGTATTGGTAGGTAAGCAAACAGGGGCGTATTTGCAAATGATGAGAAAAATTATACTTATGACTTAACATGGAATACGAATGATGAAATAGTTCCGAAATGTTTGTAGATTATAGTGAAACGCCTATGTGTAAGAGAATGTATGATGTCTCTGTTATTTTATGTGAAATGAATCTTGTATAATCTATTAAGAAACAAATTTTTCAGCCTCTCTCTGACGTATTGCAACAAATCCAATATTTTTCGAATTGTTCACCGGTACGGTATAAATTACTGCAGCATTTGCTTTATATATTTTATATTTGCATGAATTATAAAAATATTTATCTGTAATTAAGATTAAGCTTACATTCCATTTGGAAATATTAATATTGTAATAAAGGCTGTATTCGCCGTTATACAGAAGCAAACATTCATACGTTGCATATTGTGGTCGTGCAGAGTAAATTACTTGCTCAGTATGCATTTACCGTACGGAAATATTATACTAACTTTAAACGATACTACGTAGTATAATACAAATGCATTAATTAAACCCGAAGCTTGTATTGAATTCGCCAAAGTTTTGGAACCGTCTGACAGAATAAAATTAGGAGTGAATTTGTTTAAAGCAATCACAAAAGTTAAAATACGAATATAATCCGCGCAGAACATACATAATCCTAAGCGGTATCGGTGCAGAGAACACAAATCCAATAATTAGAGAACTAATTACCAAAATTCGATTTAAACGACACGAGTGGTATTCAAAGTGTTTCCACAGTCGGCACAGTTGGCTGATTAGTCCCTCGTCAAGTGCAATTTCTATCGGGTTTAAATTGGATTGAATTAGCTTGTGTTTGTCATAGGAACATGTAGAGATGTTCCCCTGGGATACATTAGGTTTGGATTATATACAGTAATCCCGCTTTCGAGGACTTACTATGCCTTTCTATACACCTGCTACCTCGAATATTTCATAAGTGACTGGTATTATTGGCTTAGTCGACTATATTGTCCGACGACAATTTATAGAAAAAAATATTCTTTTCTCAATATGATGGTGGTGTACGAAGTAGGATTATAAATGTCACACTAATCCAATTTGACGAGACGTGGGTCCCGACTTTGGGCTCCTAGTATCTATAAATTCGCTTTACTGTTGAATTTTACGGCGCATCAAAAACAGTTGTTTACCTGAATTTTAAGGTTATTTTTATAAAACATAACGTTTGACAAACATATATAATTACTTTTTTATTTCACACAAAGTTTGAAGAAAAGAAACTCATACTTTCATACTTCACTACAACAAGTTATTAAAATACAGGTAATCATATTTTATAAAATACACTTGATAGTTGTATTCTAACCAACGTAGAAATGTGCTTATTGTAAAGATGTATGAGTGTGTTGTGTACAGTTCTCTTCCCATATATATTTCTATACTATTCAATAAGATTCTTTTATACTATTTACCTACAAATTTATCGGAAATATAGAGATCATAAATAATAATGCGAGAAATCTATAATTTACAACGGAAACAGAGAGGGAAATGCGACTGTTTACCTAGGACTAGAACATTTAATAAAAAACGATGAAACAATTCAAGATGTGAAGCTGAAGAGAGTAATATACTTACTTCAAAAAAAAAATTAACAGGTAATTATACTTAACAATGATACTGAACAGACATAAATACTTAGTATTCATGTCTGTTCATAAAGAGGTAAGCAGTTCATAAAGAAGTAAATACAGTAGTAATAAAAAAGCAAAGGATCCACAAAAGATTGAAAAGGAAGAAGTTGTAGATTAAAAAAAGCTATATAAATCCAGCTAGTACTTAAATGCTATATAAAATTATAAATATCATATGGCAGACAAAAAGAGTACGTATGGAATGGACAATATTCACGAAAGTTGATTAATCCAGTTACAAATTAATTTGCATTCTAAGAATATCCAGTAGATTTATTTAGATTACTTGAGATGGCCACAAAGTCTATTCCTCTGCGACTTTTTGAGATCTATCGTGGTCCTCATTACTCATCTGATATCTCTACGTCATCTTGGCTGTCCACTTTAGCCTTTGAACTTTGCCGATCGGATCTCCCTGTCGATCATCGAATTCATTTCCTCCTTATGTTTACCTGTACTTAACCATGGTTCATCCGTTTTCTTTGCTTCTTTCTCCCATGGAGACTTGTCTTATAAGTTTAGGAAAAGAGCGCCACGAGTTGCACCTAGTTGTTGCACCCAGTGCCATTAGTGCAATGTAAACTAATGCAAATCGTTGCAACAACGCAAATTTTGGCAAATTACCTGACACATTAGTTTGGGTATAAGTCACATATTTTGGGAGCGCTTGTTCCCACTGTCGCAAACTAGCTCTGAGATGAAGCGTGTGCAATAAAGTACAGGAGATTATTTCAGAAAACAAGACAAGAGAAGTAATCATCTTTGATGGAAGCAAATCAATGTACACTACCGTTCATAAGTATTTGGGCACCCATAAATTTAGAAGAAATGATTAAAAGCACTAGTGAAAAAATGAAAATATATTTATTACATGTACATACATAACTAATTACAGTATCTGGCAGTAGAATTACATATTATATTTAAATTTTTGATTCATCTATGTGACCTCCTTTGTTTTTTATAATGGCAGCACATAATCGCGGCATTCTTGCAATTAGTTTTGCTAATGTATCCGGTGTTATGCGGACCCAAGCTTCTTGCAGTTTCCTCCACAAATCAGCCTCCGATGTTGGTACTGCTTTCCGGACCTCCCGATCAAGTTCCTCCCACAATAACTCTATTGGATTTAGATCGGGGCTTTGGGGAGGCCATTTCATAACTTCGATGGATCCTTCCGCTTCCAAGAGTTGCAAATAGTCTTTGCATATTTTGGATGTGTGCTTTGGGTCATTATCCTGCTGAAATACAAAATTCCTACCCAAAAGTCTTAATCCTGAAGCAATAGCGTTGGTCTCCAAAATGTTTCGATACTGCTCTTTCCTTAGTATTCCCTCAATTTTCACAATATCACCCACGACCGTACCACCAAAACAACCCCAGATCATCACGGAACCACCGCCATGTTTAACCGTAGGCACAATACATTGCTCTGCCGCACGCTCACCTGTAGATCTCCGAACGAAAACACGTCTTCTGGACCCGAATATTTCGAACTTTGACTCATCGGTCCACAAGACTTACTCCACTGTTCAACTGTCCAATGTTGGTGTTCACGAGCCCAGTTTAAGCGTTTCCGCTTATTCTGTTTGCGCAATAACGGTTTTTTCATTGCAATTCTGCAGCAATTTCTGGGGCTGTTTTCCGTCGATTTCTTTTGCTTGTGATCACTATTGCACGAGCCTCAGCAGAAGTTGTCGCTCTGGGTCTCCCACTCCGTGATTTATTGAGAACACTGCCACTTTCTCGGTATTTTTTGACGACATAGTCTACGGAAGTATTATTTAATTTTAATTGTTTCGCAATTTGCCGGTTGCTTTTACCATCTTGATGGTGCGCAATTATAAGAGAACGCGTTTCAATGTCCATCTCTTTTCTTTTTGGCATATTTAACGATCTTAACAACACTACTAGCACTGGAATATCTCACAACGAATACAGAAACGTAACTGAGGGAAATTTCAAAAATATAACATGAAACTCGCCCGAGGTCATTAAAACATCACTACTAAACTTATCCTTCAGTATCCTTCACAGAAAGACAATTACAAGAACTTGGAGAAACTTTTATTGCGCTAATCCCCAGGTAGTCCCAATAACAAATTTTGGTTTATTGCAGGTAATAAAGTAATACATAATGTTACTTATGCAGCGTTTCTGTAGATTTAATACTTTCCTTATACCTATCCAATATTACAAGAATGAATTTCCTAGAAGCTATGCTGTTCAAATAATTTTATAAAATATGGGTGCCCAAATACTTATGAACGGTAGTGTATATCCCGCCCAAACAAAATCTCTATAGACTGCCCACATAATATACGATAAAATGTATAGAACTAAAAATAAGACAAACGAAAGGCAATAACCCCCCGAAAACTTTTATAGTAGTCCTTTAAACAAATTTGTGAGCACATCTTCATTAAGAACTTGCATTTAAGATATTTGCAATTGTTAAACGAATATACGAAAATTAAAAATGTATTTTAACATGAATTAGATACTATAAAAAACAGATAAATTATTTAAGAGTACCGTAGAGCCTATTGCAATGCGATTTTGCCAGATATATAATGGTTCTAATGCTTCGTTAGGGTACGTTCTCTAGCTTGATTCTTTTAACTAGGCTTAGCATCTTCGATTGGGATTTATTAAATAGATTTCTGCTTTAAGATATCCTTATCTCATTAGCTGCGATATTCCTTTCTATTTGAAAGAATCTACATATTGTTTAAAAAAACGACATTTAACAATACGCATTAAATAAATAATTAATGTATAAGTGTCAAATGTCCTTCTAACATACCAGTTCCTATTAAACGCTAACAAAACTAAAGCCAAACATAAATAAATATAATGCATATGTATTTCTTCTTAATCATTCATGAAATTTTGTGAAATCAGTTTAAAATTTTGTGAAATATCTTTTACCTAATATTTGCTTCGTAAATGAAACCCCTTAACGAGATCCAATTTTAGAACATTCTATGGTTTATTTATCCCTCAAAGATTCACAAGTAGCGTATGTGCATGGTAACTAACGATATTTGGAAGCCCAAGCTAAACTCTAACGAAAGTGTAAAGTAACATGCCGAGAGTTATGTGTGGTTATTAACTTTCCCCTGGAGTCACCTATGGAGTTGTCACACTAAACAAATAGTATACAAAACAAAGTCAATAGTCTAAATATTAATGTAAGACCAACCTCTTGTAAGCTCAATTCACGGCACTGATCATCATAAATTGACAGAAGAACTTATGGTTGACACTCTTATATGGAAATCGATTTATGTCATGGTTCAGAAGTTTAACTTTCATGAAAATTACAGAACAATTATACCGGATACAAGGGAATGAAAAAAAATCCATCAGCAGAATCTGACTGGTACACAGGTCACTCTAAAACAGAATAAGGGGTAGGGATCGAAATTTACAAACTCAAAGAAGGGATGACGATATTGATTAGCCTAAACTAAGCTACTAGCTGTATTCCAAATAGAAGCGCAGGGTGGAAATTTTCTCCGTTAGTCAAACAATACTAAAGGTACTAGGTTCGATGCGGACAAGACTGAAGTGTATATGGATACCTGCAGTCTGGATCCCAAGGCAAAAAAGCTATTACTTCAATAAAAAAGTAGACCAATTGACCCGATAAATCTCATTAATAATTTACATTAGACAAGAGGCTCCCTGCGGCGTTGCAGAAAGACATACCAAATCAGCCATGGAGCAGTAGGCCGAAAACAGATCTCAGAATAAGACGAAAAACTCCCCAAGAAAAAAACAGGCGAAACAATTCCTTAGGGAACGGTCTAACGCATAATATTTATAAAATTACATGAATAAGTATGGAATGAAAGTAAAACATCTTTCACTTAAACCTTCGACTATATAATTTTAACAAATTTATAAATTAAAATGTTACTTAATACTTTAGTTAGATACTCGTAATAGCGACATGATTGCAACCACCAGTATTACAAAGTGACTGTGAAGGGTAATAATGTATTGCCGTTCCGATAGTTAACATAATAAAGATAGGTTTGAACATAAAATGGTTTCTTTAAAATAGACCGCAATTATGTAAATATTGAAAAGCTGCGGGATATGGTATCACATTTTTCGTGTATGCGTATACACTACTTTTTCCGAATAACACGAAAAAACACGACGTATATGAAGACACTAAAACAGGCATTTATTATAAAATATCTTGCAATTGCATTTGTGCCACTTCTAGTTTACAAAAACGTATACAATAAAATCAATTTATTATCAAGCACAAATATTATTTTCGTAATCTACAGAGTATATAGAAATAACTGAATTTGAACTTTTGGTCTAATTTTCCAATAAGTTGGTTGCTTTTCAATCATTTCCAGTGGCGTTTTAAATTTTTATTTAAGTCTAAAATGTATTATCGAATATTTCGCCATAACCTTCATACCAAGAACATTTCATAATATAAAAATGAAGAATATTATTTTTAAATTACTTTTTATTTAAGAGGAAATACTATTTAGGTATTGTAATTTATAACAAATATCGAAAATATCCACCATTCTATTGTAAACAGAATTAGTTCTTCGTATTCTCAAAAACGTTGTAAATTTATGTTTTATTCGACGAAATAAATAGAAAGTGTTAAATTTGATGATCTGAGAGGCCACAACTTTAATTTACAATACAATCCCATAAAATTCAAAGAACTTCTAGTGACATAATATTTTGTACTATCTTTTTGGAAATACCACAGAGCTAATTCACTGTCATACAATCGTGCAATAAATTCTTATAGTTCTTACAGTACGATGTCTATGAGTAATAATTGCGACATCGTAAGATTCCATATTTAAATTACCTATTATAATATAGTTACCAATTTTTACTGGATACAACTCAGTTTGCGTAACGTTATGTGTTTAAAACTTTATCATTTAAGTGGATATTGAACCAATATCAAATTAGTTGCTTGTTCTTTTTCAAGTACCCTTGAACAGCTTATTAGACGATATACATTCTCTGTTAACAAAGAAGGCTGATTTGTTGATTTTTCTTTCCAAATTCAACGTTTGTTTTCTAAATATTCAACAATTCGTCATTTATGTTGACTAAACACATCCACCAAGAGATTATTGCGGTGGATAAATCAATGTTCCGTTCGACTGTGTTCCGCTGCGCAAATGAGCTATCAAATTCAAGATCTTCAAGTTCGAGCATAATCTACTTACTAATCCACAATATCTACAATATCTAGAATAAAATCGTATATGCAATAAATTAACATATATATATATATATATATATATATATATATATATATATAATATCAATAACAATTATCATTTACACAAACAACTTAAAAAATAATTAATTAGAACTTAAAGTAATTGTTTGCAAATGTACAAAAAATTTATAGTGACCCTATTCTTCATGAGAAGAAAAATAACTCAATGAAAAAATATATCATTAATAATTAAGAAAGACATGGTTATATTCTCACGGACAAATAACTGTAATCAAAATATTTCTCATACAAGAAATTGAAAAATTTATTAAGTCAAATGTTTCAAATTTCGCGGTTTTTTTTAAAGAATAGATAAAACACATAATTTGAATTCACTTTCAAAAACCTTTTATTGGTAATTGAAGTATCAGTTATGACATTTATATGCGAAAAATAATATCTGCCAAATGGCCTCCTCTTGCAGCTCCACAGACTTCCACTCTTTTGTTAAAATTTTCAATGATATTTTGACATAATCGAGGCTCTATCTCACCAATGGCACGAATAATTTCGTCTTTCAAAGCAGAAATTGCTTGTGGATTGTTTTCATAAATCTGACTTTTCACATAACTCCAAAGAAAATATTCTAACGGTGTCAACTCACATGATCTTTGTGGCCAATTAGCATCCCGTTTCTTGAGATTACACGTTCAGGAAATTTTTCTCTCAATAAATCAATTGATTCGTGGGCAAAGTGTAGTGTAGCGCCATCCTGTTGAAACCACATATCCTCTAGATCAATATTCATAATTCAGGCCACAAAAATTTGGTTCTCATCCGACGATATCGATCACCATTGACAGTTACAGCTACAATTACACCATCTGACCATAATGCATACCAAACAGTAACTCGTTTAGGATGCATAGGTTTCTCATGAATAATTCGTGGATTTTCCCCACCCAGATACGGTGATTTTGTTTATTATCATAGCCACCAAGCTCAAAATGTGGAAAACATTATTTTTTGAGAAAAATCAACTGGTTGTTCAGTGATGGAATTGACGAATGAACGACGTTCTAAATGATCTAATGGCTTAAGTTCCTGTGTTATTTGAACCTTATATGCCATCAGAGCTAAATCCTTGTGTAAAATACGCCATGTTGTTGATCCACTATGTCCAAGTTAACATTTGTCAATGTTGAAAGTCATTTTCAAACAATTTTTAGAATAAACGCTATGGCTAAAGACGGCGACGTTTTCTAAATTTTAATGTCATCAGCACACGAAGAACCGATTTTTTGGCATGGGAAAATCGTAACCAAATAAATTAAATAAAAAAACATCTGTGATCGTATATGATCGTTTAAAATCCGGAGAAGAACGAACAAACTCAAAGTTTTTCAACTTACGCAACAGAATATTATGGCCTATAGTGCTAAATGGAAGGTGCGTGTATATAACATCAAACAAGCTTTCTTTATTATTATTATATAACCTTTCGATTATATTAAATTAGGTTGACAATAGGCCGGCAGCTTTCCCACATGTTTATTATAGTGCAAACGCTATAATAAACTTCTTTCTAACTCAAGAATATATTTTACTTATCCTTAGCGGCTCGTACGCCATTGTCTACTTAACTTGAGTTCGAAGATTTGTCATTCTAGAATTATGTACACGTACTTATTGTACATTATAAAAAAAGTCTACGAACTAAATCGCAATTGTTGCTTTATATTTTTATGTTTAGCCGTGGCGATATTAAAGTAGAAGGTTAGCTCTTGTATGTTTCACTAGAAAAACCAACGATGGTGTACATAGGGTGCAATTCAAACAGGAAAGTTTGTCTACATTTTCTACAATTGCATTACCTCTTGCCGTTTTAGCAGTTTGAAAAATTGAAAAAATTTATATATGTAGTATACTTCACTCCGCAAAATAGCGAAGAATTATGGAATATAAGAAAAGATCTTTCACATTGCATTTTGGGTGCTGTTTTCTATAAAATATTTAATTTCGTTAACGTAATTTTAATTCCGAGAGAAAGTAGTTAATGCTAGTTTAGAATGCTTCATGAAGCTGACAATGAACTTATTAAATTTACATTAGTTATAACCAAAACTATTCTATTAATTTAAAAGTCTAAATTAATGCGATGATTTTTTATTTTCTATGTTTTATTTTGTTATACGATTATATTCATTAATAATTAATTATTTCATTTACTGTATTTTATAAATGTTAATCAATCTATTGATACGATGATTATACTTACACTTATATAAGAAATAAATAAAATAAAATAAAATAATTATTCGTATTCCACACATTACTGTATTTACTGCAATACAAATCACTATTATGCTATGAATCATAGATAAGCTCGGACTGTTAGTGTTTTCTGTACAGGTGTAAAGACCATCCTACAGGAATTCAGTAGGTATGTTTTCGTGTATACGTGTATCGTAAACGTTTAAGCGCTGTAAACATTCATTGTATTAAGACATTTAAATGTGCATATTATGTAATGCGATATTAAAATCACACATAATATACTTATATATAGAAATTAATTACATAAAAGGTTCGCACTTCTTAATAGAAACATTCCATTCATGTGTATGGAGATGAGTATTTTTCTATTGAAAAATTTAGCTTAATTTCTGAAAGAATATGTATAGATATATCGATCAATTTTACTTCGGCTACACTTAATATAGTGAGGTTGTTACATATCCTGAAAACAACTAACTGTTCCTTATGTTATGAGATCTATATTCCACAACCTCAATAAAGCATAAACATTTATTTAAACACTGTTATTGTATAAAGTTGTTGAGTTTCGAATATAATTTGTATATTATATTAAAAATGAGAAGTTAACCTAAAAGATTAATTTAAACAAATAGGTTTAATGTATAATAAATTTAGAAGTTGAAACCAAGACATTTTGATATAATAAAATGATGTGGAAGACAAAAAATAGTCCACATCATGTGTATCAACTCTGATTTTGTAGGTCGCCCCAGCAAGTTTTTCAGCGTCTATAAGTAAGAACAACAGTCGAAGACGAGAATTCGCCTGACTTTCAAAGATAATAAATTTTGGTAAATTTATTTTACTGTATTGTTGTGACATGTTAGAAGCTACATGTTTCTATAAAGATACGATAAACTCTATGAAGGAATCGTTCGTTAATAACACAAGTCTACCTGACGATGAGTAAATTCTCGGAAACATGTAGTAGACCGGTTATTTAAATGATTCCTTTTAACACTCGTTTGTTCGGCAAATCGCCGTGGTGGGAAGCGTTTGTCTATATACGCTCTGGTAACTTTGTTGCCGACATATGAGATATACGCGTTGTTGCCTTGTCGTTCAATACATTTTTGTGTTGGATGAGAGAGGGAGGCAATATTAATTCATTATTTTTCTGTACCGAAAAGATACGATAAACTCTACGAAGGAATCGTTCGTTAATAACAAGTCTATCTGACGATGAATTAATTCTCAAAAACATGTAGTAGACGGGGTATTTGAATGATTCATTTTAACATTCATTTATTCGACAAATATGTTTGTCTATATACGCTCTGGGAACTTTGTTGCCGACATGCGAGATAGACGCGTTCTCGTTTTGTCGTTCAATACATTTTTGTGTTGGACGAGCGAGGTAGGTAGTGTTAATTCATTAATTACTTGACTTTTATTGAACATTCAGTTATTGGCGTGCACTAGTAGGTATATGATCGTGGATGATCACCATGTGTGTACTAGATAAATGGATGTACTGAAATTACATGGTTCAGTTTAAAACTTTATTTAGTACTTTCTTAAACATATGATTGTGGACGTGCACTATTAAGTTTGTGATCACCATGCGTGTACTAAATAATGAATGTATTTAGAAGAGTTTATCTAGTTTTGTTTTAAAAAACTTATCAGAAATTAAAATTTAATAGTTTTTACTTTGGATTATAATTACTGTAATTTATAACTTTTAATTTTGTGTGTTATTTAAGATACATGGAATTGTGAATTATTGAATTAGACCGGGGATTACTATAGTGATACCAAAGTGATGAACGAATACCTGTATATTTAGTTATTTGAGTTTATCTATTTTTTAATTATAATCCAAAAATTTCTGTTTACGATTCTCGAAAACTGAGGCTTTCAAGTTGAATTTGATGGAGCCTGTGGTTGATTAACTTAATCACTCAGGTTGATATATAACCCCTTTCCACATTAACTTTCGTAACTCTGTATACGCATTTCGACAACTAATTTGTCATCATCAGCAGATAATTGCAAAAAAATACCCGTACGAAAACAAACTCATACTTTGCAATTATCTGCTGATGATGACAACTTAGTTGTCGAAATGCGTATACAGAGTTACGAAAGTTAATGTGAAAAGGGGTTATATATCAACCTTAGTGATTGTGAGACTTTTAAATTGAGACGAACTTAAATCTAAATTGTTTTAAGGTGTTATTAGTAATTATTTAATGCTGTTTTATATATAATTCTGTTTAACGTTACTTGTTAGTAAGCTAGTAAACATTTCTAAGATTATTCACATATTTCATTTATATATACATATATATATATATATATAAAGCATAATTTGTTGACTGGCTGCTAGGCCTGGTTGACTCCAAAGAACTCCAAGTAGTTAACATTTTACAAAAGAGTCCAAACAAAAAAGTCTAATAATTAAATATCGTTATTCAATATTTTATATCACATATCACAGCAATATGTAATTACAGCAGTTAGGAAGTAAAGGTAGTGGATATTTTAATTTTGGCTTTCGCAAAAATTTTCATATACTTATTCCTTTATAATTTTTTAATATATTTAGTTTTTTATTATCAAATGTTGCAACTACATTCGAACAAACAATTATCAAATTTCTTATAATAATTAGAATAAAAGTTCGAGAACAAATGTAATTAAGATTTTTTAAAAAGCAAACTAATAATACGTTAACCATTTGACATTAATGAAGTTTACTGTATAAAAGAGCTCTTAAAATGAATCGCTATCCATTAATTGTGAGGATCATCAATTATAGTTTATAATCGAATGGCATTTTTTGCATTATTGCGTTATTTATTCAACTTCACAAATCATTCCATGCCATTTCGAAATCTAAATATTCATGAATTCATAAATACGAAACGATTTTCCTGCAAATGGTTTATTAAGTGAGTTACATTTATGAATTTTTGTTAATTGCCTTTATCGTATTGTTTGTTATTCCTTTTGACGTTATCTTCAGTCACAGCCCTAGGTTTCCATCCAATGTTAAGTTACACAGTTCTTAATTTATGCGTTTAATAATCTCCATGGCCACGCATATTCCTGACAACCCTTTAAGTGATTAATGAGAAAAAAATAATTTCGACTAAGACTGAAACGGATACCTACTCATAAATATTTTGAATTAATTTCATATTGAGTTTAAATTTCCTATTGGGGAAGAGCTGGAAATTAATGATCCACTAAATTATCTATCTTAATTGTGCTATTTAAGTGCTCACAACACATAAATTCTTCATAAATATTAATATTTTAAACTTAGCATGTAATTAAAGAACGTAGGAACCTAAAGTAATAAATTACATCAAAATATATATTTACTTCCATTAAACAAACACACCTGTGAAAAGCAATTAGTTACAGGATGATTAGGAAGAAGAACGACGAAAGAAAGACTGTTGAAAATTATTTAATGTTAAATTTGTACAGCTCATAAGAGAGCGCTACTATAACAATATTTTCTATTATATCTACGAAATTTTCTTGCACTTTTATAAAACTCGAAATGGAAATTAATGACGGACCGTGACAAGCGCAAAAAATCTTTAATGCATTGAGAAGGCCTTCCCTGGGAAAGAAAGAAATACTAAAAGATATAAAAGTAGATTATAAATAAAAACAGTTGTCTTCAATTCTAATACATGGACGTGAAACTTAGGTAACCACAAAGAAGTGAGTCTTAAAGATGTTTCACGAAAGTAAAGATATACCATCATCTGTAGTATAATTTAGGAACAATATTGATATCGCATATATACTATAGCTTATTGCATTTTGCGTATATAAAGGGTTTTCCAATAAGGACTTGACAACTTTTTTTCAAAATAAAATGCAGACTATTTGAGATATTTCAAAAACTTTATTATCGGGTTGAAGTACAATCAAAATATTTATGAATGGAACTCGACTTCGTTCATATGGCCACCGCGGGCACGTTTGCAACGGTCGATTCGTTGGACCCAATTTTCGATGACTCGGCCACACAATTCGGCCGAAACGGCTACTATTTCGCGTTCAATATTGGCTCTGAGCTATTCAAACGTTGTCGGCTTGTTGGCATAGACCAATGACTTGACGTAGCCCCAAAGAAAAAAGTCTAGGGGCGTTAAATCGCACGAACGAGGCGACCAATCGACTGGTCCATTTCTCGAGATAACACGCTCATCAAACTTACTCTTCAATAAGTCGATTGTAACGTGCGCTGTGTGGCTTGTGGCACCGTCCTGCTGAAACCACATGTTGTCCAAGTCCATATCTTCCAATTCGGGCCAAAAATAATCGGTAATCATGGCGCGATAACGATTACCATTCACAGTAACGTGACAATCATTATCGTCGACGAAAAAATATGGCCCTATGACGCCGCCGGCATGCAAACCGCACCAAACAGTTATTTTTTGTGGATGCAGTGGTGTTTCATGAAGCACATGTGGATTTTCACCCGACCAATAATGCATATTTTGCTTACTGACGAACCCATTGAGCCAAAAATGAGCTTCGTCACTGAAAATGATTTTGCGATGAAATTGATCATCTTGGCGCATCTTTTCCAGAGCCCAATCTGAGAACGTACGTCGCTTCAAATGGTCAATCGGCTTCAATTCTTGAGTCAGCTTGATCTTGTATGGGTGTAAACCAAGATCCTTACGCAAAATTCACCATAAAGTGGTCTGGGCGATGCCCAACTCTTGAGAACGCCGTGGAATTGACTGATTTGGATCATTTGCTACGGACGTTTCAACGGCAGCGATATTTTCGACACTTCGACCAACCCGTTGTCTCACTGGCACGGCAATATGTAGACTCAAATTTTTGCACTAAACTTGTTACTGCCTGTCTACTAGGGCGAGAATTACGACCGAAAATCGGAGTTAACGCTCTTAAAGTAGCGGTCACCGACTCCGAATTTCTATAGTAAATTTTTATAATTTGCAGACGTTGTTCGTTCGTGTACTTTACCATGATGAAAATGTTAAGTTTACTGAATAAATTGACAGTGACAGTTCGATGATTAGTGAAAGGGTGCGTTCACAAATTGAATTAAAAGTTGTCAAGTCCCTATTGGAAAACCCTTTATATTTACAGGCACTTCGAGCATTTTTCATTGAATTATCTATGAATTAGATATACATACCTATTTCATCAAGTATGAACAATTGATTTAATTTAGTAAACCGAACAATAACTCAGTGGTATGTTACACAGATCTCGGTTTCGAATTCGATGTCATCGTCGGGGAAGTTCTTTGAGGTTTTCACTTTCGATTAAGATGAATTCTGAGAGCCAAAGATCTTAATTTGTTTTACTAGCGTTGACATACTTATAATTTACTACCCGCTAATGTCCTCTACAGTTGGCGCTAAGCTCTAACAGCTGTTGAAGACGACTGCTGACCCTCATAGGTCCTAGGTCGTCTGACAAGCACTGGAATAACAACTTATTTCCAGCAAATATACCTAATCATTGGCATTACAACTCTTAAAATATAATTATTGCGAAAAACTACTATAATTTTGTCCTGTCCACTGTTCATACATATGTCTTATCAAAATCCATCTTCAAATTATTATCTGAAATGTAAATTAAATTTCATCAAACTGTATGCAACACTTGATACGTAATCTACAAATACTGTCTGTAACATCTACTTAATTGAATTAACTGTAAGAGTCATCGGCCAAAGTTTGGAGTGTCCCGATGCATATAACTAAAAGAAACATAATGCATGAGCTTAAAGGTGGTGGTAAAATTTCAAACCCAGTGATGTTTAACAAGGGTATGAAATTAATTTCTATCTACATCAATATATTTTCTAAATTAGTGTGAAAATAAACTATCATGATGACTAAATTTAATATCGAAAGATGAAAAGGTCAACATTTACAATGTTAAGTGTAATTATTTAATATAAAACTTCTCTATTTGTAGTTATTATTAGAAGTAGTTATAATTACCATTAATTTTTATTCCTATTTCCTGAAATAACTATTTTCAACAGTTTACTAACCTCAACGCTGTAATAAATATCTTTTTTAGTCCCTTAAAGCAATAAAAATATAAATGCACGCCCTGTAAAGTCAGTTAAATGTTACAACATCTACACAATAAATAATATTCGAATGCTACGTGTTTTTCATTTGGAACAAAATATTCATTAACAATTATAGAGATTTCTAATAAAGTTTGTATAGGTTCAATTAATATGCAAGTGTGATTTTTCATGTAGAGGAAGCACGAGTGATTCCTGTTCTGTCATGTTTCCGTCAATATTGACGTATTTGTTAACAAAAAATACATGATAGCATCTCTGCTGATATATTCTTGTCACGTACATTTCTGTGTATTTATCATCTGCTGATGGGAGTTCCAATAACGTATATCCACTACGTTTTAAATAAAGTCTAGAAAAATATCTGGAATTGCGTCTGATATTTTTAACGAAGTTTGGTGGGCCTTTCATAATGCGAAAGTTTTCGTACACTCCATGAATGTCAAAAATAATCAAAAGTAAACATGCGATTATAATAGAATTATATTTTTATTCCATTTAACAACGTTAAAAGATTAATAACAATATGAACGACGTTACCAAAAACTCAATCGAATGCTACAAACGTTCTAGCACATATAATTTAAATAATTTCTAAAATTAAATAAGAAATATTTAATATTTAGTAGAGCTCCATTAGCTCCCCTTCCAGCTGCTTTTTTTGTAAAATAGACAGATATATTTTGCCATTCTTCAAATAATGCTTTCTTCAATGATTCTTTATTAGATATGTTGGTTTTTGATTTTTATTTCGAGATATTCCCATACGTGCTTAATGTAATTTAACTTCACTTTTAGAACTTTTGGAATTTTTCATTATATTCTGTATATATAGGAGCACTTTACTGATAAAGTGCTATTGTTTTATATTCATATGTGTATGATTCCACGAACTCCATTCTCTCATCAATTCAGTTGTACACTATGCCTGTTTGATTGGAATGAGCATTATCGTCTATAAAAGTGGATTCTTCTCCCACTACTGCGACACACTAAAGAATAATGGATCGCAGGATTTTATCCGCTCTCTCGACATTAAAGCTCCATTTGCTATAAGAGAAAGTAGATGTATCCTATTCCGATCCAAATTATTTTGCCACCACACAACCGTCGAGCCCTTCCCCGTAAAAATTATGGGTTACTACATCTACTAGTTAAAACGTAAATATGGATTCATCACTAAATAATACTCGCCTCCTATTCAATGACTTCCCATTGGTACGCCCATTTACCCACATTCTACGGTCTCTTTTATATTCTGCGGCAAGAGGAATGCAAACCAACGGTTTTCCAGCATAAAAGCCAGACGTATGCGATCGATTTCTGCCACTGAAGGACTAGTAACAGCGCGATCAATAGCGTTGATAGTAGCCTTTCAGTGGCAGCAATTACGACAGGTATCGCTAGGCCCTTGATGGTGATTGACTTTGCCCTTGTTTTCGTCTACCATCTTCTGTTTTCAAAAAGCGATTCCAAAGTCTATAAATTATATTTTTGCTCCAAACCCTCTTTCTTCGACAGATCTTGATACGTTTTTATTTTAGGTGATACTGAGAATCTTCTACTACTAACGACAGGTGTGAAGTTTTACGTGCTGACCGAGGAGGTTGTTGAAATTCCCTTTCATACAGCCCACAGATGATAGCTATGATGCAAGCATAGACATAACAAGACACGTGTGTGAATTCGTTGTCTTATTTAAGAAGGTGGAAACTAGTTTAAAGTAATGTGCGTAGGTGTTAATTGGCACTACTTTTTGTTATCGATTATAAAAAATATCTATTAGACGTTTAAAGCAATCTAGTTCTTGGTTTCAAGATGTTGTATTTAGTTTGCTAAAATGCCTGTGTGTTGATTCTAATTGATTCTAGTTTTGTACTCTAGATAGGTGAAGTTTTTTGCGTCTGCAGATAGCTACTTGCTTTCTGTAATGATGTCAATTATCATAGGAAAGAACCTCAAGTATTCCACTTACAACGTTCAACGTTATAATGTCATCCACAAACTTAATTCTTCTAATAATAAATCTTACAGGATGCAATAAAAATTATGACCACATAATTATTGTTAAAGCTGTCCCATAAATAAAACCTCTTACCATATCAACGTTTGATTCTGTATACATATTTCATCGACTAAGTTGGCACCAGCAGACAATTAATCACAGCATCGCACGTGGATCCGTGGTAAAGCTCGCACAAAATAATTCTGTGGTTCTTTCCTCTCTAACCAAAAAATACACACTGTATGTATTTGTTGATTAGCGGTAAAACTCATAGAATAATTCCTCAAGTCTCAACGCATCACCTAGGGATTATCGGCAAGTTCAGTTTACAAGAAAAGACAAGCGTAAGTGTATTAATTAATATAAATTCAAAAATTGAAAGTCCAAATAAAGAGCTCTTAAAAACTTCTCATTTGTTAGTTTGTCTGGGGGCTATAGTAACTACTTAACAGCAAGTATTTAATTTCTTTCAATCAAGTATGATTGGGGTGAGGAAGGTACTTTTCAAATTGAATAGTACTTGCAACGGAAGCGCCTTTGCTGCGATTTCCAGGTGGTGGTCTTTGAAATTGTGAATGTTGTCACTAGAATGAAACCTTTTTCGCCTATAAACAAGCATGAATGTATCTTATAAGTAAAAAGGTTTCTTATATCAGCATTTGTAGTTATTTAGAGAACTGGTTCCACTAGCATACTTAAGTATATTGTATTTATAAAATAGAAGTAAGTAAAAATTCCATTTAATATTAATTCGAACAGGACCGAAAAATAATCTTCTGCGTGAATTTCTAAGTCGTTTTATAATATAACAACCATTAGGAAGATGAGAAAATAATTTATCAGTTACTTATCCAAGAACAATTTTAGTTATTTAGAAGGTTATCAAGCATGCATGCAGATTCTAATTTTTATTTGAATCATTTTGAAGTAATTCAATTGACCGAGAGGGTAACTTATTACGCCAAAAATCTTGTTGAAGCATCAAATTATTTGTGTTTCAGCCTCTTTGAAACCTAAACATTCGTATGAATTTAACTGTCGGTTAATTACTTATTTTCGGATATAATACAGCGTTTTTTCCCCTATGTTATTTCTACATTATTTGAATTCTTTATCCACACAGAGTGAGTCGTTGAGAGAAACAGTGTGTTTTGCAAGTCGAGGCCCTTTGTGAATAGTAACGACTAGTTGACAGACGTATTGTTAACGAGAACTCGAACTGCAGTAGGACGCCTTACAAAGAGAATTGAAAAATCGCTCGCCTGTGAACGCCTCGATAAAAAAAAAGGAAAAAGGGAACATTTTTTGTGTGTTTATTCATTTAATTTTACGATTTTCTGTGGCAATTGCTAAATGTCATCTTGACATTCTAAAAATGGATATGTATCTTGGAGCTTTATAAAGTTAAAAGTCATTCGGAAAAAGTAGAAGCCCTATTTAATTCATATGTCTGGGAACGACTTCGGTTTAAAACTATTTCTATGTGAAAGATACATATTTCACTTATCCCTTTACAGCAATCTTAAATAAAACACTTTAATCAACTTTCAAAACAGAACGTATTTATTGTTTTTATGTAAAGAAATATTCATTTAACTCAAAATAAGATACGAGCATTACGAATAAAAATTTTCGAATTTTCATAGGCTTCGCGTTGATTAAGATATATACATTATTTAACATTATGTCAATCAAATCAAACTTAAAAATATGTTGAGCAACAATATAAAGATAGATTATTTACACTAATTTTTAGAAAACCCGTGACCGAGTCAATCATGACATCCTATAATTTAAATTACATACTACGTTTTTTACTACATGAGTTGATAGTTCAGTGGTAAGTCGCCGACTTATCTCGCCGAGGGATTTGAGTTTGGGTTCGATTGCCTGCTGTTCGGGGAGGTTTTTGTGGGTTCCTTTCCCCGCTTAAGCGAAATGCTGACAGATAAAGATCTTAAGTCTCACCACGAACGTTAGCATAATAATAACTCATGGTCTGCCAAAGCCTAAGTTGTTGGTAGATGAGGAAGCATGAATTATTGTTATTAATTAAAGTTTTTTTGTAATTTTCCTGTCTGTAACAATAACCCGGTTCCAGTATATTCTATACGAATCGTCAAACTTCACAGGAAAGTCATTTAGAACGTGATATTCTATCCTAATCAGAGTCATATGTACAAAAAATTTAATTATATACTATCTTAGTAATGTTGTTATACCACTCAGTGTACTGAACTACTGCTAGCATGGTGTATCCTGCTACGATGTGGTCTGGGCTCTCAGGTTTTGTTCCGCACAGTGTACATACACATACCGCCTTGATTGTCTGATACATTTATTATATGTTTTCTGTAGTATTTAGGGGTGGTTTCTTGATTCTCTATTGCACAAATAAACTCTTCTGTATCAGGAAAAATAGAGGCTCTCAAGCAATCGACGGACGCACCCTTATCTGTGGTTTTGTTGGATAAGCGAAAGAAAGACGTCTGTTTTAAGCCGAATGAGAGCTAGGATAAGAACATGATTAGAATCTTATTAAAACGTAGCCAGAACAATCCTTCTAAGAACTATATATATTCATCTTGATGTTTTCACCATCAACAATTATGTGTTTTGCCGCTAGGACTATTCTGGCTACGTTTGACTAAGATCCCACTCATATATCATATGCTTCTCTTGGCTCTTATTATATATACATATATATTTTGTACGAATAATACGACGGTTTGGAACATGTAGGAAACAGAATGTATATACAGGAATAATACAAGTAAATAAATAATAGTAATTGTAAGAACTTGTTACATCCATTTATTTGTTTGAAAAGGCAGACCGATTTATACTATATGGACCTGTTTGACAAATACTTTACTTTGGATGCAAAAGGAAATATTTTTCTAAAATAATTTAGTTTTGATAATCGACTTTATTTAAATAATAGTAATACTTTCTTTGATTGATATACATATTATTTTCTTAAATAATACTGAAGTAATTCGCTCATAAAGTAAATGTTAAAAGTAACATTATCCTCAATGTCATCTGCTAAATTTAAAATTAATTTGGAATGAATGTTCATCTGCAATCTTTATAACATGCTGACATATATTTTGCTAGTCGTACATAATTATATTTGTAAATTCTTGCCATACAAGTTCCACCGAGTCATCTTCTATGTTACATTTTCCATAACAGGAAGGATGATCATTTGTCTATTCTCCATTATCAGGCTGAGCGGAACTAATGGGTTGGCAACTAAGTACTTTCGGTTTTTACTGATAGAGAGCGTTGCTTTATTTTTTGTATAACGTATGTTAGTGCTGTACTTTACCGTTTGTCGCGTGATACTAGTCACATTGACGTAACTTCAGAAGCAAGTAGTGCGTGATTTTTATTAAAGCTATTAGTTGTGGGTTAATTTTAAATGGAGTGCAGAAACGAACATTTTCGACATATTTTACTATTTTATTTCCGTAAAGGAAAAAAAGCTGCTGCGGCTCACAAAAAGATATGTGAAGTTTATGGTGCTAATTGCTTAACAGGGCTCACGTGTCAGAATTGGTATAAAAAATTCCGTTCTGGAGATTTTTCCTTCAAAGATGAGCAACGTTCTGGTCGGCCTACTGAAGTTGATGATGACCAAATCAAAGTCATAATTGAAGAGGATCGTCATATAACTATTCGAGAGGTTGCGGAGAGGCTACATGTATCGCACACAACAATTGAAAAACATTTAAAATGTCTTGGGCTAGTTAAGAAGCTTGATATTTGGGTACCTCACGAATTGAAAGAAATTCATTTAACACAAAGAATCAACTTTTGTGATATGCACCTTAGACGAAATGAAACCGACCCTTTCTTAAAAAGAATCATCACTGGTGATGAAAAATGGGTCCTGTACAGTAACATAGTTCGAAAACGATCATGGAGCAAACACGATAAACCAGCTCAAACCACATCTAAAACTAAATTGCATCCAAAAAAGATCATGCTGTCAGTTTGGTGGGATTACAAAGGTGTTGTGTTTTTTGAGCTGCTTCCAAGGAACCAAACGATCAATTCTGATGTTTACTGTCAACAATTAATAAAACTAGATGAAGCAATCAAAGAAAAACGGCCAGAATTGTCAAATCGGAAAGGTGTAGTTTTCCACCAAGATAATGCAAGGCTTCACACTTCTTTGGCAACTCGTGGGAAACTATTGGAGCTTGGCTGGGAAGTGATGCCACATCCCCCATACAGCCCTAATCTAGCACCATCTGATTACCATTTGTTTCGAAGTTTGCAGAATTCTTTGAATGGTAAAACTTTCACAAATGACGATGACCTTCACTCGCGCCTGGTTGAGTTTTTTGCTGATAAGGACCAGAAATTTTATGAGCGCGGAATCATGCAGCTGAAAGAAATATGGCAAAAGGTCATTGAGCAAAATGGAAAATATATAATTGATTAAAAACTATTCTTTGTTTAAAAAAAAGTGTTTTATTTTATACTACAAAACCGAAAGTACTTAGTTGCCAACCCAATATATGGTGGTAATCATAGTACTGTATACTCTTTCTTTCCAAGAATACCGTTAACAACAAACGAATTCGAATATGATATATTCTGTTTATTTAATTTTTAAAGCTCCGTCTTTTTTAAATTGGAATCAAAAATAATATTTCTTTCATTTAGTAATTTAGTGTTTGAATTTTGATGTTTAACAATCAATAGCCAATGCATTAATAACTTGCATTTTTAAATACTATGACTGAATGTGTAAATATGATACCAGTTTTTCTTGTAGTTACTTTTTACAATTAACCATGATTGTCACCTGTTTTTTGACCCGATTAACAATACTTGCTGAAAAAACTCTTCGTTTCTAAACATATATGTACGACTTAAATTGAAATACAGAATAATTTTGTTGTGTTTTATGCCAATTTGTGTTATACTAAGACGATTTCCTTTATATATGTGGTACTAGGATCCCAAATTAAATTTAAGAATGCATTTATAAGGCACTGTATAACTGACATGCAGAGACGTTTCATCTAGAAAACATGTTCAGACATAAATTTTATGTAGATATAAATATTTTAAATTGCCTGTAAACATTATAGACCCACATACTTCATTATGTTGTGTAATTACACATATGTATATAGCAACCCCTTAAGTCTCGTCTGTCATTCCTTTCCATTAAAAATTTGATGATAAAAGAATTAGGATAAATAATCCACTTCTTCGCTGATGTTTTTGATATCGAGCTCTTCATTTTGAACGACGTACTCTAACAATTTTGATATTTTACATTTATAATTACGCATTACGTACAGGGTGACCCATAACATAAATGCCGCAGCTTAAGGATTTGTTACTGAAGCAATTTCACGTAAAAGAATGTGTAATGAACATATGATCAAAACTCTATCGTAACTGAGCTACAAGCATTGGCGGCGATTTTAGACAACCCTATTATGGTACATATGGTATATATGGCAGGTATTATGTGCCGCTGCAAAAAAATCACAATGAAAAAAGAAGTCTCTTTATTGAATTAGTTATTCAAAATGTTCACCCAGTTGTTGTATAATGCAGGAAACTTACGTCTAGCTCTTCTTAGAATTTAAGAGCGAGCTCTACTAACAGTCAAAGGATCTTCGTGCTGATCACTGGACGGTTAATTTCTGCGGCACAAATTGTTCTCCGTTTTCATGTTGTTCTGCATAAACAAAATTTTTTAGCCTTCTACATAAAAATAATCTAGGGAGTTTAAGTCTAGTGACTTTGCCGGCCAAGCAACTGCTGAAACTCTTCCAATCCATCTGCTCGTATAATGTTGATTAAGAAAATCTGTTACTTGTTAACCAAATTACAAAGACTAACTAACGTTGTTAGTTGATTTTCCAGGACACGTAAGTAAAGAACTGTTGTAAGACGTTCTTAGATTATAAACCGACTAATGAGAGGGTCGTCAATAAAACTGCATCAAATGTTCTCCAAAAATTTGTCTTGTAAATGAGACTCTAATTTGCCGTGGATTTTCAAAAGCCAAACAATGTGAATTCCTGGTGTTATCGATGTCGTTTTTTGGTGAAGGAAGCTTCATAACTAAGCAATATTTTCCGACAAAGCCCTCGATTTCTCACTAACCAGCGACAAAAAATCCTGATGCATAATCGTCTGGTTTTGAAGCTTATGCAGGTAAGGTATAGTATGGGCACAAACTGAAATTGTGTAAAGTTCTCCATACCCTCATGCGACATACGTTAATCTGTTGGCCATTCTTCGGACACTAGTAGAAGGTTGAGTAAGTTCTTGTTTCACGGGACGTTCAGAAGTAGCCGCAAAAAACTTATCTGTTTCTCTTAAACATCGCTGGAAATTGCTAAAAACTGTTCTACGAGACACTTTATAAGTGGGAAATTGTCGACGATATTTATCAACTGCCGCTCGTCTATTACCATTACACAATCCATGAACAAAGTGGATATCGGCATATTCTTCATTCGACAAAATTAACATACTTTTAAGAGTATTTTAATGTAACACGAAAAAATAAACACTCTAAATTAACTTAATTGACGTTTACAGTCACAGTGAATAATACCTGATGAATCACAATCACCCCGACTTTTTAATAACAACGAAATCAATAGAGGTACGTAATACCTGCATTAGTAGGGTATCTAAAACAAAATGCTTGTAGCTCAGTTACCATATTGCTTTGGGCATAGGTTTATTAAACATTTTTAACTTCGAATTTGCTTCAGCATCACATCCTTAAGCTCTGGCAATCATGTCATGAAACACCCGGTATATGTCTAACGGTGAGAAAGTAATAGCACAGTCAATGTAGTTTCAACAAGAATTGGTTTTAAGCAAAAGTAAATGTAAAAGAGTAAAGTAAAAGTATAAGCAAAATAATATAAAAACATCGCACCAAAACAAAACGCAAAAGGCAATTGACAGATGATCAACATTTGCAGTAATGTATTTACATGTAAAATATGTAGTTGTTTATTTATTATCCATAGTGGTTTCTATATTGATGTCTTTTGATTTCTGTCGTACTGTACATATATCAGTTTAGTTCTTTTATTTAAATATCTGAAATAAAAATATAATAACTTTTTAGAATTAATATGCTTCTCAAAAGAAATAAAAATTGAACTAACTTGAACAATAAGAAAGGTAGACAAGAACTCTACCAACCAAAAAGTCTATAAACCTCTACATGTACAGATGCTGTACGCTTACAATAAAAAGGAAAAGAAATACTGCTACTATTACTACTATAATACTATTTAAACTCGGAAAGGATTTTCTAAAAAAATGCTTAAGATATCCTTCGCTATTTTAACATATTATACTATGTAAGCAATCAACTTTCTTTTTGAACATATTGTCTTCAATATTGTTCTAATAGAATTCTTATAAACTGTTCATTTTATATACTCAGATTAATTTAAAAATATCAATTGACTCGATCATGATAATAATAAAACATACTAATATATTGCTTTCGTAATTTATGCCTGTGAACGTATTTAAACGAGCAACAGGCATTATTCTTTATAATTAGTCATATTTAAATAATCCGAAGAACCCAAGAATAATAATTTATAAAGCATACGTAATAGTTCCGATATGCAGGTATACGAACTAGAATGGGTATCGTGTCCATAAGGAGTCCACTATTTGTTAACTATTAGACTTAAATTATTACCCCGGGATATTTAAGATACGTCCTGAACAGAATGAACCATAAATTTTCTTTCGTGGCTTATAATTCAAAATATTTTGAAGTTTTTATTGTAATTTAAAATCTATTTCCTAAGACAAAAGTTTTATATTAACGGTACTATTGTTACGGACAGCGTGAGGTGTTCGTCGTTGCATAACCAAATAAAAACTAATTTCTGTCTCACTGACGGTGGAAGTATTTCCATAAATTAATTACCCAATGAACCGGCATAACGGCAATGACAGCCATGTAATTATTTCGAGTTGGTAATTTGAAACTGTATTCCGAAGTATTTGTCTTGATTTTTTCCTTTATTTGGAGCATGTTTGTCTATCGGAACTGATCTGAGAAGGTGTCGCTATTCCCTAAATGTTGGCTTTCGTATAATTATGCTAATGAATCACGATTCGTTATAACACGAAATGAAAGTAGAAAAAAATAGTTTATGAATGAATTAAAAAATAAGTTTTCTGGATCTGTCGACATAATATTACACCATCAGCTTTTAAATTATACAACTTCATAAATAAATTTTGATTTAAATTAAAAACTGAAATGATTATAAGTTAGACTTAGGAGAAAATTAATTATTTTCATTCACAATGTTAAAACAGAAATTTAAAAAATGTTGTTGCTACGAAATGTGTTAATAATTCTAGTTCACGGACCATTTTTTTTTCTGCCCTTTATTCTTCCAATCTATCAATTTAGAGAAATAGTACCGTTTATGATAATGACAGTTGATAAAGGTGGAAATTTTACAAAACACGTAAACTCAACCCGTTCCGAGTCCGAAACAAGTTTAAGATCCGAATTGTTCTTTCAATATAAATTCCAGATTTATTATCTGATCCGAATTTCGACCTACATAAAAAAATCATAATTAATTGCATAAATATTAGAATTGAATTTATAATATAATTTGAGATAGAAAGTGAATGTTAAGGCATTGACAAACTTATTTCTAAAAATAATGATTTCTGACTGTTCTAACGAAATAGAAGTTTTTGTTAAAGTAGTTAGTTTGTATGCAAATTTTATGTAAAATGGACTTCACACCATGAAGTTCTAATAACAGCATGCAACCTAAGATCTTTTTACCAATGAACACATAATAATGAGACCATTTATTTAAATTTCTAGATGTGTATACAATGTATTGGTATGAAAATAGCATCCCTGAAAAGTTTCAAATGCTGGTAATTGTAAGTAAAGTATACATTTTTCTTACCACCTCTATGAGTAGATGAAGCTATAGTTAATTCATTCTGGTTTTTTGTACTCGTTTGGCTTGCATTAATTTATTAACATTTCTTTAAAAATTGTTTTCAGTAGCATTTGTGTATGCATATTTTGTTTATGAATGCACATCATTACTACAACATTTGGTATCTAAAAAATTCTTGAGAAATGCGCTCTATCGGTAAAAAAACTCAGGAATATGAACCAATTTATATAAAAACAATTAAGAAAATGCAATACATGGAGAAAAATCAGTAAGATTTGATGCCCAAGTAGGCTCAATGGGGTATGGATATAAGCACTGCTACTTCAAAACTTTCCAAGCAGTCGTATCATTGACAATCATTTGCTATCGTTATATTAGAAGTATCTATCTGCATCTTCCTCTACCAGGTCCAACAGGTTTTCTTCCAATTCTACTGTTGTTACTGTTTGGCCTTCCTGGTTGCAAATATGCCAGTTTTATGAAAATGTTGATGGATGTTTTGGAACGTTTACTTATGAGGAACATGACGATTGAGAAATCGTTTACTGTCTAATCGCCTATCTTTTAAAGAATTCCCATTGGCAAGTTTATGGATAAAATTGATATCGGTCATTTCGATGTTCGTATTTGTATTGATATTAGAGAGTTCTAATAACAAAAGTTTAATTACACAGGCGAACCCTTTTTGACGTGCCGAATTCGAAAATGAACTTTAAAATACCACAGGACGTAAAGTTGCCTCGCATGTTTACTTTACGTTATTTATGCATTGTAAGCGTATAATAATACCTGTTTTGAAGTTTTTAGGCTATCAGAAAGACCCTAATTACGAAAATATAGTTCAAAACTTGTTGAAAACATTTCGAGAACTTGGATGTAATATGAGTGTGAAGGTGCATTTTTTTACACTTACATTTAAATTTTGTCCCTGACAATATTGAAATTATAAGTAAGGAACAAGAGGCGCGTTTCCACCAAGATATAAAGGTGATGGAGAAACGGTTGTTGGAATGTCAACATGATGGGAGATTACTGTTGGACCCTTCTACGAGCTACTCCAGAAGCATCATATAAAAGGAAAAGCTACACTCGAACTTTTACCGTGAAGAGGTTGAGAAAATACAAAACTTTAGATTAATAAGGAAAAAACTGTTCATATTCAAACTTACACTACCATTGTAATAATAAAATGTTAAATTTTTCAATTATACTCTGATAATAAATTACGTTCCTTTAAATCTTAACTATATGTTTTAATACTATCATACCCAACAAAACATAAAGATCGAGAAAAATTGGTAAGTGGTAGAAAAAAACTGATTGAAAATTTAGATTCGGCACACCAAAATACATTAGAAACATGTTGAACTTTGAAAAAAGTTTTAAAAAAATACTTATTGGTTGGCCTGTGTCAAATGAGATGCAATCAAATCGACAACTCTCAAAAAGAGAAAATAACAAGTTGGAAACGTGCAACTGCAAATAATATCCGTCTTTTCTAAACCAAATTTTGTTAGAGACATTAAAGTTTCTGGACATTTTTTTTGTATTCAGCAGTCCCAGTGCAGTGCACCAAGACCTTAATTAAGGTGTATTAATAATTTTAAAGTATCGGAACGCTTATCGCCTAATGAAAATTGTCTGCAAACAAAAAAAAAAATCTTAAACAAATAATTCAAGAAACATCCCCCTAAATTTTTGCTGTATGTTTACTACACAGATTATATACTCCATGCTTAAGGATTATCTAAACTTTATTTGATATTCTAGTTAAAAAATATATTCTACATAAAAGCATTTACTAGCATTAAAATCTACAAAAATGTTAGGAGAAATTACAAATTACCTCATTTATAGCTTTAATTCAGAACAGATGCTATCCTACTATCAAAAATTTGTCTAAGAATATTAAAGTTATTGTTGTGTAAAGGAGGAAAATAACATAGGTTTTTACAAACCTAAATTTGTTCATACTTTGAATACTGAAAATTATGCGTTTCGATTATAATTTTATTAATGGGTTAGAGAAAATGTTATAGACAATCGACTTTTCCATCACAGAAATATCGATTTTATCCGTATTATCTCAAAATTGCAGGTATTAGAAGAAAAAAAATCAAAATTTTAGAATTTATGCAAAAAGTTAATGAACTAGGAGAGCATAATTACCCTGAATATTCTATAAAATTTATTAGGAATAAATCTGATCATCATTTTGCTGGAATATTCCTATTCTTAATATATTATTATTCTAAAAGGTATTTAAAGAAAGCAGTGTACTGCTTTTTAGAGATTTCGGTTAAATTTAATAAATCTGTAACTTCCTTACAATATTCTCACTATTTTAATAAGTGCGTTTAAGTTCGAATTTAATTCGTTTTGTGTTAAATGACCCAGAATTCTGTCTTCTAGCCCACAACACAAATTATTCATAAATGTAAAATCTCGTAAATAATTTTCGATAAATAGAATATGTCTGGAATACGATGCCAGTATTTACAAAACAAAGCGATACTACCTAGTTTCTTTCAGGAACATTAGCTATTTGACGTATTTGTACGAGGATAACCGTTTACATTTCGGGAATAGCAAACAAAAAAAAATTTTTTGTTATCGAATATAGTTTTATTGCTTTTCAAAATATTCTCCTTGAAAATCAATGCACTTTTGCATTCGTTTAAATCAATCCGAAAAGCATTGGTGCCACAGTGAAGTTGATATCTCCAAAATACGAGTTTTGAATGCCTCAACTGCCTCTTCCGGCGTAGAAAACCGTTGACCACGAAGTTTATTCTTCACGTATGGGAACAAAAAGAAATCACAATGTGCTAGATCAGGGCTGTGATCAGGCGGACGGCTCATCAATTCAATATTTTGCCAATTTTTGGAATCGACCTGTGAGAGCTCGCATTGTCATGGTGGAGAATGATCTGTCGTTTTCGGCTCATGCGACCGTCTTTAAATCGTTTATACCACTCATACACACTTGTACGTGATAAACATGCATAACCAACACTATTTCGTCGAATTAAACGTTTCAGTAAACGGTGTATCGAGTTTAAAACATAACTTATTATTTGCTCCTTGTTCAAAATTTATTTTTCGTCCAATGCCAAACACACATTGTTACTTACTATGCGCAATTACCCTGATTCTAGCGAATCAAATATCATAATTTTTTGATACAATATTGGTGATAACTTACTGACGCATATTTTTTTTAATTAGATGGCGCTACTAACAATTACTATTTTAAAAGAGTTCAGTTTTCTCTGCGACAGACTGTACAATTTACAGAATAAATTAGTATGAAAAATGTATTCTTGCATTTCACATTGGCTAGGTGAAATTTCCTATGTGTTTTTGTTATAATACGCGTACACTTTTATTATTTATAATAAAATATTGATAAGATGAGTCTGTAGCGTATTTCTCATATCAGTCAGTTTTATTGCATACCACCCGCCTGTTCAATCTGCTATGTAGGTTTGCCGTCCGCATTATATCCTGAAACACACTATACTCATTTTCCCCTTTTTTTCTGATAAAAATCGAATTGATTTCTGATATCTAAATGTTATTTATTCAATATTCTAAAGCCATTCGTGTTTTCATAAAACCGTATGAATAGACATCATCACATAAGATGTCAAAAAGTTGCGTTTTTTTTTGAGAGATTTTTTTGGAAACAGTGTGGCCTTAGTTTTTAACAGCCCACTATTATACTTATTGCTATATGTAGAAACTCGAGCCTATATTCACACTGCCTAATTGCTTCCAACGACATATATTTATCAGCTTATGAAAATTCTAATTTGATTGTTTTCAAAACAGCGTATATAAATCGGCAACGAACGTTCGACAGGAGTCGAAGTACCGTATTAACAGTTAAAACTGACGTGTGAAACTTCGAATAAATTAATTAATAATAATTAATTCGACGGTAATATTTCACTTGTGATAGCAGATGCCGATGGCAGTACTGTATCTAATGGCGCACTTGTAACGACAGAGTTAAATCGATTAGGGACGGTTGTCATTTACAACACTCCGACTCAACGTACGCGAAACAGTTCACACATATATTATCGCACTGATTTACTAGGTTAACTTAATGAGATTATATAAAATTGCTGAAATTAATGCCTTACTTTACTTTATGATTCGACGACTGTTGAGAATTCCTTATGCTTTCGATCTGTTCTAGTTATTGACATTTTCATTGTAATAATTACTAACATATTAAGTTGATAACTATAACCACTTTAATATAAATACAATAGAGTTCAATTATTATCTATGTTTCACTAATCAGTATACATATATCTCTGACTCTATGATACAATGAGTAAGCGCGTAGGCAAAGTTAATCTAGTCAAAACGACTTTAACAGAAACAGACTATAAAGTAACAATTAATAGGCAGATTTCCGGAAAATTCAGAGTCAAAAGATGTCTCAGACAAGGAAACCGTTGTCAAATACCTTATTTAATATATATAGTCATTATTTTCGCATTAAAAGATACTGAGATATGCCTGAACGGCTTAATATATCCTCATCTAGCGGAAGTTATAATCTACGTGGATAAAATTATGATTCTTACCAAAACAAAACAAAATTTTGAAAAACATTCAAAAAACTAGAAAATTCCGTAAAGCTTACGGGATTGCAAACAAATGAAGGCAAAGAAAGCATACAGTAGTAGACAATAAACAAGAGAGTACAAATATTAAAAGCTTCAAGAGTAGAGTTTAAGAAAGTAAATAAATTTAATTATTTAGGGCTGACAATAAGGAACAAATATGTACAAAGAAAAAGATGAAATATAAGAAATAGTGGTGAAAGGGATGAAGTTTATGAGAGAATTGCTTCACATACTGAAGGTAAAGAGTATTTTAAGAAACACTGAAAATTTTTGAGGAAAACTTTCGGTGGGAAGAACGCGTGAGTTATGTGCAAAAAAATAATAATAAACTATTAAAATTATACAACGAACCATCCATAACTAATATTGTGAGACTGCTAAGAATGAGACAGTTGGATCCGAAGATTACAAGAGGATAAACCAACAAAGAAGATTCTAATGAGAGGACTTTCAAAGGGAAGAAGAGAGGACAGACTAAAGACTGAATAGACACGAATAGTGGAAACTTAAAAGAAAGAGGCATAAGGAATTAGTGAAGAATAACAATGAATAAGAAGGAATGAGAAAGCCCTCAAAGCCAACATAGCCCATACCCATACATTTGCACGATGTTATATTCCTTAAATATTGGCATCGACGGGCCTTTCAAATGAATAAAAAATTTTGATGACATCTCACACACTCTTTGTTTTATTTAAATTTAAAGATAGAAAGCGCTTAATGAAAGATCCGTTATGTATATATATATATATATATATATATATATATATATATATATATATATATATCAAAATTTTTTATTCATTTGAAAGGCCCGTCGATGCCAATATTTAAGGAATATAACATCGTGCAAATGTATGGGTATGGGCTATGTTGGCTATGTTGGTATATATATATATATATATACATACATAACGGATCTTTCATTAAGCGCTTTCTATCTTTAAATTTAAATAAAACAAAGAGTGTGTGAGATGTCATCAAAATTTTTTATTCATTTGAAAGGCCCGTCGATGCCAATATTTAAGGAATATAACATCGTGCAAATGTATGGGTATGGGCTATGTTGGCTTTGAGGGCCGCTGCGATCTATGGCTTATTCGTATAGGCCAGCGACTTAAGAAAAGCCCACAAGAAAAAGTCTAACAGGGTCAAATCGCACGATCTCGGTGACAAGTTAACATTACCTCCACGTGAAATGGCCATGCGCTCAAATCGCTCGTGCAAAATGTCCCAGTGGCAGGTAGCTCCGTCCTGTTGAAACCACATGTCGCTGGTGTCCAAATCATCCAATTCACGTCAAAAGAAGTTGGTAATCATCGACCTATAGCGCTCGCCGTTGACGGTGATGGCCTGGCCAAAGTCATTCTCAAAGAAATATGGAGCGATGACGCCCAAAATCCACAAGAAACCATGACTTTTTAGGAATGCATTGGACGCTCTTGTATCTTATGTGAATTGATATCGTCCCAAATTCGACAATTTTGTTTGTTGACGCACCTATTCATCCAGAAATGGGCCTCACCGCTGATGATGATTTCTTGATGAAAATTAGGATCAGCCCAACTGCTCCAAGGTCCATTCAGCGAACACACATAGTTATCTATGGTCATTTACCTTCAGTTTCTGGATCAGTTTTTGTACGGGTGCACGATCAAGTCACGACGCAAAATTCGCCAAGTTTTGGGTTGCGAAAGGCCAAGCTCTTCTGAGCGACGCGAAATCGACTGCCTCGGATTCTCCTGCACACTCTCACGGACAGCGGTGATGTTTTCGGTAGGTCTTGCGTTTCGTCATCGTACGGGTGTTGGCTCATTGTTTACTGAACCAGTAGACTCAAATTTATCCGCCACACTACGAATAGTCCTGTCGGTTGGACGTTTATGGCGGCCGTAAAATGGGCGAAGCGCGTGAAACGTTGCCCGAACAGAACACCCATTTTAATAAAACAATTTTATCATTTTCACGTGTTAAACGCTATATCTATCCATGGCGATTTAGCAAAACAGACTGAATAAATGACAATCAATTCGACAGATGTAGCTTCAACAATAAAGCCACTATCAAGTGTCAAAGCTCAGAAGTCTCTATTGAAAGACCCGTTTTATATATACAGATAGATAGATGGATATTGTAATATTATTTATATTTAATAGATGGTGGAACATGAATAAAACAAATATCTATATCCATTATTTACTGTATTTTCTTATTCCATGGTCCATGTAGTTTTCGTCCATGAAAAATAGAATTAATCTTTTGTGAATATCTTTCCCTAAAATAATTGAAATGCTATGATTTCATAAAACGTTCTCAATAATACTAGTTATTGTAAGGAAATGTAATGTTTACATATCTTAGGAATAACCAGAAGATAATGAAATATTTCAACATTTAAAATTATTTACCTACTTATTATTCATTATTGCTGTAACTACTTTTAAATATTCAAATCTGAATAACAATGATTATTTAATGAACTCTTTTCAAAGAACTCTATCTTTCTTAAGCATTACAATTATTCTCTTTTAAAAGTACATTTTAATAACCACATTATATTTACAACGACAAATACTTTTCACAAATCGTCTTTGTATTTTTCTAATTCTAATATTTTTAGCTGCTGAATTTGTGATTAACTGGTATGGATGCTGTTTGGTGTAATTATTGCCCATATAACCACCAGATATGAAGTGGCTCGAGGATCGCTTCCACAACATATCACAGATCTAGTACGCTGACCAAAACTGTCCAACTAGCTTTTACATCTGAAAGGAATAAGATTCCCTCATAAGCAAGGTGTGTAAAAATATTGGGGATATATTTAGAAACCCGACTAACTTGGATTTATAAGGTTGACGCTTTCACGAAAAAGAATTAATAGTTATTTTAAATAAGTGATGCTGTGACGAAAAAGAAAAAATTGACTGTAGTCTATAAAAAAGCAAAAGATTCAGTGAATTTAAAAAAACTATTGTAATTAGCCGATGGTAATTTAATTCACTGTTAGCGAGCAAAAATATAGAATTATGGCTACTCATTCCGCGAGCCGTTAATGAAATTAGTTAATAAATCAAGAACTATTAACTAACGCAGCCCTTAATTAATATAATCGAAACTAATGGATTTATTAGCTAATTAACTTAATTTAATTTTCAGTCAGTTACCGAGTGCTGATTAATGTCAATGCCTGAAGTAATATTTAATAATATTTTCAAAAATAGTGATATTTGCAGGTCATGTTGAATGACCGAGATCCTTGTGAACCAAGGACTTTAGTCATAGTATGGAGGATTTTATTTTATATCACATGAAGCTTCTTCAAGTGGCAATTGGCTGCATAACCTCAAATTGGTGTCGAGTATATTAGTCGAAGAAGGATGACTGATTCGTATATAGTGATGGTGAGTCGCATATTAAGTTTGTTGTTGTGATATAAGTACAGCTGCACTAGGACTGCGGTGCGACGGATAGCAATTTCATGAACTTTTTAACCTCAAATTAACCTTCTATCCATGATGACACCTGGCTAGATAATTTTATCTTGCTAGAGATGGTCCGAATAATGTAGTTGAATTTTCAGATATTCTGGCGGTCGTGGAATTTTGTTGAAAAGAATGGCAGAATTTTGTTGAATAGATTTTGCGTCTCCATGTGGAGAAATAATTGCCGAAATTGCTGACAGTATCTTGCAATTTTTTCACAGCGTGAAATGACCTACACACCTGTCTGAAGATAGTGGCGTCATCGGCATACAGTACGAATTGCATATTGAGTAGGGGTTTGGGGATGTTGTTCAGAAAATGGGATAGGGGTAAGTACTAATCTTTGAGGTTCGCCTGCTAGGATCGGTCTGGGGTTGGAAAAGCAGTTTTTTTGTTTCACTTGAAAGGATTTTTGGGAAATAGACGAGTGAAACAGCTGGACTAAAAGAAAGGATACGTTGAAGTTTAGAAGTTGATAAAGCATGCCATACTAGGTCGAAGACCTGGGCGACATCTAGAAAGAAGGGGGCTGTAGTTATCCTCCGGTTATAGCCGTCGGTAATATAATCCATCATCCGGTGTATCTGGTGATGAGTCGTCAAATGAACGTTTCGGAAACCGAATTGATCATCTTGAATGAGTTCCTTCTTTCTTCTGTCTTCGACTTCTTCTAACGCCCTGGTGAGAATGTAGATCTGGGGGAACTTCGAGTCTTAGATCTTCTTTTTGATTATAATATACTCTGCCTCCTTTTATGTGTCCGGGAAATGGACAAATTTATTATTAAAAGAAAAATTATTGGGTTAATTCTTCACTATTTGAAAGCTGCTAATGGCTTTTGAATTATATGTTGTTGTTTAGAGAAGTCCTAAATACATTTTTTTATCTCCTACCTCTAATGGAAGTTCTAATGGAGTTAAACGCGATAGTTCAATGCCTGCTTAATTAATCCAATAATAACGATAAAAATTATAATATCTAATATGGCACATGGTGATCAGTCAAATGCTTACGAGGACGTGTCCGATTAGCTTAAGCGAAGTAATAAATGCAAATATAAAAAAAGGTGAATGAGTTAATAGTTTGCAATGAGTATCAACAGTCCAGGACGTTGTTAAGCTGAAAGAAAGATTATTGGCGAAAATAAAACAGGATTACCCTTCAAATTTTATTTACTAATTTAAGTCAAACGAATTCTTAAAACATAAAAATATTAAAGTACAAATAATTAGTAAAAGCGAAAGCCATAGATAAAGTGAAACAAAATACATATAAGCAGCTCTAAATGCCGAATTAAAAATAAATCGAATAATTAGGAGCTGTGGATTAAAATATATAAAGATTAGAATAAAAATTAGTATCTAACGATACTTGATGTACTAGCGTGTGTGTATATCCTTGACGAGGATATATTTCGCGAACGCGAAATAAATACGTGGATTACTACACATACGAGTAAAACTTTACTCACGAAGGTAGACGTATTTTACCGTAGGAAGATAAATGTACTAGCCCCGATGGTAGCCGAAGAAGAAGGGCGATGTTTTCTTTAGAATCTGGACGTTATAAGAGAAAGTCGATAGGGAGAAAGGCGAGTACTGATCATATTTGAAATTATCCAATGAAAGACAACGAATAAACACGCCAAAAATTCGAATGAATTAGAAGGCACTATTACCAAGTAGATACTTATGCAGAATAATACATGTGTATTATGTGTGAGGAAAGGATTAAAGTTTGGATTTCTAATAGCAATCAGAAATTAATAAAATTAAATTAATATTAAATGTAATATCAAAAAGCTAAGAAAGGGATCTACGTGCCGGGAAATATCCGTTCTGGGAAAATAACGAATGTTGCTCATAAACGTCGTGTTGGTCATCACAATTATTTAAAATCGAATTGTATTTAAATTAAGTAAATAATTTAAAACATGATAAGAAATTATTATATATGCAAAGTGTCACAATTTTAATACATAATATTCAGTACTTACTAGGTTATGCACTATAAAATAATAATACGCGAATAGATAAATAAATCCAATTACTGAAATTTTGATAACAATATTACCGCACCCTACTAAAGATTATCTAATCGATCATATTCTCAGAATTAGAAATATTCGATCAGCCCCAATTTTTACTAAAATTTTCATATTTTAAATAGATTTTCTATCAATGAAATATTTCACTTGTAATATAATGAAATATTATTATCATTATATTGTAAGTAAATGTATATTTTGTTGTAGAAACAGGGGAAATAGGTGAGTGAGAGAGATATGTTAAAATTATAAACGAATGCAAATACTGAAATTTCAAGACATATATGAAACTTCGTTGAGCTTCACCAAATAACGTAGTATTTGGAAATTTACTTGAAATGGAATAATTACGCTCTTTAAGCCATTCACTTGCTCGATTATACTCAGTGTGAGACCGTTTTAATTGTCAATTGGGAAGATAAATAATATCAGAAGATCGAATTCTTTTGTGTTAATTTCTAACGAAT
The DNA here is from genome assembly GCA_031893035.1 of Dermolepida albohirtum. Taxonomy (NCBI): domain Eukaryota; kingdom Metazoa; phylum Arthropoda; class Insecta; order Coleoptera; family Scarabaeidae; genus Dermolepida; species Dermolepida albohirtum. The sequence goes on from JAVIWB010002575.1 coordinate 179,017, forward strand.
GGAGCCACATGTATAAATTGAGCTTTTGAACTGCGAAAAATAAATAAATAATTAATGAGTTGTAGAAAGCTTTGCCTTTACAAAAATTTGGAGTGTAGTCTAACTTTTTTCTTTGAATGTAAGTTTAGAATGATAAAAAACAATATTGAAAATTATTAGGTCTAAACTGTAAGTTCATGAATTAGTCATCTTCTTTCAAAATGATAACGAAGCTGCACACTGAGCGCGTGAATATTTGCAAGAAATTTGGATCCACACCATCGATCATCAAAATCACCTGATATTTTATCATTATGTTATCTTCTATTCAGATGCTTAGACAACACAAGGTTAATAATTGTACTTTAAAAATTTATTTTGTATATGTTACTTTATAATTTATGACGATTATGGCAATCGATAATAAGAGACGTAACACCATGCCATAATTAGAAGTACAATCTGTATGATACAAAACTTTTTAATTAACCAAATAAGTAGAATAATATACGGCTAGTTATATGAAATTTTATAACTTAAGAATAATTAAACCCTTTTTAAAGCAAATATTTCATCAATATATCGCTGTTTCTAGACAATTTGTTACAGAACTTTTTTAAAATAGTAATTCTTAGTGATGCTGTCTATTAAAAATATATGCGTCGGTAAGGTAGATCTTTCATCAATCTTATGTCAAAATATGACACTTGCATCATTAGAAGCAGAGAAAATGCGAATAAAGTAACAGTGTGTATTTGGCATTGGTCGAAGAATGAATTTTGAACAAAAAGCAAATATCAAGATCTGTTTTACACTCGATAAATCGTCTACTGAAACGTTTAATTTGATGACACAAGTATGTGGTGATACGTGTTTATCACATACGAGTGTGTATGAGTTGTATAAACGATTTATAGACGGTCGTACAGACACAAATGACGACGAATAGCCTGATGCAAAAAAATCTGTGGTTATAGAAAGTAACGTCGAAATTGCGCGTTAATTTATCAGAAATGAGCCGAAACCCTCGTTGCGACACATGGGTATAGAGGTAAGTATTTCCAAAAATTCAATTCATCGCATTTTGACACAGCATTTGGGACTGAGAAAGATTTGTACAAGGTTTTTACGACGTAAGCTAACTAATGACCAAAAATTGCTCTGACTTGATTAAAGACTCAAAAAAGGACGAAAATTTCAGGTATACTAATATAACTGACGATGACACGTGGTGTTTTCAATTTGATCTAGAGACCAAGCGTCAAAGTTCTTAATGGAAGCATCCAAACGAAGAAAGACCGAAAAAAACCGTTTGGAGAAGTCAAAAGTGAAGACAATGTTGTTTTATTTTTATGATTCGAAAGGCATAGTGCATAAAGACCTTGTAGCAACTAGTCAAGCAGACAGCAGCTGTCTATTATCTTGGTGTTACGAAGCATCTTTTGGCGGGTATTCGTCATGTGCGCCATCAATATCGTGAAAATGGTAGCTAGCGTTTGTTACATAATAATGCATCATCACATCGTTCGACTATTACCACTGATTTTCTAACTACAAATGGCATTTTAACCATCAACTATTCACCGTAGTCACCGGATTTAGCCCCCCGTGATTTCTATCTCTTCTCCAAACTATATTTGCCAATGAAAACACAGCGTTATGCCGACATTGAAGACATTAATAAAGCCTCGACAACGGTCTTGAAGGATATATCTAAAGATGAACTTAAAAATTCATTTGACATGTTAATAAACCGTGCGAAATGTTGTATTGAAGCCGAAGACGACTACTTTGAATAAAATAAATGAATTTTGCCAAAATGGTAAGGTTTTGTTTTTATATTAAAAAAGTTTTAAGGTTTTCTCTGCGACAGACTGTGTATTCTATATTATAGAGTTCTTACACAATTAATATTTGTATTTATGATTTGAATTACAGTCATTAGATATAGGTTATTGCAATGAATTCATCTCTGAATCCTGTCGATGGTATTTATTAGCAATGGAGACAAATGTCAAATTTAATCATTCTGCAATATGGAGTTTCGTAAATAGTAAAAGATCAACTAGAGCACCTGGACGATAATGAAATAGAATTTACTAATCCTCTCGATATTGTCAATACTTTTGCAAACAAATTTGCTATTGTATACACTAGGAGTAACCGAGATATTGGTGGTTCCAAGTTTTTTGATTCGGGATCGCAGATTTGTTCTAGCTGTGCCGCTGTGCATCATCATTAATCAAGTATTTTTCCTGAATTAAGCAAACGACCAAGAATGAGTCCTCTTCATAAAAATGGTGATAATCATCATCCTATTCGTTCCAACTTTTCAAAAGTTTTTAAGGAAGTGCTATGTGCATCTATATATTCACACGTTCGATGACTTTTGTCATCAAATAAGCATGGCATAATTCGTGGGCATTTAGCTATCAAGCTCTTCTATCCAACCCTGTTTTTTTTTGGTTTGATTCCTTGTATAATTGCGAGTATAAAGACATATTTGAATAATCTCTTCTCCTATATGGCAGCAAACTCGTACGAACGGTATTTGCTGCCATGTCAGGTGTCCTATAGAGTTCTCATTTAGGTCCACTTATATTTATCCTTTTCATTAATGATCTTTTACTAAAAATGGATTGTCTCAATCTAGATTTTGCCAACGATGCGAAATTTATACTATTGACAATGACATGTCAAGATCGACAAGATGGTCAAGATGTTTGAATCACATATTGAATGAGTATCTGAGACCCTAACTTTTTGATTCTTTCTATTTTGCGTAAAGTTGAATACGCTGACATGGTATGGTGCCCATCTGTGTTTCTCACTGTATGTTATTGGATAGGAGTCACGAAAAGTTTTTGAAGTACTTATAAAATGGATGGAGTGTTACCAACTATTGAAACTAGTCAAACGCAATTACTTTCGCGACGCAGTACGCCATCTCTTTTGGGTAGAAGAAATGAATATTATGTGAAATTTCCGTGGAGTTTGATACACAATAAAACCAAAAATTAATTTTTATTATCGGGGGTGGCTCTCCATATTCCAAGAATTTCTGCCGGAGTTAGGCACACTTTCCAATTACCAGAGGTAAGGATTGGTATATTATAACGTAAAGCTTTAACAGTTATGTGTACAAATGCAGATAAACTCCTTTCCGATGTGCTTTTTTAGTTTAGTTTTATCTATGATATTTATTATTGTTCTGTAAGTGGGTGTAATAGCTGTTGGACAATAAAGTCAGGTTATTATTATTACTATATACATACGGACTAAAGTATTTTGTCCCTGTGTAAAATTGTTAATTTTATAGCTACGAAACTAATAATATTCATATCCATTTTAGTATTTATTACAAAATCGTTAGCACTTCAAACATCAATAAGTATATGATAAAATATCTTATTTTCAGAGATATCTACATCAGTCCTACAATTCAGCACCCATCTCTAATGCTTTCTATCGTTTTTGATTGAAAGCGAAATCAATGCCACTTCCTAGAACGGAAAAAAAACGTACCTACTCCATCTCGAATTCAGATGTCAATAAATAATAAAAGTGCCCCAGAATAGAAAGACGGCTTTGAGCTTGATATGGAAGGGTTCACACTAATACATATTTGATTCCGCAAAGGGCGACACGCTTGACGTTTAAATTCAGAGAATGACAGAGGCACTCGCAGCATCGTGGGAACTGAATTACAAACACGTGCTAGTATACTGCCATATCTAGGTGGAGTCTGGTTGCACGCGTTGTACACAAAGGCGATGAATTTATTAATCCAGATGTTCTGCTTTTGCTACAGTTAAAAAATACTGCACGCACTAAACTCCACAGTCTCTCTTATGTTTGGAAAGAAACGTCGGCTGGAAAACGTGAGGAGAAAATGGCTGAAATAAATAGGACTAATTAGAGATTTATAAGTGTTTCTTTCCGAGTTCGCTACGACTAACTTCACATTAATTTTCCCGGAACCGAGAGTAACTTAAATTATTGTTGTTTCTTTCGTACGTACAAACATAAAAACAAGGGCCGAATGTTATCTGTATTTGACCAGAAACTGAGAAAAGTGATTACAGAGAGGACCCCTATTGAGTAAATCAGGAACGACATGTTACACTCGTTCGGTCCCTTGTTTAAATTCGTGGTTCACGGCAACCAACCGCGTTGAGAAAATGATGACCTGTCCTCGATGCTGTCGCTAGCATTCTTATAAATGTTTGGGAAACAAAAGTCGTGCATTTTAAATGATTCTCATCAATCACCGCAAATGGCTATAGAAATACTGTTTTTTTAAACGAACGGTTACATGTAATCTTGGAAACAAATTGTCGGAGTGCTCGATCATTTTTTGGTCTGCAATATTGGTTAAGGACAGGTGATATATTAAGTTTCGGAAGCGCGCACGTTTATCACGATGCGTGAAATATGGGCCACTCTTGAAATAACGAACCCGATATCGCCGGTACATAGCTTACTGTTCTAACCTAGTTTGCATCAAATAAATCAAAAATGCACACTTTTTCGGTTACAGCTATAAATCTGAATGTCGAATTCGCTCACAAAATATTCAGTTTTGCTGAAAATGTTTGTAAATTTAGATATAATTAGATATATATCTCGAAAAAAAGTCAAATATACTCACAATTTGATCAGATATTCTCGTGAGGATATTGAAGAAACAGTCGGGATGCAATAAGCCAAACTGGATTTAAAGCAGATTAAATACTACTAGATTAGTATATGATTGTTTTTCCTTAATGCGACAGTTTCTAAGTAATGTACACATAAAAACGACCAGTTGAGGCTTTTGTTATATGATAAAACATTGAAACCGAATGGAATCCGTTAGTGTTAAACAGGAAACACATTGTATTTGGTCAAAATATTAAAGTAGAGAAAATCTTGATGTAGAGAATGTCGCGACATTTCTCAAAGAATGAGATTTCATCTTAACAGTTTTTGACCAAATTTTACAGAAGACCTCTCGAACTGTAGACTTAAGCGTTATAATCCAAGAAAATAAAAACTAGATTTTATTTTAATATTATGAAAGGATTCAAACTTTTTAAAGGCGGCACCAACGAGCCTTCTATAAGTCAATATATATAGTGACATATATTATACAAATTACTAAATGTCCATAATAGGATTGATTGTAATAAAATGGCATAAGAAACAACAAATTGTTCAGAAATAGAATTTGGTCTTGTCAATGGATTTATTAAAGTTGTCACATTAAATTTTGAATAATATAATTTATTGCTCAAATATGCTATTTAAGTCAACTCACCTGTATTGTTGTTTCGAAATAATTCTCGAGCACAAAGCTTGTATAGCACGGTTACTGCGGAAAGCTCCAAAAAAAAAAAACATTTTCAATATGCTATCTGCTTCTGGGTTTCCGGGCTGGGACCGCGTCACTAGTATATCTGCCGACGTTTCGTACCCATTTGTATGGGACATCTTCAGGGCTGAACTACTGCACTGAAAAAGGAAACAGTTTCAGTGCAGTAGTTAAGCCCAGAAGATGTCCCATACAAATGGGTACGAAAAGTCGGCAGATATACTAGTGAAGCGGTTCCAGCCCGGAAACCCAGAAGCAGATAGCATGGACCACGACCGCGGAAGTCTACGTACCAAATTTTCAATATGTATGTATATACCGGGAATATTTGACAGGAAATGACACGCGGAATGAAATAAATGAATTAGGGCATTGAATTTTGAATCATTTATGAACATATTTATCTTCTACGCATATGAACCAACTATATTAATATGTTATTACGTCTTTTTCGTAATTATCTTTCTAACTATCCGTTGTTTTTCATCCGACCAGGACTTCTTTCCAGCTTTCCGGGTTTAGGGAAATATGGAAATCACTTGGGACTGAATATGGCGAATAGGGTGAATGGGCTATAATCTAAAATCTCAGTTGATCCATTTTTCCGGGAACAAATTAACTACTATGATAAGGAAGTTTTAGTGTCATAATGAAAGACAATATTTTTATAGACGAGCCGAAGTCATTTTCAAAAATAGCTTCCCTAAATTTGCCTAGTAAAGCGGCATAATGCGTTAACAGTTTGACCCCTTACAAGATCTATGAAAATTATCCCTACAGAATTACAGTAATTCTTATCTACCAATAGAAATGTCCTGTATCTACTATTAAAATCGTTGTTTGGATTCAGACAAATAGTGGCAAACCATGTGTCTGAAATATATTGTTTTGCAATGAATACCTATATCATTAATATGTCACAGTGCTGATAATCTAATGTCGGACGGATTTACAATTCTTGATGCAACCTAATATTTACCATTTGAGGATAAAACATGTTTGAAATGTTGGCTGAGATGTAAGGGGTGTCAGTTACCATAAAAAGCCATAACTTGTTCCTGGGTTGCGTACTTTAGATATGGTGAAATAATCATCAAAGATGATGTGCAGCCCAGGTTATCAGAAACTGGATCAACTCTGGAAACTATTAAAAAATTTAATAATATTGTGCTGAACGGTCAACGAATTGACGCCAATGGGGATCGTCATAATTGTAAGAATGTCAATTGAATATATGCGTCGTTTTGCAAGTAGATTTGAATATATTCGAGCTGTTTATAAAGAAAGCGCCGCGAATCTTGAATTGTGATCAAAAACATATGTATATATTTTAAAGTCTAACCTTAATTTAAAAAAGTTTAACTAGAGCCAAGCTGATATTTTGACTTAGATTTGTTACACTTGATGAAACATAGAGTAAAGCAATGTTTCATCAATTGTAGCACTCTTATCCAATATTTCACTCACATACTATTAAATGGTACAGAGGTTTGATGTTGTTGAACGACCACGAACAAAACCGTCTTCATTCAATGAAATAATGATGGGATGTTGGAATATATGGAAATGTGTACAGTAGGCAAAGTTCGACAATATAGAGTGTCGATAGTTGGATAGTAGCGTCTTATCGCCTTCTTTGTGGATGCACATTTCTAAATTCCTCGGAAAGTAACTGCTTGTAAAGGGAGGTTAATAATAACTATTAATGGGTTTGCAAAGCATATTTACAGTTTCAGACAAAGAAATTTGGCAGTAAACCATTTATAGTACATTTATTAATTACTTCTCATAGTATATACCTGAAATGGAAATATGATTTTAATGACTATGTTTGTCTAGCGCTGTAGAATAGAATCTTAATTGGACCGTTTTCTTATAGCTTTGTATATAAATTAACATTATTGTTAATTCAAAATGCTGTTTCAAGTACTTCCCGTGGTTTTTGAATCTACTCGATTAACCAGTTAATATAATCATAGATTATTTATCCAGAAATTTCTTCCATTAAGCTTAATCTGCCAGACACCGAAACTATACAGCTATCCGCAGTAATGCAAATAAAGATTTTGATTATTTTAATTACCCTACATGCAATTATTGTTGATAATTTTCATCGTTTAGAGGTTTTCTATATGTATATCCAAACGTTTCGGAATATTTTGTTTCAAACAAGATCCAAAAATAAACTTCGTAAAAACACAAATATAGAGTTTTTAAATGATGTCCAATACAATTATAAGAAATCAAAATTAAATAATAGTAGCACCTTTCATAATAAACTTATAAAATTAAATTTTTTTTTATACATTCGACAATGGTAAACCTAGAAATAAACCTAAAACACTCTGTATTAATTAGTTAAATTCATTTACTTTAAACGATAACAATCATCCATCTTCTACCATAATGTTATCTAACGTTTGATTAGTAGTCAAAAGGCACACTTTCTGTATAACAGTATAATGTGTAATAACAATACTGTAGCAAAACTAAGATGGTTACACTAATACATTTCGTGCCATCACTCAGGTAACCGTAAGCTATGTAAAATCATAAGTACAACTTTGGGTCGGGTGTCTGAACAGTAGCGATATTGATTGAATCAAAACTGAAAATGGAGCCGTACACCTGAGGCTATAGTTGGTATTGTAATTGGCTTCTGTGTTTCTATTTCTTAGTACTAATTGCGATATAATCTCACATGAGCGAAGCTCATGTACAAATAAGGTTGATGTATACAAGAGATTAATCTACATTTCTAGTTCTACATCTCATGATGTATTGTCTAATTTCTTAAAGTAATGAGCGTATAAACTGCGTATTCTGACTGATTCCCTCCTCGTTTGCTTCCTAAAACGTTCCTGGTTTCTATATTTAGAAACATGATAATGAATGAATTTTTTCTTGTACAAAAATTTTGTATTATTTGTCTGCGTATATGTGTATTTGAGTATGCATCGAACATTTATAGAAATATAGAATCTACTGCACAACATATTATATGTAAGCGTTTCTACGAAAAATGAATCAAACAATGATTCTTTAAGATAGATGTCGCTCAACAACAGTTAAATTTATCTAAATATGTTAAATACAAACCGTAAAAGTAAATCAGATTTGAGTGAAATTTGATAGATTCGTAGATCTTATCAAAATGTGACTAATTTTAGTTCAATGTTACTTTTATACTGTTTCGTTCAATTTTTTTCCGCAAGTATAAGTTGCAAAAGAAATTGCAAAAGCATAATTTTGCACACGATAATTAATTATAAGAGGGGATTTATGCCTATTCTGAAGACCAACAAATAAATCGTCTTTCTCTTATCAAATAAAGTCGTCATAAGATAGGTAGTAATCGTAAATTTATCAATCCTCGTTCTTTTGTTTCATCATTACGAAGAAGACTTTTCTAGTTCTCCCCCAAGATAATAATGATAATTGAATTTGATTATCATCTATTACATATATAATCACTTCTAAAATAGTCTTGCGACGCTCCTTTGAATGTGCCTAATGCAATACTCGTGACGAACTTACAAATTCCTACAATTAATTAATAAAACGGTACTTTAAAATCTATGAGAAAAGATTGAGTGTTCAACTTATTGTCGTTATGTATGAATTATCTAGTAAAAGTGATGAAGTACCTAGACTTAAACGTTTTGAATCAATCGATATAATAGGTGCATTCAGCTAACTAGCAATTCTATGTAATCCAACGTAACTATATGCCGTTTTGGTTAATTTAGTAAGGGTCATTTCTTTTTTTAATGGAGGCACTTCTCTGCATGTTTTCTTATTTAATTAGTATCCAATTTATTTATTATTCTTTAAAAGAAAAGATTGTAAATAAACATAAAGTTATTTAAAAAATTACTTCATAACTAAATTTCGACAAATAAAATATGTAAAACCGTAAACACGTTTTGACATGACGAAGATACTAAAGTGATTGAATATTTGAAGAAACTTTAAGTACTCCAAAAATATAAACGTGAAGAGAAAAAATATAGATGTCCACTATATTTATAATAAACGTAGAAACAGGTAGGTATTTTAAAATAGCGCTAAAAGTTGTAAAGCGTATTGGTAAACAAAAAAAATATGACTAGATAAATATTGAAAAATTATGAAATCATTATTAACGCAAATATGGCTTATTACAGCAAAATAAGGAATATATTATTTTCATCTTTTAAAAGAAGAAAATATTGAAAAGAGAGTGTTTAGTAGCTTAAATGATACATACACATATAAGTTTTGGAGAGACTGAATGTGAAAGAAATATACTATTTAAGTAACAACTCACAGAATAGTAGCTGCACTCTGACTACAATAATCAATCAATGTAAAGAATGTTAAAAGGAATCATTCTATTATTAATAACACCCTATCTACTATATATGCTTCACCGATATCACGGATAATCAGACAGATTTGTGTTATTAATGAACGATTCCTTGGTAGCGTCTATCATATCATTTCGATACAGAAAATTAATGAATAATATTGCCTCCCTCTTGCGTCCAATACCAAAATGTATTGACCGACAAAGGGAGATCGCGTCTATCTCACATATCGATAACTAAGTTACCAGTGTGTAAAAGACAGACGCTTGTATCACGGCTTTTTGCCAATTAAAGAATGTTAAAAGAATCATTCTATTATTATTCCTATTATGTCGTTTATGGAGAAAGCTTAGTTAGGTATAGTAAATCTTAGAAATCGTTTTCTCGATTTAAAGTGGGACAACATAAAAGATTCTCATCTTTTAGAAAGCCCACTGAACTTTGATGAAGATCGTCTGAACGCTTTAATTCATGATCGTGTACGTTAAGCAATTCGGGATTTAACCATCATAACGAACCGCAATGGACCGCAAAACGACATTTACATTCCATGGGTAAAGATAAAAAACTGGGTTTGCTAGCTTTATTTGTTCATCATTTATGTCGATCGTTTTTATCCCACATAATTATTGGTGATAAAAACCGATTTCCATCTCCTTCGCTTTCTATCAAATAATCCTCGAGATATTTCCTAATTTATACCATCTTTTTTCCTTTTTTCTAAAATTTTTTCAGTATTAAATTGCAGTCGTCCATAATAAAATTATATTCACTATCAGAGAGATAATTTCTGAAACTTTTCACTTGATTCTTATATTTATACCTTATCAAATTATAATCGGTTTGGTATCTCTTAGCCTCTCCAGAAATGTTCCTTATGTAATTTTTGCTGGCATTTGGATAACGGGTTTGTTTTTACTAACTTTTAATTATTAAGAAACTCTACTAGTCCTTCCACGATAGTTTCTTCGGTTACTCTGTAAGCCACTACTTGATTTTCGATATTTTTACAAACTAGAGCGATCTAATCTCCTAATATTATGAGATTTTCGCTTGTTTAATGTATTTCATTGCTTCTTCTGTTTTCTCGTACACTTTCTTCACATATTCGGCTTCGTGGTTGGCTATTGGTATATATACCTGGATAATTGTTGTGTGTCTTGGACTACATGGGAGTTTTAGCAATACTATTAGCTTCATTTTTACCCATTATTTGCTGTTCTATTTACTTTATAAGTAATACTCTAAACAGCACCTTCTTGTGTCATATAAAATCTGCTACACCGAGTAAATCCAGATATATTCTAGTTCTTCATTTCACGCTCAATTTTCTCTAATTTCCTCCATTTCCAGAATGCCACCTTCTCATTGTTCTTAAAACTTTCTTTCTTCAGTTGTCCCTGTTCGGAAATCCAATTTAGAAGACTGTTTTACTTCTGTAATCTTCCACTATTGAAGACATTATCCCATTTGTGTCAACCTGTAGGAAAATATTTCAGACTTTAAGATGGTGTCCAGTTTTCATCCGCTTGTTGATCTGACATATTTAGCTAATTATTATCAACTTTCTAGAAAAAATTACAAAAACTAAAGGCAATCATATGCCATCTTTGTCATTTTACATCTTGTTAAATACGAAGCATTATATTAGATTGATCTGTGAAAAATTTATGTGTCAAGTAAAAAGAAATGAGCAACATATACATCAATCTGGCAAATAAACAATTTGGAACAGGCATAAGTTTGTCAAATAGATACAGGGAAGAAACGAGTTTAACAAAAACCAGTTCTTCTCAAGACTACTCTAATAACGACAGCAGACGAACTACCAAAACGTCGAATTACACAGATGCTTATAACGTTGGTAGTAATCTAGATAACTCAAATAGCATTTCATCATTAATAATTTCATGTTGCACCTGAGGTAACTCCAGTAACATATCTTCAAAAACACTAAACAAAGAAACACGAACATAAGTGAACCATCAAGATGCAAAAAGGTTTCATATAAAATTATCAAGATGAAGAATAGATCTATTAAACAAACTAACACGATCACAAGGAAATAGATGAAACGATATAAAGAAGAAAACTCAAAATAAAAGGACGAACGATATGATAAAATACAGAAATGCCATGAGTAATGGAAATGAGAAAGAATAGAGACATCATAACGTATTTGTAAGAAATAATAGATACAGACAGCGCACTCATTACACAAAAATGTTGACCAGCTAATGTTCTTAAAACTCTACGAAAATAATTATAATCAAAATAATTCATCAGCTATTCCAAGTGTTCAAAACTCTTACGGTCAGTTTTACTGATGAGTCAGTCTCTTCCAATGTTTAGTTGTGTGATCCTGTAGGTATTTTCCTTTACTTGAGTTCTAAATTGGATTATGTTTGCATCTAAGGTCGTTTATTTGCAAATTAGAATTACAGAATTTGAAAAATATCGATCAAAATTTGCTTCTAGAAATGATTAATATAAGTAAATTACACATTTATGGAAAATAAATTTGTTATTATGGTCGTATTGCTTTAACAATAACTTAATTATTATAACCACAATCGACTTTAGAGACGCATTAGAAATGAATAAACCATAATATATTTTCACCCTCGTCTTAGAATTTCTAGCAGGTCAGAAATAAGGTTAAACAGATTTATCAACGCAAAGAGCGCAGAAGTAATTTGCAAATGCTTGCTTTTTTATACGCTTCACCATCCAATAGGTTGAACAACAATTTATCAGAGGTTCGGCTCTATACAGGATTAGCGGTTTAGTAAGTACACACTTTAACTGAACAGCGGTTTTAGCGATAATCACACCCTTGGGAAATTCCTTGATTGATATTGGACCCTTTCATAATATATAAAGTTACATTTAACGCTATTCTCCCTATTCCACCAGAAATTTATATAAATTATCCATATTAACATTATTAATGTTTATTTTTCTCCTAAAATATAGTTCAAAACGTGTATTTAAGATACGGTCATTAAAATCTACTTACCTAGGGGCGTACATTTAGCTTTTATGTTGTAATAATTATTTACGAGGACGTGATATTAATTCCAACACTTTCACGACCTATTCCGATATCCCTCTGCTGTAAACTATTATACTACATTAAATTCATGATACTAATAAATTTTAAATTCCCTACCCAGGATATTCTATGGATAAATCAAAAAATGAAATGTGGTATCTTTCACTCAGATATTTCTAAATATATCTGATATCTAAAATTCAAGTAATAATTGATTTTTTACAGAAGGCAGCGCATTTGTGGAAAAAAATCGTTAAAATGTTCTGTATGTCACATAATAATATTCGAGAAATTATAATTCATTTCCAAAAATGTACATGTAAAGTGTGCTTCAAATTGACCGGTTTTTTTTAAAAATAGATAAAATATAGATGGCGCACTGAATTTGTCTGGGTATGTGTGCATTTAAAAAGTGTTATGTATGGCATTTATAAAAATAGCTTCTTACCAGGTACAACAGCGCGTTCAAATTGTTGAATTATTTTATGAAAATCAGCGTTCTGTGAAAAGAGTTTTTAGAAAATTACTTGAATTTTATGGTTTACATGATCGTCCATCTGAAAGCACTATTGGTCGAATTATTAAAATATTTCAAGAGACCGGTTCCGTGGAAAATCAAAAAAGTGAAAAATACAGTCGTAGTGGTCAGTCACAAGAAAATACTGGTTTAGTTCGTGAAAGTGTTGCTGAAGGTCCTGAAATGTCCATTCGACGACGTTCACAAAAACTTGGACTTAGTGGATCAACAACATGGCGTATTTTACACAAGGATTTAGCTCTGAAGGTATATACGGTTCAATTATCACAAGAACTGAAGCCATTAGATTATTTAAAACGTCGTTCATTTGTCAATTTCATAAATGAATAACCAGTTGATTTTTCTTAAAAAATAATGTTTTCCGCTGAGGCACATTTTAAACTTGGTGGCCATGTTAATAAACAAAATTTCCGTATCTGGGGTGAGTAAAACCCACGAACTATTCATGAGAAACCTATGCATCTTAAACGAGTCGGTTGGTGTGCATTATGGTCAGGAGGTGTAATTGGACCTTACTTCTTTGAAATTGCTGCTGGTGAAGCTGTAACTGTCAATGGGGATCGATATCGTCGGATGATTACCGGATTTTTGTGGCCTGAATTAATGAATGATAATTGATCTAGAGGATATGTGTTGGCGCTACACCTCACTTTGCACACGAATTAATTGATTTATTGAGAAAAATTTTCTGGACATGTAATCTTAAGAAACGGTAATGTTAATTGGCTACCAAGATCATATGACTTGACACCGTTAGACTATTTTCTTTGGAGTTATGTAAAAAGTCAGGTTTATGTAAACAATCCACAATCAATTCCTGCCTTGAAAGATGAAATTATTCGTGTCATTGGTGAGATAAAGCCTCAATTATGTCAAAATGTCATTGAAAATTTTAGCAAAGAGTGGACGTCTGTGGAGCTGCAAGAGGAGGTCATTTGGCAGATATTATTATATTTTTTGCATATAGATGTCGTAATTGATACTTCAATTACCAATAAAATGTTTTTGAAAGCGAATGCAAATTATGTATTTTATTTAGTCTTTAAAAAAAACGCGAAATTTGGAACACTCTTTACATACACATGATAAATTTCGCAATCAAAAAGTATAGAAGACTTTATGAATGATACGGTAATCTAGCCACTGTATGACTTGCCTAGTATATGGTAAATTTGAGGCCCACATTCTAAGATTTTTAAATATTTAGATAAAGCTTAAATCTAAATTTCCAAAACTATATAATGCTTGTACGTAAAAAGATAACCATGTACTTAATGCCTTAATATATTCTCATTATATTTTTAATCCAAGGATATGTTCTTCATTGTAAGATTTTTTCATTACTTCAAAGGATTTACATCTATTTTCATTATATTCTAATTTAAAGAATGTTCGTTTCATAGCAAAATGTTTTTGCTAAAATCCTGAGGCCTACGTCCTTCTAAAATAGATAGGCAAAGGGAAAATAACGTACTACGTACTCTGTTAGAATTGTATCAATACAGAGCAATTATGTTACCTATGATGTTTATTATGAAAATTTAAATTTCATAATAACGTATTAAGATTCCCATTATCTTTAAAACAAATCTTATTCAGAAAGTGAGATGTGGAATTCCTACTGAAGAGTTTTGATGAGAGGAATAAATTTTTAAAACGTTTTAAGCATAATTTTCCAATTAAATGTTGTATGCCAATTAAGTTGAAACAATGGAATTTTGCCATCATTAAGGCAGCAGCAATCCACTGCTTTCTTTATTTATACAAATATGAAAGTATTCTGGATGAACACAACACTAGCTGTAAAATATTTTCCATCAATTTTACATGTATATTTCATTCAGAACAACGATACAATTTGATATTACCACTAGTAGGTGTAAAATCATGTTATCTCAGTATACCGTTCACAATCGTTTCGTGCTTAATTCGCAAATACCTATATAAACAGATAAGTAGTGTTACAAATCTACACTACATCCCCAAGAATAGTTGAAGTTTCGGACAAAAAATGGCGCCAGGATAACTGAATAGAGGAACACGTCAAATAAATTGAACTTTTAATACATGACTCAAAATATCAGTACATAGTTAAGAAGCCAAAATTATCAATTCTCGAAAAATAATTTACAAGAAATTGCAAAAGAAAAGAAAGGCACAATAGTGGACAAAAGCTGTCGAAGAAGAAGATGTGTGGTTGGGGGTAAGGTGTAAATAGAGATGTGCGCCGCCAGAAGAGACCAGATTTTAGCCGTTCTCTTCGATCTACCAGGTCGGCTGAAAAATCCCCGGTCTGACACATAGATGGCGTTACTGTTATTAAATCCATATGTTTTTTTAGATAGTACTAACCTTCAAACGAAACCTGTCAAAATTTGACAGCAATCCGACCATTAGTTACTGAGATATTGCGTTAAGAGTGAAGCTACTTTTGTTATTTTAAAAAATGGAAAAAAAGAATTTCGTGTGCTGATAAAGTACTGCTTTTTGAAGGGAAAAAATACCGTTGAAGCAAAAGCATGGCTTGATGAGGAGTTTCCGGACTCTGCGCCAGGAAAATCAACCATAATTGATTGGTATGCTAAGTTTAAACGTGGTGAAATGAGCACCGAAGACGGCGAACGCAGTGGACGACCAAAAGAGGTTGTCACCGACGAAAACATCAAAAAAGTTCGCAAAATCATTTTAAATGACCGTAAAGTAAAGTTGATCGAGATAGTTGACATCCTAAAGATATCAAAGGAACGTGTTGGACACATCGTGCATGAATATTTGGGCATGCGGAAGCTCTGTGCAAAATGGGTGCCGCGCGAGCTCACATTCGATCAAAAACAACAACGAGTTGATGATTCTGAGCTGTGTTTGAAGCTGTTAAATCATAATAGAACCGAGTTTTTGCGTCGATATGTGACAATGGATGAAACATGGATTCATCACTACACTCCAGAGTCCAATCGACAGTCAGCCGAGTGGACTGCACGCGGCGAACCGGCTCCAAAGCGTGGAAAGACGCAACAGTCAGCTGGAAAAGTTATGGCGTCAGTTTTTTGGGATGCGCATGGAATAATTTTCATAGATTATCTTAAAAAGGGCCAGTTTATCAACAGCGACTATTATACAGCGTTACTGGACCGTTTGAAGAACGAAATTGCAAAAAAGCGGCCCCATATGAAGAAGAAGAAAGTGCTGTTTCACCAAGACAATGCACCGTGTCACAAATCAATGAAAACAATGGCCAAATTAAGTGAATTGGGTTTCTAATTACTTCCCCATCCACCGTACTCTCCAGATGTGGCCCCCAGCGACTATTTCCTGTTTGCAGACCTCAAGAGAATGCTCGCCGGGAAGAAATTTAGCAGGGATGAGGAGGTGATCGCCGAAACTGAGGCCTATTTCGAGGCTAAAGACAATTCGTACTACAAAAATGGTATCGAAAAGTTGGAAGAACGCTATAATCGGTGTATCGCCCTCGAAGGCAACTATGTTGAATAATAAAATCGAATTTTGCCAAAAAACTGTGTTTTGCTATGGTAGACCGGTGACTTTTCAGTTCGACTGTTAGTATCTGTTTTTTAAGCACAAGATCTCGCTGAATAAGCGTCGTAAAAAACTGCGTGTATAGTTTTTGTACTATACCAGATTTTGTCTTATATAATTACGCAAAGTATTTTTGTATAATAATTAGCGTATATTTTTAAGATTAATAAGATTAAATACAATTTCCGAATAATAATATTTCTTTGATTTTGAGAGTTAGAATTTTCGTTGATAACTTAAAGCTTAGAAAATCATGGTTGATTTTGAGATTTTCAACTGTATTATGTTATGATAGGTCTTACATTTCCTTTATACGAATATACGAGGATAGTTTGACAAGTAGTGAGAATGACACATAGGTAGCGCTCTAATTGGTAAAACAAATGCACTGTAATTTAGGTTGCCTATTTATATGTTTACATTCCGATATTTAGATAAATCGGTTTATTAGTTTATTTTTGACAGCTGATTGAAGAAGAAGCAATACGTCGTTTTGTTAAAATGGAAAAAGTAGAGTATCATGCGGTGATTAAATACTTCGTAATTAAAGGTATGAAAGCTAGCGAAATAAAAGATGAGTTATGGGAAACATTAGGTGAATCTGCTCCATCATCCGCCACAATAAGTAGATGGATAAATGAATTTAAATGTGGTAGAACAAGGTGTGTTGATGAAGCGCGCTCTGGAGCACCCAAAATCGTGAAATGATTATAAAAATCCATAATATTATTACGCAAGATCAACGACTCAAAGTAAGAGAGATAGCAGACATGGTAAACCTTTCAAAAGAACGCGTACACCACATTTTAACGAAAGAATTGGGCCTTTCCAAGTTTTCGTCAAGAACTATTGCGTGTTTCTCTTGCTGTGTGAAAATATTGGAAATGTATTAATTCTATTCTTACTTTAATATTTTGTTGTATATCTTCTATTCATATTTTTTAATACTTATTGTATGTCTTTGTGTTAAACCATGAGATCGGTAAAACTCGGTAGATATTTTTGTGATTCATACATGCATTCTGGCAGAAACGAAAATCCTTTCTTTTTTCGTTATATTACCAAATTATTAAAAACTCGAATACCTCTTCATTGTAATTCATTGTAATGCCCTTAATCTTTTTTATTTTGGGAAAAATCTTTTTAAATCTGTGCAATGATGTAAGACATTTACAATAATAATAAAATTTAATATTAAAACTAAGTTTACATTTCTAACTGTATTGATATATTCTACTAAATAAAATCGAGTTACTTTTTAAAACTGTATAGTATATTACTACCCAGATTTAGATAAGCAATTATGAACGAATAAATAAACAAACAAATAAAAAACGTTATATTAAATTAACTTTGAAAATTAAATTTTATAATTTCAAAATTGAATTGCTATTCAATACTACTCTCATTACAAATATCTTTAAGAACGATCTTGTAAATAAAAAAATTTAATAGAACTACTACAGGCCTTTAAAAAAATATGAAATCCCAAGTAACCTTATAAATGAATAATTATAATACTTTTCTAACAATTCACATATTACTACAAAATTTACCATAACAAGAATATATTTATTAACTTATCTTTAACATAAAAAAATTCATCTTTCTCTTCATTCTGATTGTTCATACTTCTACTAGAGGTCGTTTCCAAAATATTTTCACCGCTTCTGTTCCAAATACTGTGTCCACATAACCTATTCACGCATCTATGGCTTATATTTTTGTACTTTATCACTAGTTTTTAAAAGTGTATAGATTTTCCAAAAGTTTTTAAATTCACTGAAAATTGTTCTAAATATTCACCTTATTACACTGTTTTTAATTTCTTAAATACCTTTTACCCATTTATCTATGGTAAATAATAAGTATATCTATTTGACCTTTGCCAGTGTTATTTATAACTTTTCAGTTTTATCAAGAACTAAAACTTTGTTATTATTTTAATTTTTTAGAATAATTATCTAAGTACTTATAATGGAATGAATCAAATTTTCGCTCATGCTACCTATATATGTATGTTTCGATAAAAGAGATGCGAAATGTAAATAAAATTCATGGTTACGTCAAGGAAACAAAAGAGAATCATTCCAGAGTGCCCAAATTAGAAGTAATGAAATTTAATTTCTTTTTAAATATTAAATCGAATATGATATTTAATCCTTGGATATGCAGTGCTTGATCAGTTCTACTGTGTATAAGTAGATGATATTTAGTCACGTGTTATTTTATTTACAAATGTTTGCATATGTGACTTCTCTACTTTTACGCTCTCCAATGTTTCTAAATATAAGTGAGTCTAGTTTTTGCTGCTGTTAGTTTCGCGATGTGGATCTTATTTTTGGTTGTTTTCCCCAAGTATGTGCTTGAATATTTTTGTCTACCTATGTAAGAGATTAATAGTTCTTGTATTCCGAAATTCTTCTCTATATCTACACTGGCGCTGATAGCAGATGCCATAACTTGTATATTTTTGCTTTTTTGTAAACTTCGTCAGACCCTTCCATCTTTCCTGGATATGTGCTGCTTGGATAATTAAGCTTCTTTTAGTATTTGACAGACATTGTGAATGTTCTGGTTTCTCGATTGCAGCTTGTCTTCTAGCGACGCTTTCTCTTGGTATAGTTTTAGGTGTGGCAGCATTGAAGATCGTATTTAGACAAATTACGAACTACTCTCAGCTTCAATGTTAATCTTTGGTATTCAAATATTTGTCGATGTTATATATCTTCGAACTTTCATTTCCTTTCATCGTTTTAATATTATTAACACAAAATTGGATGTATGCTCTTACCTAGTAACAAGTGTAGTGTTTTATGTTCCGAATCTGTTTAATTTAGTTGTAGTAGTCTTGTCACCTATTAGACTTCGTAATATACCCATAACTTATTCCTCTCTGTGTAGAATGTTTGGGATGCTTTAATATTCGTTTCAGTAAAAGAACTCTGTCCCACAACACAAACATGACATAGAATCATAAGCTAAGACATTGATATAGAAAAACAACAAGACTGTATAAACCTGGTATGGACAACCTTTGACATTTTGTGGGCCAAACTTTAATGTGCAGATACGTTCGCGGGCCGCGTTTAAAAATAGTGCATTTTAAAGTAGTGTTCAATTTTTAGCGATAGATATCAGACATGAAATAATACGACAATGTCTCGCGGGCCGGATCAAATATTACAGTGGGCCGGATCCGGCCCGCTGGCCGGTTGTTGCCCACATATGGTATAAACGAACGGAACAATGCACATCGATTTGCATTGACATAAAAACAGGTGTTATATGTCAAACACATTATTGAAAAAGAAAAGGTTGACAATTTAAAAGTACACCGTAGCGTAGAACGAGTGTATTACAAATTTTTGACGAACGTCTAAGAAATGTCTCACTTTTGCACAACACTGTGTATAAGAAATTGTTGAATAGTGATTTCGTTATATTATTATACCGCCTCGCATTGACGTGAGCGTATCAAAGGCGCTCGTGTAATATAAACGAAAACTTATGATTAAAGCAACTGTATATCAGAAAACTTTTAAGATACATTGAAAACTCATATTAAACTTTCCAAAGTCTAACGAACTAAATCAACTCCTATAATTTTCGTGGAACATTTAACATATTACAGGACTAAATCCCCGTATAAGCTGTATTCGGTCGGGTAAGATGTGAGGCCGTAATTGGTAAGTTCATTGGAAATTCTGACAGCCAATCCATCACTTATTCTCATTATGAGATAATTGTTTAACTGGCTCAACTTATATTCGGTGAAGACTATTATTTGATTTAAATAATTTTTACCGTAGATTGTTTGTTAAACGATTGGATACATACTAATCACGTATGTAGATAAAGATCCATCTGACATACTCAATGCTTCTCAGTAATTACAGAGTACAGAAAGAGTATCATATCACAAAAGTGAATTAGAATAATTTATCATCTAGTTTGTGAATGCATTTAAATAGAATTTGTGCACAAATTTTCAAACTTACAAAATTGCACCGACTTGTCTCTTTTTAAAAAGGTATTATTTCGTCGGGCGAAAATAATAGATTTCTTTCCTTTAAAATATGCCCAACTAGATCGAAGTGTCACGAACAGGGAAGTGGTGTTGATTATTCTTCCTCAACATTGAAGGGTACTAGGAAAGATACCTACCACCTCGGAGAAGAGATACGATTTAGAAATTGTATCGTTTGGAAAGAAATTCAAACCATCGACAATCTGTCAGTTAGCACTCTTGCGACGTGAGCTATCCTGTAATTTGAAATGGTGGAGAATATGTTTTGTACATTAGAGGGAAAAAGTCTGAAAACTAACCAACTAAATTAATGATGTAGCTAACTGTATGTAACGGATAAGCCGTCAGACACGATCGATTCTTACGAGATGCCAGAATGGCTCGTGAAGACAAAAAATAGCTTAAGAAGGTTTATTTGAAGAGGTAGAAAGCATCCTATTTTATATGAGTATGGAGTTTTTGATTTGAGGTTGACTGCGAAAATCGATATGTGAACATAAAAGGAAACGAAACTTAAAATTTGGAATATTTGCACGTGTTGTTGAACGCTATATCCGTCCATGGTAATTTGGCAAAATAGACTGAATAAATGACAGCCAATTCGACAGAAGTATCTTCAGCAATATGTATATACTAACATTAAATGAATGCTACTAGTATTTCATATGGTATAAATACCAGCTAATTGTTGATCTTAAATGAATGATGCTATTAATTCCTATCTAAACCTATTTGTGTAGGTATCAGCCAATTACTAATATTAAATGAATGTTATTGATATTTCAGATCAAGATTTATTAGTATAAATACTAGCTAATTGTAAATCTTAAATGAATGTTGCTGGTAATTCTGATCTAAAGTTATTTGTGTAGTATCAACCAATTACTAACATCAAATGGACGTTATTGATATTACAAATGTAAATTTAGTATAGTATATATAATTTACTTGCAAAATAATGACTTCTCAGGGTTCTTTTAGTAAGCAGGTAAAACAGGGCTCTTCTAGTTAGTAGATTCCTAATAATTCTAAACTAATTAGTTTCAAAAGATCTTAAATTATAACTTCTTAATCGATAAATAATGTGTTGGGCTGGATACGTATACAGCTTACAAGATCTTATATTAACGTTTTATATTTTTTGGCAGAAGACTTATTCACTGAAAACAACAGACAACAAACGATCTATTAATAATATCTTTGATTATACTAATCAGCTAATTACGTTGGCAATATGATACGTCGACTTTAACTGTGCTTTTAGCAATTCTGATGGATCGATAGATGACTGAAAAATTGGACAATATTTCACAAAAGGTATTAAATTACTATGTTCAGTGATGTTCACGAAACTTGGGACGGGGTCAAAATAAGCATGAAACAGTCTGTTTATATGCTGAACGACGCCTTTTGCATATCAAACATGTTCTCTGATGTAATGTGTATGAAATATTTGTTTTCGCTTCTATCTGAAAAATGGACGTATATTCTCTCTTGTTACATTGTACCTCCATATTACTAGTTGCCTTTTGTCAAGCATAAATTCACAAATTAAAAAAATATTTTCAATTCTGTTGACTTCTTTTGGTTAAGAAATAAATAATGTGTTAGTATGTTTCATAGAAACTCTCTATCTTATATTCGTATTGATGTGCTAAATAATAAGAAAGTAATAATCGCAAATTCTAATGTAAATACAACTATAATTCCACTATAATTAATTGTAGGATTTTATTGATTAATTCTCAAGTATTATATAAAAAAAGTTTAACATATTGAAGCAAAGGTTTCTTCTTAATTTTACTAATGTGGTCAACAAACTATAAGTTTTCCAAATAAAACAAAGTTTAATGTATATACATATGTAATCAGATATGTTTAGTGCGATATGTGCTTAATTTAGATATGCCTGCGTATCTGGTTCGAAATATTTCACAAATATATTTGTTCTCATTTCTTTGCTTTTAACTGCCTTTTTTGACTTGAACTTCTAGAAAATTCATCTGTTAGACTAATAGAACAATCAGTCGCCTTCCATTTTTCCTTTTCAGTGGAATTTTTAAGACCTATCGAGTGTCTGTCTATCAAAGGCTTCAATACAACATTGTTCTCACTTTTGATTTCTCCAAACATCTTTTTTCGGTCTTTCTTCGCTCGGATGCTTCCATTCAGAGCTTTGACGGTTGGTCTCTGGATCATGTTAAAAACATCACGTCTCATCGCGAGTTACAAAAGAATAACTGAAGTTTTCGTCCTTTTTGAATCTTTAGTCAAGTACTGTATAGTATTAAAGTTTTTGTACAAATGTTGCACAAATCTTCCTTAGTCCCAACAGCTGTGTCAAAATGCGATGAACTGATTCTTGGGAACTATTTAATTCTATTCCACGTATTACAATAAGAATTTCTGCTTATTTCTAATAAACTCACGCATGAGTTCGATGTTACTTTCTGTAACCACAGATTTTTTTGCACCAGGACTTTCGTCGTCATTTACGTCCATGCGACCGATTTTAAATCTTTTATACCACGCATACACACTCTTACGTGAAGAACACGTATCACCATACACTTGTGTGATCAAATTAAACGATTTACCGAGTTTAAAATAGAATTTGAAATTTGCTCTTTGTTCAAAATTCATTTTTCGACCAATGCCAAATACACAGTTACTTTATGTGCAATTTCTTCGCTTCTAATGATGCAAATATGATATTTTGACATAACATTGGTAAAAGATCTACCTTACCGACGTATATATTTTTCAATAGATGGCGCCACTAGGAATTACTATTTTTAAAAAGTTCCATTTTCTCTACTACAGACTGTGTATTTGAAAATAGATGGCTGTCACAGTGCATCGTTTTGGGATTTTAATGAAACTATGAGAAACGATAGAACCTTTTTTGTTACTCTATATGTTGACTAAATAAAATATGGTTAATGTGTTATAAATAAATATCAAGAAGACAAATTTTCTTAGAAGTTTTTCTCAGGCCTACTCTGATGACAATAAATGAACTGCCGAAACGTACGACTACATAAATCTTTCAACGACGGCAATAGCCAGAATAACAACGTAAATAGTTGTATCCAACGTCAACAATTTTACATTATTACGTCAAGCAAATAATTCTGATTGTATAGTATATTTTTAAAAGTATAAAAATTATATTATCGAGTAATTCTATATATTTTATATGTTATATATACATAACATTTTCTGCGATTGCGAGACGCCTTAGAATCACTGACATGATGCAAGGAAAATTTATCGGTTTCGATTTATTTTTTTCTATTACACATAATCGGACGCAGAGACCACCGGATTCGTAGTAGTGACAGTCTCGTCAGAAAGACTCAATAGGTGCGAATTATAGTTCCTGTATATTTTAATATAGAAAAACTATTTAGAAGTCTATTTACACAGATCGTAGTTGACAATTTGCGTTTACGAAACATACTCGCGTCACTGACATGATGCAAGCTATCGGCAGTACTTGCACACGTTCCCGCCCAATATGTTCTTGTCGCTGGTTACCTAGGGAATTGTTCAACTATATACATCATGAATAAGCCAAAGTTTATTGAATGTAGAGGAAACATATTTAGATCGATGCTTGATACTTGATCGAGCTTGAAGTTTTGGTAAAGAGCATATCAAACAAATAACAAATAGCTCATATATTTACAGAGCAGCACATATTTAATCATTAACTTCTTATAATAATGAAACTATATAGACTTGAAATAGTGCTATTACATTGAAAAAAATTCGCATAATACAAGAAAATGCTACTCATTTTGTAAAGAGAATTTAATGACAAATGTAAGAAATAATATTCTAAGAAATCCACATATTTTATAATACATCAATGTATAACACTGACACCACGTACATATGTATGGGCATTTATGAATTATTCAAATTTTGTTTCATATTGAGTGGAATAATAAAAACAGAAAGGGTAGAGTGAAAAGAATAATGTCCAAGAATATATCTAATTTAATTAATTATTGCAACTGTAGCAATTTAATTTCCGAACGATTAAGAATTTTAATTTAAATGTTTCACGAAACTCTCTTTGTCTAACTTTATATTGTATTATTCCCGTATTTTTATGCAAAGATCTCAAGTCATTTTGTCAGCTGTATTCTTTATATCCCTTACGTTCTAATTGCCAATTATTTCGGCTGACGTAACTAATTGAACAAAATTCTGCTCCCCAACTGTTTCAGAAGTGGGTTCTCGAGATGAATAATTCTTATATTTGATTTTGTAATGTAATTATGACTACTGCAAATATCTTTACAGTGAACGTTGAGATTAGCGAGTCCGGAATACTAACTGTGAACATTTCGCTGAAACTACAGATAGCATTGTATGTACGTGCGCGCCGGACGAAAGCTTTAAATGGAA
The DNA here is from genome assembly GCA_031893035.1 of Dermolepida albohirtum. Taxonomy (NCBI): domain Eukaryota; kingdom Metazoa; phylum Arthropoda; class Insecta; order Coleoptera; family Scarabaeidae; genus Dermolepida; species Dermolepida albohirtum. The sequence continues at coordinate 204,277 of JAVIWB010002575.1, forward strand.
GAAACATGATATAATAGTTCTGTTAGGGACCTGAATTAGACATTATTACTACCTCATTAAGACATCGTTGCCAAAAGATTATTATGTTTTATACGAATAAATTAATTTGTACGTCAGACATTAGAACACGATATCAACTAACAAAATATTGCGTGCTTATTTCATACTACCATCAATAAATAATAATAATAAAATTAAATAATTAGATTTGGTACGTAGACTTCCGCGGTCGTGGTCCATGCTATCTGCTTCTGGGTTTCCGGGCTGGAACCGCGTCACTAGTATATCTGCCGACGTTTCGTACCCATTTGTATGGGACATCTTCAGGGCTGAACTACTGCACTGAAACTGGTCACCAGTTTCAGTGCAGTAGTTCAGCCCTGAAGATGTCCCATACAAATGGGTACGAAACGTCGGCAGATATACTAGTGACGCGGTTCCAGCCCGGAAACCCAGAAGCAGATAGCATAAATAATTAGAATTTCTTCCTAGCTTTCACAATCTTGATCTACGTAAGGCATTAATGTCTAAAGTATGCACTTAAATATCAACACCTAACTTAGAGTATAACTATTCTTCTTCAGTTGATATTTCTTTTTTGTACTGTGAGCTATGCAGATGGTTTAACGTAACAGTATTCTGAACATGAGACTTTAGCAAAAGATGTAGAAACGAAATAAGCTGTAATTGTTGAGTTGGAAAATGAATTGGTAGAGGTTAGGAAAGCTGCTGAATAGTGTAAGTCTCAAAACGAAGAACAATCAAAGGAACTCGATGCATTGAAACAACAATTGTAGGAAGCTCCCCTTCAAAAGCAAGAACAATTTAGTCATGAAGCTAGTGTAGAGTCACAAGAACAATTTCATCAGGTAGGGCAAAAGTATGAGATAAAATTATTAGATATGAATAAATAATTTACTATGGTTAGTGAAGATAATGCTGCACTTAAGAAAGAAATTGAGAATTTGAAGCAAGCTAGTTTGGCTAAAGAAGAAAATTTCACCATGTCCTTTAGGAATGCAAAAGATCGCAAAATGTCAATCACGGAAGATAATTTGAAGTTAAAATTGGAATTATGTAGTCAAGAAAGACAGAGTAAAAGTTCATGAGGTGATCACGTAAAGGGTCAAGAGTTTGGTAAGTCGAGAAAGAGAAAGACGAATCAGGCTTTGAATATGTTTTCAGGTGTTTCCGAATTTCCTTTTTTGGTTAGATATGTAAGGTTTCACTAACATTAGGTATTTAATAGTAACAAGACTGAAAACTAGAAACAATTTCTTAAATGTTATTTATAAAAATTAGCGGTACTTCATTCCTTGACAGTAAACAGGAAAATTTTGTAGCGGATAGAGCAATTAATATGTAATAGTTAAGTATCTTCCCTAAATTTTGCTGCGTGGTTACTAGGAGAACGATATGAGTTTCTCCACAATATAGATATAAAGCATTGTCCATGGATAGTTACGTTTTGTCTATCACCAGTAACAATTCCAAGAAACGAAAACAAAAAGCACTAGCTTTTTAGAAAGACTCTACTAGACCGTCTGCTTTTTTGCGATAAATCTGTGTTAAGAATTATGGTTTTATTTTCTGTACCATTTAGAAGTATGGCACTTTTATGTACTTCACATTGTTGTAAAACTGAACTAACACAATCTATTCAATATTGACTTTGAATTATAGATGTGTTGGCATCCACTGAGCGCTAATTTTATTCATGCCTAGATAATTATGAAGTATGTGACAAAATGTTGTGTACTACGTGCTACTAATTCTTTTGCCTTTAAACGATTTCCAAGTCCCTAATTTTAGATACAAATTTAGTGCGATAGCTTCACATGATGGGCTAGAATCTACTTCGTTTTGAAAAGATTCTGGTCTCACATAATTATACTTTTCTGTGATGTTAAACTGAAAAATTAAAATTTTAACCACTCTTTTACATCACATATATAATGCAGAAATTTTTTAGAAACGAGAGAAGAGAAATTTTTTCATAAAACTTCTGTATTATATATACAATGTAAAAGCTGTTAAAATTATAATTTTCATATTCTGTTTTTATTCAAAAGGTCTTTTGTCTACTCATTCACTGTGGAATAACAAGCAGATTTGTGGTCATGCATACAATGCCGTTTTGAGGAACTGTAACTTTGTAATATTCTTTAATAATGTATTGCCTTGCTGTGAATACAAAGGGCATTATTAATGTTGCAATATAGCGCAACGGATTTACTGCATGATGTAATGAGAAGTTCATTATAGACTGCAATCTGTCCTAGCCTATACTGTAACTGGTAGTTTAGTCTCTCTGTGTTAATTGCTTCCGAACTGGGGCAGTATAAAAAGCTTACTGTCATTCTAATTTTAACAGAGACTAGAAAATTTTACACTACAACTTTGTACACGGATTAAATATTGATCAATGATGGAAGGAAGCGGCTCCTGTACTAGAAGCTGATTGTCCACATCATATGACTATATTTAGGTAATATAAAGGGTTCCGGAGAAGATATTTGTGCTTGTAAAATACTTCGAGGTTTAGGACGTTCCACCTCACCCGTTTTCGAAAAGAACATTGACACTCTAAAGAAAATACTTAAATTTCGCAAGTATATAAATTATTGTGTGATAGAAGAATGTTTGTGTATTTACTCACCGGCGATTTTTGAAATTTGCATGAACATCTTCTAATGAGGTTGGTTTCTTCCCTTTGGATGACACGTACTTTATCCGATGAACAGATTGTACGATGCATTTAATGGTGCTGCTAGATATTCGAAAAGCTTAAAAATGGAACATTTCGCTATATTAGCAGCATCTTGGCAGGTGACGAAGCCTGCTTTCGCTATTACGATGTGCCTACTAAAGCATAGAACAAAATCTGGGTTTTTGAAGATAACATCTGTGTTTGTACTCAAATTCTGATCTGTGAAAATGGTGGCCATCTTTTTACCAAGAGAAAACTTGTAGGGTATTTGAAACTTTAATGAGAGTTGCCGCAAGGTGGAAAGTCTGTCCAAAATCGCTTGAAACTAGGTAGCTTATTTTTTCCCCATGTCAACGCTCTAGCTCATTGTTTCAACGTCTATATCAAGTATTTAGAAAAAATCAAGTTAAAGATGCAGAAATCTGCATCCTACACTAACTTTGCGATATTTCTCCACTCGAGGAACATACTGAAAGGGACAATGATTCCAACGATGAGGACCTTCTTGGGGGTAGGAAAGCGAGCGTATTAATAAAAACATGGAGAAATTGGTTTATTGACTGATTTCGAAGAATAAATAACTGATCAGAATTTGATGAAAATTAATGCGCGAAAACGAAAATTATATTTCAAAACTTTTGTAATTCAGCAATCTTTTTACTACGCCTCTTGTTTCGGATATCATAGCGAAATTTACATGAGGAATCACAATATGTCTGGGAATTTATAGTGTCTCTCGAGATAAAAATCCACAAGTAACCCTCCCAGCCTTAACTGCACATGGTTTTGCGTACGGAAATTGTTTACTTACGAATCAATTTTTTGGGTGATGTTGAATACCTCCATTAAATAGATTGCTGTTTTGATTCCTATGTCACATAAGCCCTCCATGTTTCCTCGTCAGCGACAACTCAGCTTAAAAATTCATCAGTTTTATCCAGATATCAAGGAAAGTTAAGGTACTAACTACACGATTAGTTTTGTGCACCTGTCATTGTCGGTATCCAGCGAGAATGTAACTTCCAATAATTGTTGATAGTGTTGGTATCCTGAAAGAATTCCATAAGGAACACTTTTAAAACTTACGAAAGCTTATCAAACAATGACGTAAAGTGTCTATTTTCCCAAATTTTTGCACTAACTTTATGCACTAAACCTTAAGTATTAACAGACAATCGCTTAAGTATCCTAATCTATTTTCTTGCCTTTCCCTGTTTATAGCGCTTTCTGCATATATTTCGCTAACCTGTCGATGAATTTGGCTGTTACGGCTTTCGCGTGTATGGAACGAGTCAGCATATTTTACAATCATTTCATTTTCAACTATCTGACGTATTTCAAATACACACAAACAAACGTAAATACAAATGATTTCGTACTTGCGTATATAACTAACCAACAGATGTAGATACTCAACGCGTATGCGCGGAACCAGAACTGCTGGGCTGCAGTGATCATATTTAAAAACGACACCTCGTATAAAGATAAATATTATTAAACTTCAAATCGTAGTATTAAACTTATCATTATGTTAATACATCTTTTTAAATGGGTGTCAACATCATACGAAATGCCCTTTATTATAATCAAAACGGAAAAATGTATTATTGAAAATTTTCCGATAGTTCCGATAGTAAAACTACCTGTAATGGTATCGAATGCTCCAAGATTCGTCTGAAATCTAATATTAGCTATTTATAGGTAAAAGTGCTCTTGAACTTACAGGCAAAGAACTGGCAATAACAGAAGTAAGGGTTCTCATTATTTATTAGTTCCCAGGAAAACGGCTTTATAAGTCTATTTAGTCTGTTCACAATCTAGCTTATCTTCAGATAATTGCTGTGCGTATGTATGCATTTGTTAATAAAAACCTCCTTTAGAAAGCGTATTTAAATTTGGAGCTTGTTAATTATTAACATAGTTGTTTTTAACATTTATTTAAATGATGAAACTATATTTTATCGTCTTTCTATTGTGTATGAAAATTATTTGTGTTCTGCTATCACACATCTTTATAAGAATACTGTATAAACGTCTGATTACTTCAACATTAAGATTCCAATCTATAATCACGTTTTACATAAGTTCTAAAAATTACATTTTTAACTGAAGTCGCATTTATTTTTAATAAATCAAGATTCAACACTGCATCCATTTAGTTAATATAATAATAATGTCCCTATTTTAAATATGTATTTGGTCTTTCAAAATCTGCAAAACTTCCGTAGATGGGGGAGTGATTAATTATGCAAGCAGCGTAAAAAAGTCCCAACTTTATGAATACGTAATTAAAATTGACATTGTAATTTCAATGATAAGTAGATTGAAGATGAATTTAAATGAAAATTAATTGGATCATTTAAGCAGCATCCTCTTATTAGTCGTCCGTACATATTTATCTAAACCCCACTAAAGTTGCGTCTGTCATCTGACTAATTAATCCTTCCAGAAGGACCTGGATTTAATTAAATCGGAAGTAGCAGTATTCCTCTGTCTGAATACTTAGCCACAAAATTGTATTGCCAGACGTAGAATAATTTGCAACTATAAGACAATATAGACTAATTAGTTTAAGAGTGGAATTTAAAAGTTTTCTCTATCTACTGAATCTAAATGAACTACTTTCTTGAAATGAATTTGAAAATTCTTAAAACTAATATTACATCAACTCTCTGAACATATCCTGATGGAAGTTTTGTCCCTTATAGAGAGAAATTCTTTTCTAGCTTTGATTGCATTAATTAAATAGCTAACACGCTAATATGTATAGTAAATAATAGTAATTGTATGTAATATTATTGTTGCTTCACAAAAGGATATACAAATTTAAAATCATCGTCAAAGTAGCTGTGAAAGGAAATATAATTATGCATGTAAGAGATTTTTTAAAGAAAATGTTATAGTATTTAGTTCACGTTTAGGGGGGCTCAACTCAAAGTTAGTGTGTAAGTTAAGTAGCGCTCCTAAACAGCCTGAGTTCGAGGACCGTGCAAAGAAATGTGCAGTAGAGATGCAGTAGTTAATGTTACCCTGAAAGTACTGGAAGCAACCCGTTTGTGTTTGGCCTTACCCAATCAAGTGGTGATCAGATCGGACAGGCTGTTATTTCCTTCGTTACTGGCGAAAACAACATGGAAAAAATTCTGAGCTAATTCTAAAACATAAGGTAAGAAAGAATAAATAAGTTTTTAATATTGGAAGAAAAAATCCTTACGAAAAAAGCATGCAACGAAAATAAGAAAGAACCAGGATCATCTGCACTAAAAAGGAAACATAAAGTTGTGATGCAGCGAATCTGAGGTCCTACAGAGAGACCTGATTAGTTAAATGATCTAAAATTTTTAAGAGTAAAAACTAATAAAGCGAAACGAAGATTGAGTAGAGGCCAAAAGAACCGTAGTTAAGGTTAGCACATGCCAAGAAGCCAAGAAGTAGAAAAAATATAAGAAAATCAACAGGTCTTTAAAAATCGCAGTGGAATAGAATCTATCTCACGTATCTAAAAGCTAATATTTTTCCCTTTCACTAAATATTATGTACATCATTCTGAAACCAAACTTCATTCAAAAGATATAAAGGCACTTTCTCAAAAGTATTTTGTAATATAAAGTATTTTCAGCAAAACTACTGCTTACACTATGTTCTTCATAAAAGTGTGGTATATATAGATCTGAATTTCTTCCATATATTCCTGTTATTTTAATATTTGTATTTTTGAAGTATTACATGGAAGCAATTATTGTTAATATTTTGGAATTGAAGAAATTCTTTGCATTCAACAATGATATAGGCGTCATTTAAATTGCCAAATTTTAAGAATGAAATTGACATGCATTTATCCATAATTCCCATCTTGCAACCACAGAGACGAGTGGCGATGGCAAAGATGGATACGTTTCTTTCTAAAGTGTAATTCTTTACGAAATCTATGGAGGATTCGTTTTGACTAGATATCGGTCTAACATTTGGAAATTGATTTCTAATGTACTTGCAGATTCTATGCAAAACACGTAACACATGCGATATGCAAAATATTTGCTTACAGTTTTTTAAAGAAACTTCACTATTTATAACTCTGTCATAGTAGTTGGTGCAACTAGAACTATTAAAATACAAAGAAGAGCATTCATATTCTATTTCAGCCACTACCTCTGCGTATTTTACAGGTTTATTAAGCTGAATTAATGCACGAGCCGTGTTGCAATTATTATAGACAGAACCCTGTTTTAACTACAATACCAGTGTTTTAACTTTCTAATCAGAGATGAAGACCCATATATATATATATGTATACATATATATATATATATATCCCAAAGAAATATTTTTCTGTGTAACTTTACTGCGAGCTCATATTTATTCTCTACTACTGAAGATGACAAATTAGGTATAAAATACGTATTTAGGATCCGAATACTAGTATACTAGGTACAGTAGAGTATATTATATTATATCATATAAAAGTAACAAAAGCATATTTTATGTTTGTATTAAGTTAAACTTAACCGAATTGTTCAGAAATCAATTTTAGAAGAATGTCACCACTGAAAAATTAAAGAAGAAAAAGAACGTTGAAAAATTAATTTTTTTTATTCATTCAATATTGTAAATGGAAAAATTCAACCGCACAAAAACAAAATTGTAGTTGGCAACGCTTCAAGTTTAAACCGATTAGAGATTAGTGGGTCATTGCTAATTGCAAACCGACCGATGTAGGGGAAGAATTAATTAAAGCCGTTTCCGATTATAATCAGTTGCGGACTTTCAAAGTCTGGCATTTAGGGCGTCAATTGAACACTAATGATGGAGATCATCTATTGTGTCGACCAAGACAGTAATGATTTAATTCCAACACAATTAATCAAGATAAATGCTTTTCCACAAATCGATGAAAGCAAACCCATATATAAATATATCTAAGAAATCTTTCAGTTTTATAAGTTAAATCAAAACGACGTTTTTTTGTTATTGATTTAGAGTAAAATCCGATCCACTTTCAAAGTCAAGTTGGTATGTCTTTTAAGGTTATTTGTTAACATAAACTGACTTTATATTTGATATATTCAATAGATTACGAATAAATTATAATTTTTTTTCTCATTTTAATAACATTAACATAAAATCGAATTGAAATTTGCTTAATATAGTGTTTTAAGAAAGTAATCAGAAAAGATAGCAATTACAAGTAGAAGTAAAGGTAAAAGTTATCACTATAGTGAATACTTTATATGTATTCATACAGATAATTATAAAAGTTATAGTTCAATTTACTTCTAAAACTTGTTAATATCTTATTAACATTAACAAAATAAGATTTCTCCAAATGTCCAAATCCCCGTATAATTTTTTGAAAGAATTTTTAATTAATTTCGATTACAAATACTTTTTACCATTAAACTCCAAACGTTTCCATCTGGATTGTAATCAGCACTGTATGATGACCAAGGATATAGTTCAGTGTTCCCATTGGTAAAGTATATGCGATACTGATGGGGGGCATAATCTTTTCTGGGTTTAAACAGTTTCCAAGTTGCCACGCACTCAAACGTTAACAGAAAATTTTTCAGATCTACTTGATAAAGACAGAAACATGTATTTCACCATACATATATATGCTGTGTATCTTGGGAGCTTCACACATACGTGGCTAAAAGAATAGCGAATTGTCAGAAATTTAGTTACAACGTTTATAGTTCAATGAAAAAAAAATCAGGTTTCCTTATTTTCTTCGGACAACAACTACTTTTCAGTATGTGTGTACTTATGAAATTCAGACTAACTTTGCAAGATGCTGTCGACCAAAATTCTGGAAAATTTGTTTGAATACAGTATCTAATATTTCGTCCTAAATTATCTTACAGTTTGTTCCCACTCCCACATTCCAAACCGTATATTCATCTACATTTAATCTTAATATTATTACTTTATCGCTTATAAATAATTTTGACATTTTTATTTAAACTAAATACTATGAAGAAATTAGCATAATATGGGTAAAACGGGATTTTATGGCAAGCAAGTAAAAGTATGTATATACTCATAGGTATCAAATCATTCATATTGCTACCTCGTAATATATACATATGTAAGAATGTAGTTATCATACGAATTCAGTTGCAAAAAGTATCATTCTAATATACTACGGTATTTCAAGTGGGATGCTGCAATTCACCTGGTGGCCATTTCTTTTCAAAAATTAAGCAATGTTAAAAGAAATAGAACTGACTTGGTAAGTTTCGTATATGGCTTTTATAGGACCGAACCCTTCCGACGGTTTTGTAAAACTAAGCATCGAAACAGCCATGAAAAGATACAGTAAAAATAGATCTTAAAAATGGTAGACAATTCAAAAAGAGATAAAACAGTTACTTAGGGAATAGCGGCTCCAATTGTCAACGGACTTATTAGTTAGGACTAAAAAGTCTGTTAGAACGACAGTAGAACTAGTAACAGAGTAACGTAAGCCGAACGCAAGTATGAATACTTCTAATAGAAGAAACCATATGTAGATTCTGACAAGTAGAAAAGGAAATTGTGGTCCTGTTCTATACCAATAAGGACGTGACAAGAAAGTTTTTTTTACAAATGGGAAATGAACATTCTGAATCAAAACCTTATTTGAACAAAAAAAACTTTCAAAGTTGGTAAATCTAATTAATATAATGAAGCTAGAGAACATACTCTAACGAGTCATGGCGACTTCAATGACTCTGAAACATTGCAGTGAAATTGGACTTATAGCCACCTCAAGTAACATAGTCTAATGGGCACCCTAAATATCCGCGACGAAAATACGCTGATATTAATAGAGTTTATAAAAAGAACATTTAAATACTAAATGTATTGCCCCTAGATATCAATTTGAGACAAAACATCTATAAAATAAACAATTTAAAACATCAGTTAATCAGTTACAAGTAATGTACTATCAAATATTCTAAATAAATATTGAAATACGATGATTTCATAACCTGAAAGTTATTGGAGCTAAGACAAGAGTTAAGCCATTACTTTAAATGTATTAAACGAGGAGAGTAGCTATTTTTTCAGTGACAGAATATGTACTAAATTTTGAATGAATATCGAAAATTTAATGAATGAGTTGAAATTAAGCCTTAATCTAAACGGATAATGCCATAGCATTACACATGCACAATTCTAGACATATTTTAAAGGTCAATTAATTTCTATTATAATATATATTATATATATTATTTCTGTTATTGTGTACATACATATACGTCTTGATTGCATTCAGATTTTACTTGTAAAACTAATATAAGGTATTGGCAACATGTTGCAAAAGACAAGTAGCAACTTGCAAACATTAAACTGCTTTGATATGTATGTATTATATTCACAAATTAAGTGCATACGAATTGAAATGTTTTTTCCTTTCAACTACTTGTAAAATCGAGACCTTGATGACACACAAATGTCTATTAATATCGAAGAAAAATTCAAAAGAGGTTATTTAAAGAATATGATGTATAGAAAGGAACTCTTGTGTTAGAATAAAAGGCAAATGGGGAATCCAGCAAAATATATCTGCACTTTTTATCTGAATTTTTTTATTTTATAACTAATATTTCATATCAACACTGATTACTCCATCAAGGCCTACTAATAATGAACTACCTCATTTATAAAACAGCTAAAATGATAAAAATATATTCCTGAATGTGTATGTGTACATATTGATCTTCATTATATAATACATTTTTTAAAAGAAAAATATTCGTTTTAACAAGAGAGAAATAGACTTTTCTTTCTACCTGTTGATTTCATTTCCACTACTAAACGGTAACAATTAAGCAAATGTTTCGGAGAGCTACATGGAATTATCTATTAAGCATCTGTTGCTATACGATTTGCATAATCTTGTCTCATTGGAGCATTCATGTTAGTACAACACCTGTTAGTTGGCGTTGAGTAGGGGAGTTTAATGAAAAAGATAACGAGATTCGCCTTTACATAACCGCATAATTTTGCATTTAGTTTCGATATTATCTTTCCGGTATCAGATTGAGAAGTACATTAAGTCTCCGATACTCTCGGTCGCGATCTCAACCGGACTGTAACAAGATAAGTCAAGATGTATTTAAATGATGGCTATCGTATACTATAATCTATGGCACCAGTAGTTCCAAGTTCTGTTCTCTCTACATTGCCCAAATTTGCTAAATGTCTTCACCTTAAATTTAGTGAACATCGGCTAAATGATACCAGATAACTTCAAATTGAAAGCCTCCCTACTTTTTAACTATTTGAATACCTAATAACTGGTTATAGTAAATATAGAACGTGTACCATTTTTTACATATTGAATTTAAAATAAAAAAAACAAATTAAAATCGATTACTTCATACTATTGACATTAATTAAAAAGCAAATTCTGTAATACAAAGTTTCTTGCTCTCGTGAGCGTTGAACCATTTGACATTATGCAGGGTGTTGACGGATAGGTATAACAGCAAGAACAATTCTTTTATTATCGAGTTCTAAGTAAAACGTCCTTTATAATAGTTTTTGCTTATTCCGGGGAGTAATAGATAGCAGTTCACATTATAAAACACTAAAAAGAGATACTCTGAGAGCGTGCGTTTCGGTTTTCAACGGCACAGATCGTGTACGGAATTTGTTGTGTTGTTTGTCGAGCAGGTTTTTGCAGTAGTTTTACAGGAACACACTGTTTAATTATCTACTAATGATGGCAACTTAGTTGTCAAAATACGTATACAGAATACGAAAATTAATGTGGAAAGGGGTTATATATCAACCTTAAGTGATTACTTGACATTTGTTTTATGCTGAAAATGTTTATAATCTTTTCCATCTTATAAAATTTACAAATCTATAAACAACATAAATTATAAGAAAACAAACAAAATCTAAGCACTATTTTAGAAATACGTATAAAAATAAGTTGAAATATTAAACTAACAACCTACAAATATGTAACCCGAACTGAGTAGATGGTTAAATAGAATTGGATAGATACAACCGTCAATTCATATCTCCTCACAGGGTATATACGAGAATAGTTTGACAAGTAGTGAGAATGACACATAAGTGGCGCTCTAATTGGTAAACCAAATGCACTGTAATTTAGGTTGCCTATTTATATGTTTACATTCCGATATTTAGATAAAGCGGTTGATTAGTTTATTTTTGACAGCTGATTGAGAAAGAAGCAACACGTCGTTTTGTTAAAATGGAAAAAGCAGAGTATCGTGCGATGATTAAATACTCCGTAATTAAGGGTATAAAAACTACCGAAATAAAAGATGAGTTACGGGAAACATTAGGTGAATCTGCTCCATCATCCGCCACAATAAGTAGATGGGTAAATGAATTTAAACGTGGTAGAACAATCTGTGTTGATGAAGCGCGCTCTGGAGCACACAAAATCGTGACTTCTAAGGAAATCACTACAAAAATCCATAATATTATTACGCAAGATCGACGACTCAAAGTGAGAGAGACAGCAGACATGGTAAACATTTCAACAGAACGCGTACACCACATTTTAACGAAAGAATTGGGCTTTTCCAAGCTTTCGGCAAGATTGGTGCCGCGATTAGCTTACGACTGATCAAAAGTTCACTCGTTAGCGCATTTCCAATGAGTGTTTGGACCTTTATAAGCGGAATCCGGTTAATTTTTGTAGGCGATTTGTTACTTGCGATGAAACTTGGAAACACTACAGTACCCCCGAAACTAAACAACAGTCAAAACAATGGTTAGAACGTGGTTCTGCACCTCCAAAGAAAGCGAAAACCACTTTATCGGCAAACAAGGTGAAGGCATCGATTTTTTGGGATTCAAAGGGCATTTTGCTCATTGATTGCCGAAAGGTGCCACAATAACCGGACAATATTATGCAGAATTTCTACAAAAATTAAATGTTGAGATTCGTGCTAAACGGCCAGGAATGGCAAAGGAAAGGATTCTGTTTCACCTAGACAACGCTCCCTCGCATACCAGCACAGTTGCGATGTCCAAAATCCACGAGTTGCATTTCCAATTAGTACCGCATGCGCCTTATTCGCCGGATCTAGCCTCTTCCGACTTCCACCTTTTTCCAGAATTGAAAACGGCACTAGGTGAAAAGAAATTTTCGTCTAACGATGAGCTTATCATCTTCGTAAATGAGTATTTTGCAAGCCTTCCGGAATCGCATTTTAGAGATGGTATAAGGGCATTAGAGCACCGTTGGAATAAATGTATTGCTCTTTTAGGGGAATATATTGAAAAATAAAAATTATTTTGTTTTTAAAAAAATCGTTTTTCTTTTCCATTCTCACTACTTGTCAAACTACCCTCGTATCTACCAAAACTAGATATTCTATAAAACAAATAATAGACAATTTATACTAATTGTAGAGAAAATTGGAATAACTAACAAAAAATCCTAAGTAGTTATAAATTTAAGATTTAGATAGATCTTCATAAGAAGTATGGGTTCCTTAACTTCATTTCACTAAGATACTATGAAGTTTATATTTGACAGCTGGCAATAATTTTTTATTTACTTTGTAATATAAAGACTGGGAATAAGGTGGCAATATGAGAATAGTAAAATATACTTTACTTTACAAATACCTGAGCCAAAAATTATGAAATAATTTATGAATGAAACGTGTACCAGTTCTCAAAATGACAAATAGTAATCATTCTCAAAGGGGCAGAAAATCTAAAAGCAACAGTTTAAACGAAGACGTATTCTAACTTTAACACGTACATACATATACCCTGATATACACATGTAACACGTAGAAAAGACCCTTTGTGTCTTTGCCAGTACCTGAGAGGAATACTTATCAAACGACAATTTGATTCACTTTTTCTTCATAAAAATTTGTTTCATGCAGAGGCAATTTTAAATTGATTTCTTTTATTATAGACAATGTCCACACATTTCACAACAGTTAATTAGTCTCTGTTGTAATTGCAGTCATTCTTTGTGACAATTCCTTTAAAATTATTTCGATTGTTTTCTTTTATTCTGTATTTCGTTAAAATTAAAATTTAAATGGTTCGACATGTTTATAGAAATTTGAAAAAATATAATAACAAAAGAAGATTTAGGAAACGTAAAAGTACACGGACAGGGTTCATGATCAGTTTACTGGCGAAGTTTTAGTAAGTAACATACACGCTGGTACTGCATTTAAATTGATAACAATTTTTGTCATATTTTTCTCCGTTTGAATATTGGTCAATATATCAATTACCAAACGATATATCAGTAAACACTCGCTTTTGTCATACATTTTCGAAATCAGAGGTCTTAGTAGGACTCTGCTAAAACAAGAAGAAAATATATTCACATACAAGTAATAAAATATTGCAGAAGTAAATAATAACTGCTCAAATTGCTTGGACTACTGCAATTGCAGCATGTGGTGAAAAAAAGATAAATAAAAAATAAGAGAGACCAAAAGGGGCAAGAGGGAGGGTTTGTAAATAAATGCGAATTTACTAATGGAAATAGCAAGAAATGAATACTTTTTAATATTCTACATCAATGTCTTCTACCGATTTTGAATACTTATCGAATAAGTTAACTCCTGTTATTACTAAGCAACATACATTCCCAGTAAACTATGCTAGTATTTTAACTGTTCAGAATGGTTTGTAATTTCATTGATGATTTCTTGATAAAGTCGATGTAAAAGCAATCGATTATTGGGTTGGCAGTGACAAAGTTGGATGTGTTGACCAGTTCGCTTACTATACAATGTGTGACTGCTAATTTGTTCACTATTTACATATATGTACGTATTGGCGACATTAACATCCAAAAGTTGACCAAAAATACTATCCGTGTACATTTAACAGTAATAATTCATTTCAAACTAATACAAGCCTAATACAAAATCTAACAATATAAGAATCAATGGAAAAATAAGTCCAACCTAAAATTTTTAAATTTTGCTCCTTGAATTAACTCTTTGCCATGCAAAATCCTGCGATATTCCACTTGATATTTTATTGTTTAGTTATGTTATTGTGGCGATTATTTTTGTTTGTTACCTAAAGGAATTCTGATTTAGTTTTTCTTTTAATACAATATTTTTCATAATAGAATCACAAAAACAGACTTCTTTATTAAATAATAATTCTTATTAACTCTGAAAAGAAAACGAATTTGTAGCTGCATCATCAGATACAGCAGCCTATAGTTCAGATGTAACACATGGATCAATAAGTCCCGAGACTAACAATGAAAACAACATTTTTTTTGCAAAATTTTTTTTTATTCATCAACATAATCACCTTTTAGGGTGATACAATGGTTCCAACGCTTTTTCAATTTTTCAATACCATGTTTATAAAAAAATTTATCTTTCGCTTCAAAATAAGCTTCAGTTTCAGCGATGACCTTCTCATTTGAGCCAAATCTTTTTCCCTGGAGCATTTCTTTAAGATCAGCAAAGAGCCAGTAGTCACTGGGGGCTAAATCTGGCGAATATGGAGGGTGGGGAAGCAGATCAAAACCCAATTCGTTCAATTTTGCCATTGTTTTCATCGACTTGTGGCAGGGTGCATTGTCTTGGTGAAAAAGGATTTTTTTTCTCGGCATGTGCGGTCGTTTTTTTGCGATTTCCTCCTTCAAAAGCACCAGTAAGTCAATATAATAATCACTGTTGTTCGATTTACCTTTTTCGAGGTAGTCAATGAAAATCACGCCATGTGTATCCCAAATAACTGACGCCAGGACTTTGCCAGCTGACTGCTGCGTTTTCGGACGTTTCGGACGGCGTTCGCCAGCTGTGCGCCACTCAGATGACTGCCGCTTCGACTCTGGAGTGTAGTGATGTATCCATGTTTCGTCCATGGTCACGTAACGACGCAAGAAATCTTTTTTGTTGCGAGTAAATAGCGATAAACAGCTTTCTGAATCATCGACTCGTTGCTGTTTTTGTTCCATCGAGAGCAATCGCGGCACCCACTTGGAAAAAACCTTTTTCATGCTCAATTTTTCATGAAGGATAGTAAATACACTTCCATATGATATCTGTGTCATCTCAGCAATCTCACGGAGCTTCACTTTACGATCTTTCATTATAATTTTTGTCACTTCACTCACATTTTTCGGTGTAACGGCTTCCACAGGTCTACTCGAGCGTTCCGCGTCATTTCTGTCGGTACGACCACGTTTAAACTCGGCAAACCACCGACAAATCGTTGCTTTTGATGGACAAGAGTCCTGGTAACATTTTTCAATCCATTGTTTTGCTTGCGTGGTGTTTTTACCCATTAAAAAACAATGTTTCATCAGAACACGAAACTCGGTTTTTTCCATTGTTTAAACAAACTACAAAACGACTTTACTCCAACCTCGATAACTCAGCTGTTTCTGGTCCGATCGACTTAAAATTTTGACACGTTTCAAGCAAAGGTTAGTACTCTAGAAAGACGTGGTTACTGGTTTACTACGAGCGCCATCTATGGGTTAGTCTCGGGACTTATTGATCCATGTGTTAAGTTATCAGGCCGAGGTGCCCGGGATAAAACCCGACGGTCTGTTGCCCGGGAAGGTTTTTTGTGATTTCTCTCTCGTGGTATTCAAAGATCTTAAATCGCATTACGAACGCAGGCAAAATAATAATACATGGCCTATCAATGTCCCTTGCAATTGACGTTAAACTGTTGATGGATGTAAAAGTATGGATTATTATTATGGCGTAGATTTCTCTTAGAGCCTAACGCCGAGAAACGTTTGACTCAACTTATATCTATGGGTTTGCGATCGGACTATACACGACTAATATTGTATGGTTTTGATATCCACTGTATGTTCTATAGTTTCTTTGAGTCGATAACATTGACTGCAATTGTCATTTTCCAATGATTCTTTGTATATTTTCTGTCGTTTATTGCAGCGATTACGTTGTCTTTCATCGCCAATGCGAAATTTCTATGTCTGGAAACAATTTACCCAATTTTTGCTATTGGTATGATAATTTTTTATGTGTATTTCTATAGGTTTAATATTTGTGTGCTCTGTAATGTTGCATCTCCAATCATACTTCGGGCTCCTTCCTTTTTAGCTATAGTAATACATTGAATGCAGGCATATGGATGTGGCACATAATATTTTATTTCCACCTCAAATTCTGTATTGGACCAGTTAATTATGCCGAAAGAGTGTGTGACAGAGAACTTGTATATAAAATTTGGATGCTAAATATGTTGGTGGACAGCTCACTAAAGACTTTTATTAGTTCAAACTGTAATTATTTCATTACACGGAACATATGTGAAACCTAAGAAACAGAATGCTTAATATTTAGGCAGGCTACTGTGTCATACATCTGCTAATCATTCTAAACATTTGCTTAAGAAATTCAGGACAAGAATTGCAGTTAACCTAGCTTGGCTTTCTTACAAGTAGGAAACGTTAAGAAATTGAATGAATTCAGAATGCTGTACCCGACCTAACCTAGAGAAGGTAGTAGTTGTTTGAAGAATATCTCTGTATTAGAAAGTACATAATCTATAAAGCAAATGTTTCAAGTTTAAAGACGCCACGTTGTTTATTCGTATTTGTTTGGCAGCCATCAATAGCGAACGTTTTCAGTAAATTTGTAAAAATGGAGAAAATTGGTCATCGTTACGTGCTACAATATCTTTATTCGAAAGGCCTCAGCCCAACCGATTATAAGATAAACTGAATTCTACTCTGGGTGAGCCTGCTCCTTCGGTTACAACAGTGAAATATTGGGTAGCAGAGTTTAAATGAGGCCCTACGAGCTGTCAAGCCCAGCATCGCAGTGGCCTACCAAATGGGATGACGACTCCAGAAATAGTAAAGAAAATCCACAAAGCGGTTCTGGATGATCGTCGACTGAATGTGCGCGAGCTAGCAGACCTAGTAGGCATTTCAAGAAGTGCGGTACATCGCATACTATCTGAAAATTCGGACATGAAAAAGCTGTGTGCATGATGGGTGCCGCGTTTGCTCACACTCGAGCAAAAACAGTGCCGTGAAGATATTTCCATTGAGTGTGTGAAGTTTCACAGCAACGAAGTAGCATTTTTGCACCGTTTCATAGTCATGGATGAAACATGGGTTCATGACTTCACACCCGAGGCATAAGAACAATCAAAACAATGGACTCAAGGCGAATGCCGTTTCATCTGCAGGCAAGATCATGGCATCGGTTTTTTGGGATGCGCGTGAAATAATTTCCACTTACTATCTTGAAAAAGGAAAACTATCAGCAGCGAGTATTATGTGAACTTTTTGCAACGTTTGAGCGAAGAAATCAAGCAGAAACGGCCGCATTTGGCTAAGAAGAAAGTGTTGTTCCATCAAGACAATGCACCAGCTCACACATCCATTATTGCAGTGACCAAAATTAATGAATTAAAGTTTTAATTGCTAGCTCATGCACTGTATTCGCCAGATTTAGCCCCCTCCGGTTAATGGCTATTTTGAGAAGCAAAACAGTTCTTATTACAAAAAGGGTATCGAAATTATTGAACGTCGCTTGAAAAAGTGTATAGAGCTGAAAAGGAATTGTGTTGAAAAATTAAAATACTGCTTTGCAAAATTTTTGTGTTTTCTTTGTTGGATTGAGTACTTCTGGGACCACCCTCGTAATATGATCTGAGATGCCCACATTAGTAAAAGTAAATATACGAATTAGTTGATTTGGATGTCATTTATAAACTTTTGCAGTTTATATTTATGTTAGAAAATTTACATTTATCATATTACTTAGATCGAATGCCATGAAGTTTTTGCTATATGGAGATCTATAAAAAATATAAATAAACAAAGGAGGAAATCTCCTAATTTATTGAATACCTAGAATTGATTTTTTGCTTTTCGTTTCTCATTTTCTAATTGTCTAGACGTATATTTTCCAACTTTATTAGAAATAGGAAAACACGTAAGATATTTATATAGGTCAACGAATAAACAGGAGAAACCACTAGCTAATGTGAGGCAAGGTAAATATTTATGGCCCTGTAAATGTCTGTTCTGACCATTATAAGATAGAATTTCACATGTGCTAAAACAAAACTGAGTAGGTACACATATAAATTCAAACATAAAGAACGTTTTATATTCTATAACATTCAGTAATGGATGCAATTATTTGGAGTGTATATGAACTGCAAACTGTTCGGACAAGCAGGAAATGTGTGCATGTATTACAAGACGCCACAGACCGCAACTGTGTGGTATATTCTCACTACTAGCAACACTACATCACTTTGCTTGTGTATTCAAGTACATAGTAATTATTTTCGTTTGTGTCTTCATGAATAATTTCAAACGTTGTAGTAGACCATCGTTGCTATACGTTTGTTTACTTGTAAATAATTGCTTTTAAAGTAAGTCGTAAAATTAGTTCATACAATGGAAGAATAATCCTATATTTGCTCAAAATCTTGCAATGTCAGTAATATCCACTTTCTATCAATACGTACAATACACAGGGTTGTTCTAAAAGAATGAACCTATTTCAAAGCATAATAATTTATCAAGGAAATCTAATACAGAATTCTAAGAAAGTCACAAGTATTTTCAATGTGACATGCGACATGGACATTAAAACGATATTAGAATTATTCGATAAGGTGTATTTCTTTAACACGATCCATTGAGTTGACTGCTGGTTTTATTAAATGTTTAGCATTACTTCTGTTATCAGGTAATGGAGATATGTAGAAACCAAACTTAGATTCTCCTTTGTACTTGATCTCCTACATGTCCCCATAAGAAAAAAAGTACATGTAGTGAAATCTGGGAACCTCGCAACTCAAATGCAAAGAGCAAAATCTTGACAAGTGCTTGATCGAGCTGCTCGCTGCATGGTTTCAAATCCAGGCGTCTCCTAAGCACATTCCAAATAGTGGTAGTTGAGAGATCTGTTAATGGTTAGCCCGGTTTATGGACAGTCTCGGATTTCGCTCAAATATAGCACCCATTCTCTGCATTTTTTCCTCCAATATTCGCAGTCGGCCTGGAACTTTTCCTTTTACACAAAGACCCACTCAACTAAACTAAACTCGAATCCTCCGAAAAGCATGCTGTTCTGTGACAACAGATTATGTTTTCGCAAATTCTAGAAGGAAGAAAGCCTTTTGTTGTCCACTTATCATTTCAAGTATAAACTAAAAATGAGAAGAACGTACCTACCGCATCCGCATGGCAGCCATTTGATACTTAGAAACGGTCTTGCCAAATATTGTGTGATTTATAGCAAGTGAATGAAAAATTATTCTTGTCCTCTACTTTATCATAATACTTTCCAGACAATAAACGTTGAAAATTTTCTTATTTTGATAATTTAAATCTTAAAGTAAGGTACTTCAGAATGCAATTACGAATAATAACTTTTTTTGAATGATGGTGGCCTTTTTTGAAATAATTTTTTATATGTTTTTGTCAGTTTTTACAATTTACCATTATGACAAGCAAAACAGTATAAGATAATTGATTTTTAAAATTACATTTATGGCATATTTACTTTATAAAGTCCTTTGGTAACTGTCAAAGAACAGAGACACAATTTAGCTGATTCCTTGATTTTTCAAAACAATTATCTTTTAGGAAATGAAAAGCTTTATTTGGGTGTTCACGTTTTATTTCCTTTCGAAATCTAATTTGTTTTCACAAAATCCATTTGCAAAATGTTTTCTAGATAACATCCGGGTCTTCTTGAACATTTATCTTATTAAAGAAATGTATTTCAAACCTACACGTTTCATACAGTACCTCGTATCTCATGTTTGTCTAAAGTAAATAATATTATTTTTCAAAGTTCTTATACGCCCAAGTAATTTTCTATACCGTTTTATGACTCAGAGTCCGCCAGTATCCAGAAAAACAGATGACAAAGGAAGATTAATGAAGGAAACCAATAGTTGAATATGATGGAGCCTGTGGTTTATTGACTTGATCAATAAGGTTAATATATAACCCCTTTCCACAATTAACTATTTGTAAATTCTGTATACGTATTTCGACAACCAAGTTGTCATCATCAGCAGATAAAATCAAAGTGTCGCACCTGGTAAAACACGGCGAAAAAATTGTACGAAAAATATACTCCGTACGCGATCCGCATCGTTGAAAACCAAGATGTGCACTGAGGAGAATTTACAAATAGTTAATTGTGGAAAGGGGTTATATATTAACCTTATTGATCAAGGAAACCAATGACCAAGTGAATTTTTTTCGAGGTACTATTATCTGAAAGTTTCTGAAACTCTAGGTAAATTAAAAAAAAATGTAAGTGAATTTAATATGAATTCGTATTTTTAATTACTGGGAAAAAATTTCGAGCATTTAATGAAACTTTTCTTCACATTTAATTACAAGCTTTTGAAACATGCGCACTGCGGCGAATGTAAACAAGTAATTATGATTTTTACATTTTTCGTATTTCTTTTTATTTTTCAAAGCGTACATTCTTTAAATTACTACGGATGAGTGTTTCCATCATTATTAAAATACCGTAGACGTACGTCTGTTAATATGAAAAGATTGGCAGTTGATTAAAGAGTCCGTCTCCTACTGAAATAAACGACAAAATGAAACCTGTTAGTGTACGGAAATGAATTTTCATGTTTCCCTTTGTTATCTTCCACTTTAAATGATAAATGACAATTCTGCAATGTGCCGCTTAAAAAAAAGCTACCCGTTTTACTTATCTTGTGGATGTTTACTTTTCTTCGGAAATGTTCGAGTGTGAAATATGGGCGACCCTTTATGACAAAAGGGACGTCTCGGATGCCGATTCTCAACCGTATATTTCAATTAGCTAATCTAGGGGTAGGGCCCGTAGCTTTTAGTGACCCTTGTCGAACACTTGAAAAGGAAAGCGCCAAAGGTTATGTTCTGTTTTGGCTTTTATTTCCTTACTGTCATGCATACTAAAGCGAATGTGAAAGATGTTATAAGTGGTAATAAATGTACATGTAAATGTAAAGCCATTTCTAATTGTATACTCACGTTAAAAAATTCTCAATCAATTGTATGTATAAAATTATTTAGAACTTACGCTTTATATGTGTTACTTATTATTATTTTTGTTGTTATTATACGTTTAGATAATATTATTGTAACGTTCTGCAAATTTTTAATATGTATATTTTTCTTCAACTCTCAAAATAAGACATCGTTACAATGAATTAAGAATTAATCTAATTATGTCTAAAAGCTTATTCTCAATACTGTGTGAATACACACTGTTGTAGAACACTCTATATTAAATACATTTTCGGTCAATTTGCATAAAGAATTAGAGAATAATGATGCCCTACTTTAGCAGTAGTTCTAGAACATCATCTACAAAATTTTCCTTGCCATTAATCTTTCCCTACTATCTGTTTATCTAGTTACTGACGGACTCTAAGTCATTAAGTAGTACAGAAGATTATTCGGGCGTATAACAACTTCGAAAAAGTATATATATATATATATATATATATATATATATATATATATTCCTATACACAGACATATTAATGCACGTACATAAACGTACATTTTATAAAAATTTTACGGTTGGTGTATATGTAACATATAAGTAAACTAAATATTTTTTAAAAATCATTACTTTTGTGTTTTGATACCTGAGTAAAAGATAAGTGATAAGCATTATGATATTAATATCCTTTAAAATTTATACTCGTGTGTAATCGGAATAAAAGTATCCTGACGATATTTAAATTATTTTCATTTTTCTGGAAAATAATTAGATATAGAATTGTATTTTGCGGAAAGCTTTTATTCAATTCAAACACGCACCCATCTTTCTAAAATAAAAGAATTATGGTCCAATTTTTTGATGTTCAAATGTATATCAAAACAATCGAAGAAAGCGAACACGAACCAGATGAAACATTCGAGAACAATTATTTTCATTCATTTTATTATTCAACCACACTCACAGAACTTTCAAATTAAGTTCGACTACCCCAGATTTCATGACGATACATTAAAAAAGTGATTTTCGTTTCAAAAAACAAACAATTAGCTAATTTATGATGGTATTAGTCCATGAAGTTAAAATATTCGGTCGAAATATCTTCAAGCAAATTGGTTTCATAGTATGTTGATTCATATCTCATATCTGCCATGTTTGGCGGTGGTGTAGCCAAATATTACAATAAAACATCAAAATACCTTGAATCTTCTTCTACCTGAGAGGAATTGGAAAAGAGTTCACCTGTACAGACTGAATTTATCTGCTATATAGACGACTATAAAATAGAACGAGGAGTCGACGACGAGTTATACCATTGTGTTGAAAAAATTTACAGGCTATAGGATCAACGATAATGTCGATGAATTTGCTCAATAAGGCTGTGTAAATCTACCAAAATGAGTCTACTCTGCACTACTTGTTCATGAAGAAGACCATAACAAGAAGATTATCGCTAATACCTAACTGAGTACCACTCTTCATATTACACTTAGAGTCCTAGTTCCCGAAAACTGTGATAATCGACCAAAACCAAATCAAATTGGATCATGTAGATAAACAACAACAAACCAATCCCCTATATATATATATATATATATATATATATATATATATATATCTCTGTGTGTGTGTGTGTGTGTGTGTGTATAATATATATTCTCACATGTCTCGCTCCAGCCAAGAAAGTCAATACTTTCAAAAGAGAAATAAATGACATGCCTCTAGAAACAAGGAAGAACTCTTTCGAAACTGGTTGCTTGGTATGCAAGACTATATTTGTTATGATGGGGAATTTGAGATTTACAATGTCTTATTATTACAATTACTGGATACATGTATGTTTAGATAGAATGATCTGTTTCAACTTATAACTAAACAAGTAAATTATTTTAAAACCACATTTTATATTATGGTAAACTTACTAATATAGCATACAAATGGAATTTTGGACCATTTTAAATAGATATGTGTACAATTTGACGCTCTCGAAAATTTTTTTACTAAATTTAAACGTTAGTAAACGTTGTGCGGGAGTACTTTGCTAACATAAATCATTACATTTTAAAAGGCGGCGATTACTACAAAACCAAAACCATTAATTAATTCCAATTGAGAGTAATGCGTATTTGAAACTATTCAAATACGTATTATAGTGTGACAACAATATTCTAGACCACATATTTCTTTTCAAAATCTCTAATTACTGGAGTTAGAATATGATATTTCTCCCATCTATTTTATTCTAACATTACGCCGTCATAGTACCAGTTATTTCGGTCTATACAGAGCTACTTTAATAGTATGAAACCCGTTCCTTTGATACTTCTGCGAAACCACTTGGACTTCTGCGAAAGGGAGAAGAACCATAAAGACGGACAGTGGTTATTAATCAATTAACAAAATAAATACCTTAATATCCTCACGAAGTGTCCTTGCTTGTTGAAGTAGTCGAGAGAGTTTATGGGATTATCGATTTGCAGATAAAGTTAACACAAAGTAGCCCTCATTCTTGTGAAATAGAAATAAACTAAATCATTAAATTGGAGAAGCTCTACAAAAAATAAGTAATCAATGTTCAGATTTTAAACACGAATTTTTGGACATTAAGTTGTAAAACGTATCAAAACTGAAAATGTATGTAATAACAACAATCTGCAATATCGAATAAACTAAAAAAGTTAAAAAAATATGTATTACAAAAGATTATCGTTAGATCTTGGTAATTTACAAATAAAGTCAAATTGTAGTTTAACATAAAATGACTTGTTATTACATTATTTTTCACCTGGAAAACTACGGCAATAGCTTTGTACCTTTGAAAGCCAAAACGCACTCTGTGTGCGCTTTGGCTTTCAATGGTACAGATAGTGTGCGGAATTTGTTTTCATACGGGTATTTTTTGCCGTATTTTTCCAGGTGCGACAGTATTTAATTATCTGCTGATGATGACAATTTAATTGTCGAAATACGTATACAGAACACGAAAATTAATGTGGAAAGGGGATATATATCAACCTTCAGTGCTTAAGTTAATCAACCACAGGCTCCACCTAAATTACCTTAAAGATATACAGATCGGGACACAAAACAAAGTAGCCATGCAGCTTTGGACGTTCTAGATCTATTTATAATCAGTTTAAATTAATATCTCATTTTGAATTTTAATTAAACGTGAACCTCTGAGCGTACACTATTATGCAAATAATAAATGTGTGTACAAAACAGATGCATCACTTGTTTGATACACACATGTGTTAAATACATGTTTATGTTGTGCGTTACTTTATTTTGAAGTCAAATAAGAAATTAAGTTTTAGTTTATTTTAGATTGTAATTGTTGTACTTTTCAAAATTCAATTCTCTGTGGAATCATATCATAAAACATCAATCTTACAGTATATTGTATATTAATAATGTTTAAATGTTTATGAATATTACATAATTTTCTTTGTGTATTAATTTCGTTTCTAATTGCCTGGTCTGAATATCGTAAGTACTAGAGTTTATCCATTTCTTTTCGTTAATGTATTTCTTTATTCTTCTTAAATTTAATCAATTCTAGTTTATAAATTATAGTCTATCTAATCATTTTATTTATTTGAATATTATCCTAATTGGATGCTAGGCCTTGTTGATTTAAAAGAACCCCAACTCAACAATAAAAAAGTTCTCTAAGAATCCCAGTTTTAAAAGCATCGTACTCTATAAAAATAAAAATTTTATAGTGTAGATTTTACTTTAAAAATTTATACACTTCCTGAATAGGGCTCGAAAAGCATATCACAACAGTATATATATATATATATATATAGTAATAGTTTGCAAATAAAAATTATTATAAAATACGAATAACCTGATCTATTTCAAAGACGCACCCACGTGGGCTTGTTTATGTCTTATTGTAAGTTGTACGCATAATAAAACTGCTCCACAGTTTCTTAATATACTTTTTAATTTCTTATAAAGGAGGTTAAATTAACGGAAAATAAATTAGTAAATAAATTTGTATAGTGTCAAGTGCGTCATGTGTCGGAGTATTTGTGACCTTACGACAATAAACGTTTTGTATTTAAAGAAATAATATTGGAACACATGTTGAGGAATATTACACAACAATACCATAAACGAAATAGTGTATAAATTTTCAATATCAAATTTAATGTGCAGCAATTGCTTGATCATTTTTCGTTTTAATATATTATCTGCAAACGAATACATCGTGGCCTGCAATGGTAGATATATCAATCGAGTATGATAAATTTATATGTAAATTCATTAATATCCGTCAGAAAAGACACTTTTCGTTCGCATCACAACAATTACGCCCAAAAATGTCTAAAAAGAAACTGCCGTATCTTCAACATCTACGTATGTATATCCATTCTTTGCCTCCAAAACCATTCACTTTAATCATTAATAAGAATTAAATATTAAAATAATTATTTCTAATTTATACTATGTATACTTCTATCTTAAGAAAGAGAATAAAAGATATACTATACCGGATATCCTATAATATGATTGCCATAGCTTAAATATGTATTATTGAAGCAATTTCAAATTAAAAATATATGTCCAAAACTCTATCATAAGTGAGCTACAAGGATTTGAAGGCTTAGACAGCCCTACTAATGCAGATATTATGCACTGTCGTTGATTTCGTTGTTATTAAAAAGTCGGGGTGACTACGATTTATCAGTTATTATTCGTTGTGACAATAAACGCCAACAAAGTCAAAGAGTGTTTATTTATCCCTGTTACATTAAAATGCTCTTAAAATAATGTTAATTTTGTAGAATGAAAAATACGCCGATATTCACTTTGTTTATGGATTGTGTAATGGAAACGCTCAACCTTCTAATAGTATCCAAAGAATAGTCAACAGACAACGCAGGAGAGTTTCGAGAACTTTATACAATTTTAGTTTGTACCCGTACCATATCTTACCGGTACAAGCTTTACAACCTGAAGACCTGACGACTACGTATCAAGTCTTGCATTTAGTCGCTGGTTAGTAAGAAATCAAGAGCTTTGTCGAAAAATATTTTTTAGTACTGAAGCCTCCTTTACCAGTAACGGCATCAATAACACCAAGAATTCACATTGTTAGATACTTGAAAATCCACGGTAAACTATTAAATTCTGTTTTTAAGGTAGATTTCGGTGAATGTTTAGTGTAGTGTTGTTGACCACTGTCTCATTGGTCCGTTTATAATCGAAGTATGTCTCACGGCAATTCGTTATTTACCTTTCGAATGCGGTTACAACACGATGGCGCACATCCGCATTTTAGTAGACAAGTAATAGATTTTCGTAATTCAAATTGTACTAACGGGTTGATTGGGAGAGGTTCAGTGGTTACTTTGTCGCCAAGTTCACCAGACTTAAATCCCCTAGATTGTTTTTATGGGGAAGGCTGAAAAATTTAGTTAATGCAGAACAACTTTTGCTAAAATTATGGATGCTGTAGAAACTATTCTCGCGGATTCTGAAAGTGTTAGCAGCGCTTCAAGTCTAAGAAGACCTAGACTATGTATACGGGAACTGGGTGGACGTTTAGAAAAAAAGGGCTCAATGAAAATTATTTAAAAAGAAGTCGCCTTATTGAACTAGACTTAAACAAATAATTCAATAAAGCGATTTCTTTTTAAGTGATTTCCATTGAAATTTTTTGTGCAGCCATACATAATACCTGCATTAGTAAAGTTATTTAAAGCTAAAAATGTTTGTAGCTCAGATACTATAGAATTTTGGACATATGTTCATTAGACATTTTGAACACAAAATTTCTTCAGTAATACACCCTTATATACACCCGTTACAATCTCTACATTATTTTATATTACTTGCATGAATAGATGACTTGCATTAATGCGGGTTTGTAGTTATATACTTACGCATATCTTAATATGAGTTAATTATTTACTTAATACGTATGTATTTATATATATTGTTTATGAAATATTGTAAAAAACAATATAGTTAATGTTTACATAGACATATATTTATATACATTACACGGGTTGTTTAACAACATTTTATTGTTAATTACATTTTGTAGTTGAATTCCTTTTGCAATGGATACATTAATTCTGAGCAAAGCGCGGGCACTTAAAGTCGCATCCAGGTACTTTAGACGCGTCGAATTATTGTAAACTGAAGTAATAATTTCCATATTTGAATATGTATAAGCACCAGCAGCAAACGAATATTGAGGTAGAGAGTGCCGAGAGTGTCAATAATTAAGTTAGCGAACAACTTTTCACTCACTGTTTTCATAAGACCACCACGAGTTTCTATAATAAATTGTGTCTACACTGAAAAATAAATGAAAAGTTGCGCCAGCTCCCAAACACAATCAAGAGTCCTGCATTATTAATAATTCTCACTTCCCAGAAGTGTTGTAGCGTCGCCTCGGGCTGTACCTTTAAATAACTAATGATGTCGGAAATTGGCGCGCCTAAACGACGCACCGTTGCGTTAAAATAACCCCTCACAAGAACCGCGATATTAAATTAAATTAAATTACCGCAATTTAAGGAAGAAGTTAGGTTATGTTAATTAAATACGTGAAGCATCGTGACAAATTTTTGTCATCCGTCAGTATCAAGAATTCAGTGGAAGGAAAGTTCATTCGAACTTCTTATGTCAGCTGCTGATCTGAAAACTAAACACGTATACGACTCGGTTAATAAATGTCTCCTGAAACCCATCTTGTCTCCTAGGCCCCATTTTATGTCGGCCAACTCTAATAGAATTATTTAAGAAATTCAATTTGCACGTTTGTGAAACTTCGATGTCTAAAATTGTGTTCGCCTTCTGTCGTAAAACCGGGCATAAAGTGCAACTTGATGGATGTTCGTTTTAAAGAAAACCTAAATACGGGACATGCAAACTTTACAGAGACATACAAGTAGCCTATTTCATAGTGGCTCTTACTTTATTGTATTCACATATGTACATTATATTACCGCAAAACTTTATCAACTGTTAATTTTATTATTTGCTAGTCTAATTATCCTTGAAAGGGAAATATAACAGCAAAATTCATTACATTTTACCAACCTCAATATGAATTTTAGAGAATAAATACGTCCCATCGGTTACAGTAAATTATTTCATTGCATTCTTTAAAAGTATATTATCTTTCATTTCTCAGAAATTATCGAGTTCAGATTATTATTTCATTTTAGTAATTTAGTCTGTGCTCATACATTATATTCCACACAGATTATTGGCAATTTTTCATAGTAATTTATAGTTAAAATTCTCAAATAAACATTTCATTTCTATTAGTAATTGTATATAAATATGTACTTATATAACCAACAGACAGAAGTAGAAAACTTCTACTTTTACTATCATATTAATCTTCAAGAATTTATATTTTTTATTATCCTGCACGAGAAGTAAATTTAAAATCTAACTATGTTAACTATGTTACGATTAAATATAAATTGTAAACTTACAACACTACAATTCTGCAATACTCACCTAGAATAAAATTTCGTATCTTAACTAAAGGGGTTTAAGTAATTTAATGCCTGTATTGCTTTTTATAAACTAGAATTATACCTGTAGTATTGTAGTATTTATTCTCAAAATGCCGAAAGAGAGCAATTCAAAGGTTCTATTCTAGCGACTGTGCAATTCTACTTTTGCCGAGTAAATTTCAGTAAAATATAATGATATTCTACTCACTAATTGCACTTTTTTCTGCAGGTTTCTTGACGTATATTGCGACTTGTAATTTATATTCTTCACTAAACATAATGTTCTTCGAATCTGTCACTAACTTAAGAACAAGAAAAGGAACTCCTTACTCATTGTTATTTACTGTTTCCATAACTGCAAAACCAAAACCTTTTTCATTCTTTTGTTGTATCGCAAACGGTACGACAATCCAAAGAGAATAAGTTCGTTAGTAACACCATTCATTATTTGCACTTGAACCATTATTAATAGTCGCAATTCTGTTATTTTTTTAACGAGTCCTAGTGATATATCTTAATTACATCCTTGGAGAAGAGCCCATAAAATTTTAAAGAAATATTTAAGAATTTTATTGGAAGTTATAAAGTATCTAAAGATAACTACTTGTACACAAAATTGATCGAATTATATTACTAGAATTAGTAATATCAATCAATTGCATAGGCCACAAAACAGAACCTAATCCTATTTTAAGAATACTATATTGTATAATGTATAGTATTCTTTATGAAAATTGATATTTGAATTACAATAACATTATTTACCATTACTTTATTGAATATTTCCTATTAACTCAGTTTAACCACTTAAATAGCTTAAATAAGTAAATTAATTATCTAATTTTATATGGAAGAATTGATTACCTAACATCTATAATTGAATTTATCTATAACGCAACCCAAGTTTCAGACAGATAAAAGAATTGTATAGCCTTTAGTTTCTTTTCTTAAAAATAAATGTTTTAAAAAAATAAAAAGTAATTATCCATTTATTTAATGCAATGTTTAGATTTGTAAGATTTTTCGAATATTATTGTTTACATATTTGTAAATTTTGTTATACTAATTAATTAAAATGGGGTTGATTATTTTGAAAAGTTGTTTATTTTTCAAGTCAAATAATATACAATTTAATTAGTGTTTGAATAGTTCGTTGTATTCGTTTTTCTACAGTCCGACATATATATATATATATATATATATATATATATATATATATATACATCTTTATTTTCGCTTATAGTTCTCTCTATATAAACTGTCGTAGATATTAGTTTGTATAGAAAGTGCATGGAACTCAAAAAGCCTGCCTAAGAGTTCAGTAGAAACAGCTAAAGGTAGAGCAACCTCGATAAATAACCTTAGGCCAATATTTATCCTAGTTGATATTCCCCTTGCACCACGAAGCAGGAAATTATTTTTCCGTTTTATAATATCCCAGCCAAGTATTCGCCTTGCATCATAAACGGGATGAGATTTCGCTTGTTTACGATTTTAGCTGACTCGCTCGATATGGAATTTGAATAAGTTGATAAACTCATTTATAGTATAGCAATTAATTGCAGTACGACAGTTTCTAGGGTTTATTATAAAATAGGTTAATATATTGCAATACCCGAACGGGGTAATTAGTCTTAAATGTTGTCCGCCTAAATGACATTCAATACATAGGCGCTATAGGAAATCGGACTAACTACTTAAATTATTTCTGTATTGGTTTGCCATAGTTTAGAATGTAATTAAGATAATTAATTCAGATTTAATTAAATTCATTAGTCCGCGCTCACAATCATTACTCAATGTTCTGCAAACTATTTCAATCTACAAGGTAGTTATTAATTGCGCTGGGAAAGGTTCATCTTTCTAGGAAAAATTCTGCCTCGTTAACGTAAAGAGACATTGCATATGTACACTTCACTTTTCACATTTACGTCAAAGTACTTAGAAACTACGTTCGAAGAGTTTGAAAGACTTTTTTCTTTTGTTGTACATCGTTAAGTACAAATACTTTGTTGCTTGTTATTCTTCTAAATATATGAACTAAGAGATTATTGGAGAATTTATTAAACAGACTATATTTAACAGTTCTTTAGTTTTTAATTAATAATTTAGTTCAGAGAGATATGTACTTCAGAAATAGAAAAATAATAATTGTATAAAGGCATCTGGCTTCTCGACTTCCATGTTTGTCGAGAGTAGTTTCTTCATTTTGGCTTCCAGATTGGAATAGCGTCCTCGGTAATTGTACTGCCGAGACATCTTCTAGACTGGCTTAATTGCTGCTACTGCTGTCATTGTAGCACTGAAACTAGTGTGAACCTACTGCCAGTAGATTTATATGAAGGTATTGCTTATTATATGTTGTTTAGAGGTAAGGAAAAGTGCCAGACATTGCGTAGGGGTTGTCCATCAACACGGTTTGTTATTGGAGTGTTTTAAGATTTCTATATATTTACGAATTTTTTTTCCATACTAATGACTACTACTCTGGGCAGGATTTAGGCAGAATTTAATTGAGCGTGGTGCTTGGTTTTAAGCATATGCCCAGTGAGTGCAGAGCAGTCTAATACAACGCTAATATATACACTACCATGCCAATACAGAATCCCGTACTCACCAGGTGCGTCTAGATAATCTAGTCTTTTACTAAAAAGGGATCCGAAAGTTTTGAATACGGTTTAAAGATGGGTTTATCGCTGTTTTTAAGAAGTATTCCAAGTATATAGAGGTTAAAGGGGCTTTAGAAGGAAGGGGTCTATGGTTAGATCGACAACAGAAAAATAAGAAATTATGGTCGAGAATAGGAATGCTAAGTATAAAATTAGAATTTCGTGCCAAGTGTCATGTCTTCCACAAAAGTTTATTCAAATACATGTAATACGAAGGATTATATGTAAACTCACTAATCAAATATGTTTCAAATACATCAGGACATGGCATACTTGGTCGAACTACGTGTGACCATTAGTCACAAAAATTCAATAAGACCGGCAAAAGGTACACACGAGGGAAGCTCGCGCATTTCAGGGGTTTCCGGGGGTGTTTTTCAAGCACTGGCGTGGCTTGGTCTTGACCCCCCATCATAATGCAAAGTTTCACGCGAATCGCTTACGCGTACGGACATCAAATCGGTGCCGCGGTTTCATACAAATCTGATTTAAATCAAATCTGAGACGACATAAATACATTCACATTGTAACGACAAAATTTCATTCAAATCCGTTATTACATTACCTTTCGTGATGCCAATTCAAAATTATTAATATTAACGTGACCTTAGGTCACAAATTCACCGGCCGGTAGTTAGGACAAGGGTTAAGAACGAAGTTCAGCCTTAGAATCACACGCGCGAAGGTGTAAGATGTGTCATGTCTGTAGTCCAAATAGAGCACTTCAGTACACGTTAGCTAATTAAACTAGATATTCCTCTATTACTCTAGTTACACTTCAATGATTCGTGAAAGCACTACTGTAAGAACTACACTAAAGCACATTCTTGATTTATATGGAAAGTATCATAGTACACGAAAAGACTTTGGACGAATACTTGGTAACTAGGAAGAGATTTCGAATAAGTTTTGAAAAGAGAATTTAAACCTAAGTCTCAAAAAGGATTAAAAAGTAAACCATCTTTGACGTATCATCAATGCAAAGGGTATTAGGACAGACCTCATCAAGACTGATTCTGTGAGGGGATTCCAAAAATAAGCACGAATTATGGAGTATGTTGAAACTACTTAAAGTTTGTGTAGAGATTGCCAAACCTCTGCATCAATCAACGCGGCTTGATATGTTGCTTGTTTAAGCATCTCAATAACAACAGACGTTTGGTACCCTAAAACGTAAATTATGCTCAGCACTCATGCTAACGTACTTTCAGGCAGCAGCCAAATTAATTGTACCGACATTGTCAAAGTACTTTCTCAAATCGAGAATGGCCCAGACAAAGTGATTGGTTATTATTATATTGGTTATTTCAGCGGTTTTGTCTAAATTGGAACGGAATCATTTTATAATCAGAAAGGAATTATTGCTCATAGTACTAGAAACTGCCACAGTGTAAACTTTAGAGCATCCAAAATCAGACTAAGTGTTAGATGTAGACCTTGTATGTAATGAGGTTTCAGAACGAAGGGTAGTTTTCAAATGTTATTGGGCGCAATGAGATCCTTTGATCACTGAAATTAGTATTTCGAAATGAGTTCGAGAATGTCTTAATGAAAGAATTGTTTCTTTCATTAAACAAGTAAATGTACGTAACAAAAATATTTCAAAAGTATTCCTCAAATGCCATATTATTTTGACTGAAGAACAGAGAGACATTGATGTCATTTCAGAAGACTTGGTGTGAAAATAAAATCGATAGATTTTGTAGATGATAGATTATTTTTCAAAATATTTAGACATCTATGCCCCGCCTAGGCAAGAAATATCTACAATTGCAATAGCTTTGCTGTCCATATGTTCTATAGGTTTGGTATTCCAGACAACGACGAGAGGACTTTTAATCTGCGGTGTTCTATCGAGGCTGGGAGAGTAAACACTCTCCCAGCCTCGGTCACACAACATTGTTGAATACTTTGCTAGAACCATTGAAAATTACTTAAACAGTAGTTAATACACGTTAAGACAACTGGGA
The DNA here is from genome assembly GCA_031893035.1 of Dermolepida albohirtum. Taxonomy (NCBI): domain Eukaryota; kingdom Metazoa; phylum Arthropoda; class Insecta; order Coleoptera; family Scarabaeidae; genus Dermolepida; species Dermolepida albohirtum. Next base: position 238,078 of record JAVIWB010002575.1, read on the forward strand.
TAAGTACTTGGCACTGTTCTTATTGACGTAACGCGACAATCACAAGTATTCCGTTTGGTAGAGGATTTCGCCTTCGCGCAAATTTAATGTTTGGTACCCCTGGAAAAACAAATTAGAAGTTTTTAGAGAGCATTTTTCTGACGTTGTACGAGAAAAGATCAGCAACGAACACTTCGTTCTGGAAAAAGATAATCCCAGATTCGATAGGCCTACTACATAACAGTAGAGATTAAGCATCATTAGTTACACTGGTATTGACTCGAGAACGAATAATTTTTGTTAATCGAATATCTTATTCCTTTGTCACCAAAAAATCTCAGCCAATAATCTTCTACAAAAATTATTTGTTTATTCAAGTACGAAAATGGGAATTCACATCACAACATATGTAGAAATGTGAAAACAAATTGCTAACTTTTCTATATTTTTTAAGTTTGGAAATGCCTATTTGCATTAAAAGTAAAATGTAAACATTGAATACAGAATTAGAGGAATTATTTAAATAATACAGAATTAGAGGAATTATTTAAATAGATACGACTAAACAATAGTATATTTAAATTATGTATAAATTTGGTGTAGAAATAAAGTATAACAATTGTATTAGAAACCATCTGCGCATGAACTAAAGTAACTGTTCTTTATCTTTATTATAGATTATTAAAAAAGTAAAGAATGATAAAATCCAATTCTCGACGTTAAAAATCAAGCGTTTCAAAACATCTCGAGTTTTTTTTATATCAAGATTTAGTTAAGCAACGTTTGAGATATTTCCACTTCATTATTTACGATATCGATCGATCAAGTCTTAATCGGTGCATTTCTATATTTCCTTTTCTCTCCGTAGTTGTCACAGATCAATGCCGTGACCACGCATTACAACAAGGTTTTAAATGATCAACGTAGAATCCCCCCAACGAGTGATGATCAGTTCCAGCCTGTCGAACTCAAATACTCCATAAATCCATTTGATATTTTTAGGAGAGGGAACGGCACGACTACTTATCGCTATTAAATTTATACTTTATACCTTTTACAGATACTCTTCATTTTGTTCCCCATGCGCTGATATCTTATATCTCCTTGCGTTCGCGAAATTTAATAAAACTTTTAGAACAGGTATAAATTTTCAACAGAAATTTAATAAAGTTCATATTTCCGAATATTGATATTTTCACAAAAAAGTTAAAAGCATCTCCTATATATAAATCATAAAGCTGTCAATTTAGTAAACCATTTATTATTTATAAAGTTTTTCTTATGTTCTGTTTATAAACAGTATCTAGTGAATATTTACGTAATGTAATATCAGTTACTTACCGTGAAATGATAAAAAATATACTAAAAAATATAATATATGTATATCGATTTTTCTATATCCAAATGAATTGTACCTTTTAAATAAACTAATTAAATCAAAGTCGGATAATGTGAACTATCTAAAACTATTTAAATAAATAAGACAGTGTGTTATGAAAAGCTAACGGCAACTGTTTCTAATAGTATAAAAATGTTTCGCAATTTTATTCACCGGCTATTTTAAAATAAGTTTGTTTAGAATGTAATTATATGTAACTGATTTAATGAATATACATGGTAGTTGATTGAAATTGTTCGTTAGATATATTGAAAAGGCTAATTTATTTTCTTTTCTGAGAATTTCAGAGTAAGCATAAGAGCTAATGCTCTATTCAAAGAAAGTATTTTCGTGACGACTGCACTTCCGGTTAAAGCAGAAAACCGCTAGTAACTCGTTTATTGTAAATGGAGGTATGTACTTTTCATAGTATATTTGAATTCTACAAGATATTGCAGGAAGGATTTTTTATACCTAAATTTAACAATTGCAGAGATATTTAAATTTTTTTGCAAATATTTGGTTATATATCATTATTTGCTATAGCTATTCTGGCACAGAAAATGATATTTACAGTATAAGTAGAAGACCCCTCAAAAATTAATCTGATGCTTTCATTTTTGACAAATCGTATAGATCGTGTTCAAAAAATACTTTCTGATAGTTGCAACATTGAAGAAACAAACCGTTCTTTTCAAACGCAATGTCCCATAGTTTTGTTCGTATTCGAAAGCAGAACTTACATTTACAATAAAATATAGTAGCATTCCCTATACCTATCTTCAATACTTCTCGTGTTATAAAATGTTTCTTGTCTAGTTAAAGTTAAAATGTTGTGATAATAATATTGCGTATTCGCAAGTACATATGTATTATTCTGTATTATTCTGCACATCTAAGTAAGTAAGCTCAGTTTTTGGCACATTTTAAAATGAAAATTATTATTACTTAATAAGTGTCCTTAGAGTTTGCCATAGAGTTTATTCCACTACAAATCTTCCATATCTATTGCGAACCACCATGCCTCGTTAGCATACATTCCCTATTTTCATTCTTAAAATTATTGAGGCAGCTTCGAGAACAGCTTTTATACATACAGTTCCACCTATAGAAACTGCATTCTTGTCATGTCCTCATAAGTATTGGCACATGTGTGTAGATATCAAGCTCATATTGCTCATATATTTTTGACTTTACAATGCTCTGTTAATAGACCCACTATCTGCCCAAATTCAGTATTGTCAATTTGAGCAATTGTTCTTTGAGAAACTATTTTGCCTCTCTTAGGTCTCGGATGTTTTCAATACGGTAGGAAGTAAAATGTTTTCCGACGCTTCAGATTTTTCTACTTCAACAACATAGAATGCAAAGCCATAAAAAGATGTATAAATAAACGCACTAGATGTCGTGGCAATTCACCACTTCATACAAGACAAAGGGGTATTTCAGATGTTTTTCGCTAGGAATATTCGATCACTGTGCTAGTTAGGTAACTAATTATAATACATAGCCAATACCCCGTGAACAACTACTTCTTGGAAAATAACGGGTAACAACATGGAAGGGCTAAAAGTCTTGGTGGTTGGGTATGATACGGTTTAAGCAACAGCATTATTAAAGGTTTCTATCAATTTGTTTTCACAGAATATCGCGCTGTGCATATGGTGAAATTCTAAGGAAGTTGCTTCCAATTGGATACTAACTGAATGCAGTTTCTCTCACCAAATTTTTTTTTTGGCAACGCTGTTGTTTTTCCACCACAACAACGATGGGATTCAAAAATTACTACGGATTGACTTAGAACCTTCTGATCACCATTCATATCAATCACCACAAAATACCCTAAATCACCCTTTTCTGGCACTCTTTGAATATCACTTGGACAGGTTTTCTAGTAATATAACTATTACTTTCTATGAGGATTACAAAACTAATGGAAGGATGGACAAAAATTTTCAATCAAAATCTATAATAAATTGTTGTCACTCAGTTAGTTGATCAATTACTTTGTCAGTTAATTTGCTAGCTAGTTAGTTAGTTAATTCGTTTGCTCGTTCATTCGTTCGTTCTTTGTTAGTTAGTAGGTTGGTTAGTTAGTTCATTAATTAATTAACTAGTTTATTACTTCATATTTCAGTAGGTAATTAGAACGAGAAAAACAAGTATAAAATAGAAAGTATCTTGGATAGCTGTGATTTAGTGTATGCTGTGCGTGTTGCTAATTATTCTTCATAGCAACTTATGGTACACATCAGGAATTGTACTCATACGAAATAGCATACAAAGTTCAAGGCAATTTTGATGGAGCCTGTGGTTGATTAACTTGATCACTGAAGGTTGATATATATAACCCCTTGCCACATTAATTTTCGTTCGTTGGTTCTCAACGGTACAGATCGCGTACGGAGTTTGTTTTCGTACGGGTATTTTTCACCGTAGTTTTCCAGGTGCGACACTGTTTAATTATCTGCTGATTATGACAACTTAGTTGTCGAAATTCGTATACCGAATACGAAAATTAATGTGACAAGGAGTTACATATCAACCTTCAGTGATCAAAATAAATTTCATTTGAATTTTCATATCTGATGAACTTATATCCATACAAAGTATTGCTGTTATGTAAATTAATTAATGTAAACAATAATTTGTCCGATTTAAACGTGCTAATATTCTTCAAGATCTGATAACTAGTTTATAAGTATGGGAGCAAGAGCTCTCGAACAACCCGAACCAAATCCACACTAAAATTTAAAGACCACAGGGAAGCGCTGTACTTTATTCCTTTGGTAGCATTAAATGCAACCCCTCTGCATTTAGTTTTACCCATGCAAATGATCTCTGACATATTATTGCGCATGCAATATTGTACAATCTTTCCACAACAAATAAATTCTTTTACTTATTACTGCACAACTTTGTGTAATCTATTCTGTTTTTTCGAACTCATTATATGGCCTGATATGAGAAAGCGTTACGAAATAGTAAATAACATGGGCCGACGTTACCAAAATGGCTAAATTCACTCAAAATTGTGCGTTATGATTCCTCCTTGTATGCCTGTGTATTTAAGACTAACGAAACGCTAATTTTAAACAACCATTAATCTAGATGAATTTCTATTTATCTGGTTAATAGTCATAATTTATAGAGAAAGAAGAATTCCTACTGATTTACTGACTTAAAAACTATACCTATCTTTATGTGGCATACATTTTAACTGAAAAAGGAATATAATTTTTATAGCTTTAGTCATTACTATTTGAGGATGCGCTACTGTATTGTCCATTGTAATGTTTTAGTGATAGTAAATTATGTAAAGTTTGTGCATATTATACATATACAGATGTTTCTTCTTTTTCTTAATATAAAAAAGCGGCTTTTAGATAAGACCACCTTATACTAAGGACCTAGACCAAAAATATTTTTTCCTAAATAATTCTTCTATTGAATATATACACTCCGCGCAACATGAATAGGACCAACTGCATATATGACATTTGTAGTTGGTATAAACATTGTAGCGCGCTGGAATTGTTATTTTCGAAAATAAGAGGGTTGATAAAAAGATGTATGTAGGTACCAAATATAATTTTTGTAAAAGTCAGTGCAAATGTACGTTACTAATGACAATAAGTAGAGTAATTAAACGCCACTTGAATACGACCAATCTACAAAATAAAAGATTCGTTTGCAATAACAAAATACTTTATTGTTCAATAATGAGTACATTTGCCATTATTTCTTATAACCTCAAATAGTCGGGATGGAATGGAATTATACAGGGTTCTCAAGTAGTCAACGGGAAGTTCCGCCCAACTTTGTTTCAGCGCCTGCTCTAGTTAGTCAGCGCAACTGAATTGGGTAGCATTGGAATACAATTTACGCGACAACCATCCCCAAACATTTTCTATGATGTTCAGGTCGGGGGAGAGCGATGGCCAATCGAGAACCTCCATGCCTTGTTCTTGAAACCAGCGTCGAACAATGCGCGCGGTGTGAATACTGGCATTATCCTGTTGGAAAATAAATGGCCCACCTGCCATAACGTTGGAAAATTTGTCTTTCGCCTGTTGCAGCAGCTGGACGTACTTTTCCGAATTCTGTCTGCCCTTCACTATTACTAAATCAACAGGTCCGTTATAGGAAACAGCTCCCCATACCATGACTGAACCAACATCGGCTCGCCTTCGTGACTGAATCACTCCATCTTTACGTAAATCGTGGAAATAATAAGAAAACCCATCCGGGCCATCTAAATTAAACTTCTTCTCGTCACTGAAAATAACAGTTTGCCATTCTCTTGTCCACCCCATTTTTGCTTGAGCAAACTGAAGACGTGCAGTGCGCTGAAATTCCCTTAAAGGAGGCCGTCGTTTAATTTTCAAACGTTTTAAATGCGGACAGGTCTTCAGTAACTTGTGTACAGTTCTTACCAATGCATTCGTTCCAACGTTATTCGCGATTTGTCTTGCCGTTAATGCCGAATTCGATGCTTCGCGTAATATGGCTCGACGTTCTCTCTTAGTTGTAACGGATGTTGTTCGCCCTTTAAAACGTTTTCCATAATTCTCGGGATCCCTAATAAAATTGTTCACAACCTGGTGTGATCGACTTATTTTCTTTGCAGTAGCCCTTGAGGAATACCCTTCTTGATGGAACGCTTTAATTTTTCCAATTTCTTCCATACTTAAGCACTTCTGTCGTCCCATCGTTGCACAATACCCTTAATTACAGATGTTTGTTTATCCGGATACACGTTGTAACTCGACACTCATCCGGTAGCTTACTATTAAATACTGGTCGTATCCAACCGGCGCGGTGCATTTTATATGTATGTGGTACTTACGTCACCCAATGCATAACGTTAGGCACTATTGCGCAATAATACGTATTATTTGCCATATCATACCATTACAAACTTGCATTGTATTTTTAGTAAATGAATTGTTTTTCAAACCACCGAAAGCTTGCAACATGTCGGGTGGTCCTATTCATGTTGCGCGGAGTGTATTTATTTTTCATTATAATTGTATACTATATATTATCATATATTAATTGATTTTCTTTTATACTTATTACTAAGTATCGTATGAGGTACATACATATTTTACTACTCAATATTGTCATGAACGAACGATCGTCTGACGATCAGAAAAACTTGGCGTTTGACAAAATACTGTTCGTTGAAGTTTTGTAAAAGTTTCCAGTGCACTATATTCTAGTCTGAAACAAAACTTGCATATCGTTGCTCAAGCTTGTTCCTCCTCATTTCCAGAATAAACTAGAAAAAGTTAGTTGACGAAAAGGATATGGACCATCAACAGTCTCTAGGAAATTCAAACCCGTACTGAAGATACATTTAAGAGAAAGCTAACAGTGTTGCCAGATCTCACACTATGCTATCCGCACCATTATTTTATTTAAACACTTCGTATGTAATATAATATAATAAAAAATATTTTCCCAAGAAACAATATTATATTTTTCAGAGTAAAGTAAATTTGAAAATTTAGATTTTGTAATTTTTACGCCCAAAATAAATTTTCATAGCATAATAGTACCCTTATTTACGACTAGAAATCAGAGCAGATATCACTTTAATATCATTTTTAGAAGTTTTTTTAGTATCTTGACTGTATTGACCCTGCTTAAAACTCGTACAATACTGATTTTCAAGTAAATATGTTATATTCAAGCAAGGGGAGCTTTATAGGACCACAATTATTTTACGTGTCTTAAACACAAAATGTTATCTATTATTACTCTTACTTTTATAAACATATGAAAATGAATTATTTTTAATAGATGATTTAATGATTATTTATTATAATAAACTTATACCTGTAATAAACGTACATGTATTTGAATTTCGAATATTTTGCTAACGTAAAGTAGCTTATATTTTAATACATATTTCGAAATTTACAAATTTCCTCAATGGAATAAATAAATCATTTACGTTTACAACATTTCAACCAGACAAAATTTGACAATATTGGTTCAAGGGTTTCAAATTAGTCTTCAAAGCAGAACACCCTTGTAATCCTTTGATTGTGTTTCTGTGTAAGTTTCTGTAAGAGACAGATCTGCGGTAGACCTGCTACTTACCTAGCAAGTAAGCAGATTGTATGTAGGTACTTTACTCCCTGTTTAGGGGAACGTTTCCTTTCATCTTTCTAAGATTCTATAAATGAATTTTAAAGTATACATAAATCTCCTCTTGGTACTTTATTGTAGTTCTGTCAGTAACCATGCCTTTATTTTATATACACTTTAAATTACTCACGAAAAAAAAATATTCGATGACTGCATAGATCGGGAATGGAATTCTAATTTTGTTTCTTATCTTTCTGTATATTACGTATTTTAATTATAACATATATATATATATATATATATATATATATATATATATATATACATATACATATATACAAAACTCCGTAGATATATACAGGGTTATTCTAAAATTGTGCACGGATTTGATGTTACAATGATTATGTTAGGTTCTCAAGCATTGTCATAGAAGTAATTTCTTACGCTCAGCTGTTTGTTTACACCTGTTTGTTTATACCAAGTCAACAGCAAAGGGCTTTCTGCGTTGTCGCAATCGCAACACAAACAAATTCGGTTGTTATGATACAGGATGCTTGTCGAAAAGGATTCAACATTATACTACTCTCTCTGAAGAACATACGACGATGGTTTCGACAGTTTGCACGAAGTGAATATTTGTGAACAGGAAAATGTCTAGGTCAGCCACGAGTTTCAGAGGTACAAATAGACAGAATCTGTGTTACGTTTGAGCGAAATACAAGATAGTCCACAAACCGAGTTAAGTGTGAACTTGTGAACGAATTGCTCAACACACTATCCGGAATGTGCTAGGACGTTTACATATAATTAATATAATACGGACTGTAGATCGTTCAAGTTCTTATCTCTTACGATAAAAGGAAGTGGATAGAATTTAAGATTTTTATTGCTTAGTATGATAGAAGACGGAACTTTTATTTTATGTTTAATTTCCAGTGATGGCCATTTTCCAATTGATAGGCACAATTAACAGTCATATCAGTCACAACACCCAAACAATTCAGTCGAACACGAAAAGGATTCACCTAAAGTGCACGTATTTTCTGCAGTATCTATTAACAAATTTTATGACATATTTTTCTTCGTTAAGAACCATAATAGGATAATCCGATCTCAATATGTTCTAAAATTGGCTTTTATCTTTATTGTAAGCGAAATCAGATCAAGTTATTTTTCAATAAGATGATGCACCATCCATCTCATTAGCATCTGATGTTATGAGCCATTTTAAATGAGGAATGCCCCTAGATGGAATGATCGGGAAAGGCCCCAAAGTCTTGCTCCTTAGACTTGTGTGTAATTTTTTTTCTTTTCTCTTGTGGGAATATGTAAAAGATCAAGTTTATAATACTCCACTACCTAGTAAATTAAATTACTTTATACACCAAATAAGAATGTCAGTCAACAAAGGGTATCATGATACTACGCGTCTGGGAGTAATTTTCATATCTTCTCGTTGTCATCCATGCCACAGGTGGCGGCCACTTTGAAAACTTTTAAGACATGAAATAAAACTTTGTCATGGAACACTTCTGACTTTCTTGGAATTTTATATTATTTTTCCATTATATTAGTTTTGCATGTACAATAATATACTTACTTACTTATGCTTAATATAAAAAACAAATGGTATACATATAAAATTATTTTTACAGTCTTACTTGTTAGAATAGAGTATTAAAGTCACAACGAAAAGAAATTCAAATAAATCTTTGAAAGAATCTCGTTAAGCTAATTAAGAGGCATTTCGTTTCAGGAACTAAAGTATATGGTTTCAAAATATACGGGAAAAAATAATACAGAGAAAACGATTTGTCTTGGAATCTACGATTCAAGAATGACATTAAAAAATGATAAACGACTGCTTAATGTATATAGGAATAATATATCTATATATGAATTTCTTTTATAGTTTCGATATAATATATATAATATTTCTTCAGTATGAAAATTAAGTTGTAGTTCTTTAAGATTTTTCATTTAATAAATTTTCCTATTCTGTAAAGCAAGCCTTTAAATTGTAACAGCATATTTTTAAAGATGTGTTTTAACCTCTTTTAATAATGAATGGAAGGTTCATTAATGAAACGTAATGAAGTATATAAATATTCCTTTGATTTATAGAATTAAATTGTTATTGGAAGTCAAATTTGAGCAGTATAGTTGATAACTTGCTAATTTCCTGTTTCACTCGTTTCAGTATGATACGTTTTATGATTACCACAAGAAAATTTATAATTAAATCGTAATTGTTCCTCTATATTTTTATGTCGAACCGTAGCAGTATCAAACTAAAAAGAGACCTTAATTAAAGAGAGTTTCATTAAAAGAAAAGACGAACACTGGTGTACACAGTGTGCAATTCAAATAGCACAAGAGTTTGTTTACACTTTCGACTTGACAACAAAAAACTTCAAACAAATGCAATCTCTCTTGTCGTTTGGACAATATTTAAAGATTGTATATTAACTTCACTCTAGAAAATAGCGACAAATTGTGGGACGTTAGGAACGAACTTTTACACTATATTTTACGTACTGTTTTCTATAGAATATTTAATTTTGTTTATATAATTTTAATTCTGAGATTTAATATTTTAAGTAAAAGTTTCGGCAACATATAATACCTTTTCATTTTTTAAGTTAATGCCAGTTTAGAATGCCTGTCTTATTAAATTCATAGTAATAATTTAGTAAATAGTTAAATTATTCTACTAATTTAAGAGCCTACGGTAATAGTGCAATATTGATATCAATCATCATATCAGTAGATCGAATGCAATATTAAAACTATTATTAAAATTTAGATTCATACAATTAGATCATTACATTTACACAAAGGCACACACACACCCCCATATGTATATATATATATATATATATATATATATATATATATACATATGTGTATACATATGTATATATGTACATATATATATATTCATAAAATGGTACTATCTGAATAATTACATTATAAATCAAGTAAAAAATCTATTAGTTATTAATGAATCTAATTTTTATAGAATATTTTATATATACGAGTATATAAAAAATTCCAAAAAAAATATTCTATTTGATAACTACTTATCGCATAAGGAATTGAATAAGGCTTCAAGGGATCGTATTTATAGGTGATGAACTCTCCATGATCAACAAAGAAATAATGCACCGTAGCGGAACTTATAAATGTAAACCGATATTTTGATGGAACGCGTTTTAAGTTTGTACCGTGTATCATCATTTAGCAACCAACTCCTGGGAGCATTAATTAATAGCGGCCCAATTCTCGTGGAGCGGTACACGCGTCCATCAATCAAACATTGCGAGACCCGACAGGACCTGTCATCTTCCGAGCAACAACATTGTGCTTTAATCCGCCGCATCCGGTTCCGCTCACATTAAAATAGATGCTGACGCTTAAATGCTCCGCATAAAGGTCTTCAATTAAAGTGAACAAAGAAGTTTGTTGCGAAAAGTTCCATGGTTCTAAGAGAAAAGTTTACGTTAATCAGATCGGAAAATTATTGGTTAAGCGTAATTTCATTAGTTCGCGTTCGGGCATTTAATATTAATTTTTAGTGATTTATACGTTTAAGACGTATGGTGCGCAATGTTCAGTTTAATTAAGGCTAGAACGTTAAATCACATTAGTGTTCCACATTCGTACTGTAGACGAAATTCATCGTCATGACGATGTTCATATATAGTATTTCAAAGTACCATGAATGTGTAAAATAACATATATAATACAATATAGTTTAATTTATTTAAACAGCAAGTCATGCTATTAGGAAACAACATTTTATTTTAAAGTAATTTTTCATTGCGTAATTAAAACATCGAGTTTTCTCGGAATTTGACGATCAAATTGTTTCAACCGTGCAGACTATTGAACATTTTCTCGAACGTTAAAAAATTTTTTAAACACTTTTCATACAATGCTACTTACAGCAATGTTAAGCAGTATTTTTAAATCATCAGCAGGAGTTTGTTTCGGGAAGGTCAACAGTATCGAATTTGTCAAATATCACCTCAGTTTCCATCCTTTTCAAAGAATCAACGTAGGCAAGTTTATGTAATCTACACAGATTTTACGAAAGCCTCCGATTCTCTCGATCATAATATGCTTTCAGCTAAATTGTTAGTATTGGATTTTATGCTCAATTAGTTCAGCTTATATGTTCATATTTACCAAACAGAAGTGTCTACATTTTCTTCAATGGTTTCTCGCCGGATTATATTAAGGTTCTAATCTTAGACCTCTACTATTAAATATATACGTTACTCTAGCCAAAGTTTGAATTTTTAGCATATACTCACCACTTGAAAATTCATAGCAAGTTAGCACACAGGTTGATTGCATTACCCTGCAGATGAAACTGCAGCATGCTCTTAATTAACAAATAGTATATCTTAAATGGCATTTTATTAAATATGGAGAAGTGTTCATTGTATCAATTAGATGCTCAAATTCATTTACTTTCATTTATGAGATTTAAAGCAGTGAGATTATGAGAAGAGATAAAAATAAAGATTTGGGAGGGCTTTTTGATAAATATCATACAGGCTAGCAGATTCTTGGATATTTCATGAGGTCATGTCATGGTTTCAATAATCCACTGCCTATAACAACACTATGTTACGCACAAGTAGGGAATAAATTGGTTGATTTTTGCTTTATAAATTTTTAAGTTAAATTTTCATCTATATAGGAGCAAAAATACTTATTTTATTATACATATTATATTATATAATTATATTCGTTTTAAAATTCATCGCCAAAGATACGTATCATTAATTTTCAATATAATTTTGCTATCGTGTTAGTGAAGTGTTGCGTTCACTAATTTTCATTTTTTCATACATTCTCGTAAATAAATATCAAAAATTCGATTACTTTAATATCAGAAACGGATAATCGCCGAAAAATACTAAAAATGAGTTTTAATGAATTTTAGAATTAAGTTCAGACTTTTATGTATTTATATGCTGACGCAGTGTCTTGTTAAAGAAATTCTTTTGCAGCTGGTTACCAGAGAGCTGTAATAACTGATTTCGGTATTTCTCAGCATTTATAGTTACGTTAAATAATATCGATCCATGATACTACTAATCAATCGCCAATAATTTTGATATTCAATGATATTTAAATTCATGAAAATTCTCTGCCAACCATATTCTCATATCTTATTTATTTAAATATTACGAAACAGGCCTGTATCGGAAAATAAAGACTTATCAAGAATATTATCATTATTTAAGTTATACAATCACCCTTCGCTATACGCAGTTCTTTTACCAAAATAAATAGGACTGAGTTCGTAGATATTCGTAGATTTGGAAGGAGTTACTGTCATATATACTATGACTAAATAAAATCTCATCTCTTATATTCTCATATAAGTGTTCAACTATTTAGAATATCATTGCGTATTTGTAGTAACGTTATAGTAATTTTCTCCAATTACGACTTCTTATTCTTAATCTAATAATTATGCTTTCGACATATCACAAATTTTTACTTTCGTATTATCCAAAAAATTGGACCATTGATTCATTACACTAAATCTTGATTTCGAAGTTTATTTTATATCAGAATTAGTTTTAGATAATTGTTAATTTCATATTAATGTATTTCGAAATACATTATTTTATTAATATTATCACGAAACTTTTAGCAGGTTCTGTATGCATGATATGAGAAGCTTGAAGAATATGCAAAAATATATTCTCGATTCGATTCGCCTATATAAGCAGTAGGGATTATGCATCAAGCAATACCAGTTGAACTGGCATTGACTTGTGAACATCGATTTCAGTGATAGAAGTAATTACTACTTTAACATTATTCACTGAGTTGTCTGAAATTAAAAATTAATAAATTTTGTGAAAGGTTTTTCAATGTTTCATTTTATTGTCATTAACGAAGGCCAGCAAACACATAACAGTATTACTGTTTACTGTTAGAATTTAATCTTTTTTTAGAATTTGCTTAAAGCGAAATTATTTCTAAAATTCGTATAGTGTTACCAAACTATAAAGTGGAAGATTGAGACGTACATATATTTAATTCTAAGCACTTCCATATTAAATATCCTTGTCATGTTCTTGTTATTTTCTCGGTATTTCTCGCGTTCAGCAAAATATTGTACGTTGTGTTTTCCGGATTGTAAATATTAGGAACCACCATAAAATGCAAATATTCAACCAACACAATATTACCACTTCGATTTGTATGTACATACTTGCACCGTACACCCTTTCTTTGCTGTGCGTTTTAGTCAGTGTTAAAATTAAAGGTTTCAGTGTGAGCTATTTTATCATTTATGTTATCATTCACCAATACAATATTTCACTACGTGAAACCTATGTTATCATTCATAAGTACATTTTAGAAATTTCAAAAAACAAATATGCTATTCAAAGCAAACATAAAAGTTTAGTAATTTGGTACGTAGACTTCCGCGGTCGTGGTCCATGTTATCTGCTTCTGAACTTCCGGGCTGGAACCGCGTCACTTGTATATCTGCCAACGTTTCGTGCCTGCCTTTCGTTGCCTGCAGTTTCAGTGCAGTAGTTCAGCCCTGAAGATGTCCCATACAAATGGGTACGAAACGTCGGCAGATATACAAGTGACGCGGTTCCAGCCCAGAAGCCCAGAAGCAGATAATAAAACTTTAGTTTTCAACAATTTCTTCATTTCGCATTACATTAATTCGTTTTTTATCTAGACCCCACCAACACGTTCACGAAATTCTATTAGTGAAATTTGTTCATGTTTGTAGAATTAAGCATTAATTGCTCAGAAAGCGCTTTAGAGGATTAGACATTGGCATTGAGTAAGCCTAAAGTACCCGCCGAATTCAAGCTCTGTAGAGACCGTTAAGTAAGATAGGTATCATCTGATCTGCAGCAGACAAAATAATTTAATAATAATAACGATAAGTACAACGTATTACTAAAGTACTACGAAATCTTGAAGAATTACTACTTTCCTTCACTCAAGGTTTGACCTCTTTGCAGTCAAAGCAAACGAACCAAAAATCCTGCGAATTATCGTTCTATAACATTTCTACTTAACACCTATAAGATTAGCGTCTGTAATATCATTAAAAATAGCAAATGACAAATTAGCAAACAAGCAAATGAAAAACTATGAATAAGAGGAACAATAATTGCAAAAAAGTTCCAAAGTATCTAAGGAATAAGTAATTATTAATCAAAATATCACTAGACATACAAAACCAAAAATATACATTTTTTTACGCTTACATCGATTATCAGAAAGCATTTAACACAATACCACATAGTTGGCTTTTCTGTGTTCTTGAAATTTACAAGTCATTTCTCGTTATGTAAAGTGTTCATGTCGAACATTCCTCGTACCGAAGGAACGTATTACGAGAAATGTCTTGTATTGTATGTTTATGTGAACATCTCCGCGCATCAAGGTACAACCAGATACACTACAAATAACAGAAATAAGAATAAACTAAAATATATTTCAAGGATATGCATTAAGCCTTCCTTTGTTTTGGAGAACATGTAACCTCTTGTTAAACATATTACGCACATCACAAAGAGAATAAACTACAATAACAGAAATATCAATTTCATAAATCACTTACTACATACTCATGAGTTAAAAATATGGTAGGCACAGACCAACAATTCCACTCTACTACCGCACTATACTAGAGAGTGTCAAACTCTTCAACTTTAACATCGAAATGATTAGGATTGGGATTGGTTAAGTGTGGAAGATGCACCATAATTAGAGACAAAATACAACAACATAAGAGCTATAATATACAAATACGCAATTGATGGACTTCAACAAGAAGAAACAGAAATGTCTTCGCAACATAATATACACGGACAAGAAAAAATGTAGAATAGCATATAGAGATCTAATAGGGAAATACAAATTAGTAGGAAGAATTGACACATGGTATCAATATAAATTACGAGCGGTTTTAGAAAATTCAGATGTTAAATTATTCAGGAAAAGGCAATCTCACAGATCATACAATAGACTACATAGCACACGAAGGAATAAATACTCAAACAGGTAATAAAAACCCCTAATCATATTAGTATTTGTACCCTAGATACTTAGATAGATAATAATAAAATTAGTTAGTTCAGAAGATCTAATAATGCCTGCCGATAAATCAAGAAAGTGTGACACAAAAACAAAAATGCAGAAATGCCAAAAACACATTTGTACCATATAATATAAACTGCGTTTAATAATTGTGTGTAATTTTTTAAATAGTATTTCATAGTTTGTTAGCTCTTAATGACATTTCCGTTTCTAATTTTTCAACGATATTTATTGAGACAAAAGCCATTGCAGTTAACGATTCAATTAGTTTTAAAATTTGCTTCAAAACATGATCTTTGTAAATAAGTGCTAAATTATATTTCGTTAAGTTTGGTACCTATGTCCATTACTATCACTTTCTAACTGTCGCCCATCAATTTAATCCTAAACCTTGACGGTCTTATATATCACGGGTGATGAACTACCGACTTTATGTCTTGTAAGTTCGATGTATACAATTTTTTTTTTCTGGACGTCGAAATTCCGTAGTGCCTAACTTCATCTATGATAAAGAAATATCATAAACTAGGTGGTTACAGAGCTTTAGTAATAGTGGTAGATTTGTCACTAAATGTTCTTTTACTACTTCTCATAATATTTTATCTGTGTACTTGCCTGGAAGGAATATAGCAATAAATTTTAATTTTATTGTATTCTTTTCTTTTCTAAACAAATGCTGGTTGTTTTATTCTAATTATAAATTTTGTTTCTTTATGGTGAATTTTTGACAAATAGTGATTAATAAAACACTTAGTTCATAAAAACAACGTTTCGAGGGGATTTTGCTCTCATTTTCATGTTATTTATTTAACCGCTTTTCTTTTTCCTTTAACAGTTGTTTTCCTATTGAACATTGTAAATTTACAAAAAAATCAAGCATTTTAAATTAACAAAATTATACCGCGTTTCTGTGGATTTATACTAATGTTATTGGTTGTATTGTAAAAGTACAATTTTATAAATCATCAAATAAACAATTCATAAATTGCGATACAGTACGTGCTTCTAGTATAATACTCCACGACCATATTTTTATTTAAAAAAAACATGATACAAGGCAGGCAATAAATTGCTTGGAAAGCAAAAGTTGCAGGTGGTACATACCTATGCAGCTAATGTGTGAGTTCGGTACGAATTAACATTTTCACTTTATCCATGATTATTTTACGTAGACTATATCGATTTGTATATAGACAGCGTTAGCGGAACGGTAAATTAATTATCTTAATAGATAGCATTGCAGTAATACAAGATACTTACAAAGTATCATCATAATGTAATACTTCCTCCTATATATACATACATCTATATTTTCTAATACTATTTATATCAATAAATAGGTAAATTTTGTTAGAGTGTGGTTACTAAAATTAATCAAAAAAAGGCAAAATATTCCCTGCCACATTAATGTTCGAACTCTGTACACCTACTTTCTTCCTACCTTCTTTGGAGCCGGTTCTCCCTTTCAAATTCAATGTTTTGATTGTTTTTTTTGTCTCGGGTTGTTTCATTCATGGTTATGAAACGGCGCAAAAATTCTGCTTTGTTGCTGTGAAACGTCGCTAAATACTCAATTGAAACGTCTACACGACACTGTTTTTGCTCGAATGTGAGCAAACGCGGCACCCATTAGGCACACAGCTTTCTCATGTCCAAATTTTCAAATAATATGCGATATACCGCAATTTTTGAAATGCTTATTATGTCTGCTAGCACTTTCAGTCGACGATCATCCTGTACCACTTTATGGATTTTCTTCATCATTTCTGGAGTCGTTACCTCATTTGGTCGTCCACTGTGATGCTCGTCTTGGCAGTTCGTACGGCCTGGTTTAAACTCTGCTACACAATTATTCACTGTTGTAAACGAAGGAGCAGACTCACCCAGAGTAGAATCCAGTTCAGCTTTTATGTCGGTTGAGCCGAGGCCTTTCGAATAAAAGCATTGTATCACGTAACGATGACCAATTTTCTCCAATTTTACAAATTCACTGAAAACGTTCACTATTGATGGCTGCCAAATAAATACTAAACAAAGTGGCGTCTTCAAACTTAAAACATATGCTTTATAGATCATGTACTTTTCAATACGATGATATTTTTCAAACAACTACTGCCATCTGTAGGTCAGGCTGTGTATTTATGGGACCACCCTCGTACACTCCCGCAAACTTATAGATCCATTTTAACGACCGTATCTTATAGAAACATTCTTTCTTTGTCTGCTTTAAATACGTGTTTTTGATTTTTCACAATAAATAGTAGTCAGAAGGGGCAATGTCTGGGCTATAAGGCGGGTGAGGTAAAACTTCCCACCCGCTGTTTTTCAAATAGTTTTTAACTGGTCTTGCAACATGAGGGCGAGCGTTGTCATGATGAAATATTATAGACTCATGTCTGGTCGCATATTCTGGTCGTTTTTCGGCGATTGCTCTTTTCAAACGAATTAATTGTTATCTGTACAGCACGCCCGTAATAGAATCGCCAGGTTGTAACAGCTCATAATTTATAAGACCGGTCGAATCCCACCAAATAGGCAGCATTACCTTGGCGCCTTGAATATTTGGCTTCGCTGTTAATGTTTATGGCTAGCCAGGCTTTACATAAGATTTTTTTCGTTTTGGATTATTGTAATGAATCAATTTTTCATCACCAGTAATGATTCGATGCATAAAGGACTTCTTTTTATGGCATTCAAGCAGCATTTACGACATGCAAAATCGTCTTTCAACGTCTCTTGGCTTCAATTCGAACCCAATTTTCTTAATTTGGGATGAATTTCAATGCTTTTAAACGTTTAGAAATGGCTTGGTGAGTTACTCCCAACGTTTTTGCAAGTTCTTCTTGTGTTTGACATGAATCTTCATCCAGTAATATCTCCAGTTCCTCGTCTTCAAACTTTTTTGGATGACCTGGACGCGGTCTGTCTTCGACGCTGAAATCACCGCTTTTGAAGCATCGATACCATTCGCGACATGATTTTTTTGTTGGAGCAGATTCACCATACACTTATGCAGGCAATTGTTGAGCTTCAGCTGTACTTTTCTTCGAATTAAATCAGAAAATTAAAACTTCCTGCAAATGTTGTTTATTTAACACAAATGCAGACAATTTCAATGAGCTCAAAAATAATGTTGTACAAAATTCAAAACAATGTAACTAAATATGGTTGACAGATGTAAAACCTTTCCAACAAAAACAAAACCAGCCATTCTCAACTATATATAACAACTAACGACCTCCATTGAAAAGTAACCGAATTAAGTTGCACAGTAGTTGTAGTAGTTTTGTACAAAAGTAATTAACAAGTTAGCGTTTCACGTGTTATTGGTTTTATATTTGTTTAAATTACAGAATTTAGATATTCTAATACATCTATTTACTGATTGCAAATAAATTGGGAATTAACTTAAATTACTATAAATTCAACCTTCATTATAAAATTGTGGATCCACATACTGTTAACAAGAATAAACACAGATATCTATAATTATTTTAATATAATAGTATTTCGTTATTCTTTTATCGGAAATATATATCATCAAAAGCACACAAGTAGGTAATCTATAAGCAAATGGTCAAAAGTATCGACACGATAATATCTTCAACTATCCCTTTGGATGAAAATTCTTTTGAATGCATGAGTGCATAAAAAGATTTGGAACTTTTGAAATATGAGTGCACAAGTAACCAAGATATCCAAAGAAAATGGAGTTCTAGTCGGAAAAGATGCAAGGAAAAATAAAAAGTTTTTGCCCGTTACATTATTATGCTCCCCCTGTATAATACATTGTGGACAGCCACGGGAAAATTGAATTGGGGACAGTCGGTGTCCTCTCGCATGCATATCTCCACCCTCGGGACGGGTTCCATTATAACACGCATTCCCTCTGTCAACTACTCGACTACCAAATAAAACATTCATATCGTCTACATTGTCGCATTCGAAAATGACTGAACAGATGCGAGTCCGTATCTGTTAATGGTCATTATTTCATGGGAGTTGTTTTAATGTGTTGCAACGTGGTTGATACGACGATGGTTTGCGCGAACGATTATTGGTTTTGTGGTAGGAACGCAATTACAGGAATGAGGTAATTTCCTAAATTGAAGATACGCCATTTCTCATGTCTTTCTATTGTTGCTTAACCTTGATATGGGTGAACTTGTTATTATTTATTTACGATCTATTTCTAGATATCGAACAAAAAAGTATCATGAATATTTAATTCAAATCAACTCATCTGTGCCTACTAAACTATTCGCGTGTCAATAATTCATGTATAATCAAAATATAACATGCCTTATACTCAATACTTTGTATTAAGAGTTCTGGCATTGGACGCTATCGAAAATACTTTAGTATCTTCCATTAATATGGCTTCGTTAAATATTGGAAAATCATCTCTATTTGGTGTTTCTAGACATATGTATTGATTCTGCTTTTTATTAGATTGGTATTGTATTCACATGCTAATTAAAAAACATATTTTATTATTTGGTCTAATGTATATACTTATATAAGACCAAATAAATAAAACATTTTATAGTTCACATATGAAATACGAATATGAAGATATATATATATATATATATATATATATATATACATATACAGACTTGTTCATTCTAGAATTAGATATGCGCTGTCCACAAGTGGAAATAGTGCAGTTAGGTTAAAGCGCGCGAGAAAGGAGGATAGAATATCTCTCACTGGCAGTTTCGTTTTCTCCCACTTTTGTATTGCAAACAACTTCCCCGACTTTCTCGCGTGTTACGCGTGAGAATGTCTGAAATCAGTCTTCACCAGCGACATGATGTGTGTAGGTCGGGGCTGTAAATCATTATGCATTGACAATACGTACCTACATTTTTGAATTGTATAAATTATTTGATGCATTTTATTTGAATCTTTTAATAAAATGCAACATGGCTATTTTCTTGAAATGTTTTGCCGTTTGGCGTGAAACTAATAAAATATTCTTGAAATAAATGAAATAGAAAATTCTAAAAATTAAAAAGATTTTCAAACATGGCTATTTTCTTGAAATGTTTTGCCGTTCGGCGTGAAACTAATAAAATATTCTTGAAATAAATGAAATAGAAAATTCTAAAAATTAAAAAGATTTTCAAACATGGCTATTTTCTTGAAATGTTTTGCCGTTTGGCGTGAAACTAATAAAATATTCTTGAAATAAATGAAATAGAAAATTCTAAAAATTAAAAAGATTTTCAAACATGGCTATTTTCTTGAAATGTTTTGCCGTTTGGCGTGAAACTAATAAAATATTCTTGAAATAAATGAAATAGAAAATTCTAAAAATTAAAAAGGTTTTCAAACAATGAAAAAATTAAAAGAAACTTTTAAAAATCCTAGTGTAGAATACGACGAACTGTTAGAGGTTTTACGTCAACTACTTCAGATATTTGTTTACTAGAATAAGAAGGTTCGATTTCAACAATACTGCACACCTCGATTTCCCTCTGTTCTCGTTCTTCAGGTAACTGACGAATTCTAGCTTGATCTTCGTCAAATAAGTGAATACAGTTTTGGCAGCTATTCAAACATCCCGTACTCTCTAACCTATGGACAATATTCAAAACAGTCTGAACAGTCGGCACGGGTCTATTTTCAAACGAAAAAACAAATAGCCCAACAATTTCTTGTGCGTTATGGCCACCATAGTACCATTTTATAATTTGTATTCGTTCTTCGTGTGTATAAGTCATTTTTAAAAGTAAAATAATAAATGCTTAGTACACCGCCACGGCTTTAACAAGAATGACTTATTTTGATTATCAGTAGGGGAGGTTTATCGTAGCAGCGCACGCACACACGAACTGTGGTGTGGTGATAGATATTCTATCCTCCTTTCTCGCGCGCTTTAACCTAACTGCACTCTTTCCACTTGTGGACAGGGCATATCTAATTCTAGAACAACAAGTCTGTATACAGACTTGTTCATTCTAGAATTAGAAAATAGCCATGTTGCATTTTATTAAAAGATTCAAATAAAATGCATCAAATAATTTATACAATTCAAAAATGTAGGTACGTATTGTCAATGCATAATGATTTACAGCCCCGACCTACACACATCATGTCGCTGGTGAAGACTGATTTCAGACATTCTCACGCGTAACACGCGAGAAAGTAGGGGAAGTTGTTTGCAATACAAAAGTGGGAGAAAACGAAACTACCAGTGAGAGATATTCTATCCTCCTTTCTCGCGCGCTTTAACCTAACTGCACTCTTTCCACTTGTGGACAGCGCATATCTAATTCTAGAACGAACAAGTCTGTATATGTATGTATGTCCCTAA
This sequence comes from Dermolepida albohirtum, assembly GCA_031893035.1. Lineage (NCBI taxonomy): Eukaryota > Metazoa > Arthropoda > Insecta > Coleoptera > Scarabaeidae > Dermolepida > Dermolepida albohirtum. The sequence goes on from JAVIWB010002575.1 coordinate 259,962, forward strand.
AAAATATCGAAATGGTTAAAAAACAAAAACAGTTCAGAAATTTTAACAAAAAATATTTTATTTATTTGAAATATTATTCCTAACATAATACAGGATGACTCAAAACAAACTGAAAAGCTTATTTCCTGAAAATTATGTCAGAAAAGTAGCCGCTATTTAAACGATTGCGCTATTGTAAGTGCTTTCGGAACTCCGGTGATCAGCGACGACTTATTTGGGTTCTTGAATGTACCTATTTCCGCCTCCGAAACACAGTTTTTCAAGAATTCCCATAGAAAGAAATCTGAAAGAATAAAATCGAGTGATCGAACAAGCCAAGCATGTTCCCTAAACGCAAGACATTTCTAAACAGTTCATGAACAATGACCAAACTGTTACGCGCGGTGTGAACTGTTGCACTAACTATGTAGTTGAAAATAAGGGGTCTTCGAGTCAATGTCAAGCTGTCGTGAGTAAGATTCAAGAACGTTTTCCGACATTAAGACATATCGATCTTAATTAACAGTCTTTGTTTCTTCATTATCATTTTCAAAAGAACATGGGTCTACGACGCCAAAATCACCGACTTCACACCAAACACACGATTTTGAGAGTGCAACAGCTTTTCATGCAACCCAATAGGGTTCATGGAGGCCAATATCGCATGTTCTGTTTGTTGATGAAGCGCGATAGATGAAAACGGACTTCGTCTGACATGAACATATTATTCAAGCTGTAGATGTTATTCCATAGCAAATCGGTCGTGGCAGTGCAGTAAGTAACTCGCCTTTCTTCGTTCCTGTTAAATTTCTGAGAAACTTACAGCACCAACGGTCAAAACCTAAATTCAAAAGCTTTCTTCTCTTTCTGAAAGTTCCCGGGCATACGCTCTGTTGTTTCAGCCCCGTATTTTATATTGAACACATTACATTACCATCATACATCTAAAAGAACTATACTTTTCACAGACGCAACGTTGTACAACGAACTTCGAGGAATGCATCAAGTAACTTTTTATAATGATGCTTATCGTTAATCGTTAATTTTCTTCAGCTGATAAAGTACGTTTTTCGTCACTAAATGCAGATTAAAGAATAAGAAGAATTGCAAATCGAGTGAACACATTAGCGTGAAAACAAGGAGTAATATTTTAGTCCAAAATATCAGAGATAATTGACGAACGATTAAAAAGCGCATCGAACAACAACACTAACTTGTCGATTTCAATATTCAAAACGAACGCTTCGATGCAACAAGACTTCTTTGTGGATAATCACAAAAAAATCTAAATAACGAGTATTGTTTAGAGTTTCTCCAATTTTAATTTCCAATGAAGATTTTTTGATTTCCTTCATCAATTGACCACCATTCAGTACTTTAATGCCTGGCTGCGAAAACATATACCGATTACAATTACTTTTAAAAACTTTTGGCATTTTTGGTCTCCTCTAACATTTTTAATGATCAAATCGATACTATTTTTGATCAACTACAAATCGATGTGGAACACGTACTGAATTTAGCTTTCGCAGATTTGAACGACTTTAAATATCCAAAACCTTTTCTTTGAACTTTTATGTTTTTTAACAATACATTAGAGATTATTCTAACGTCGTCTATGTTCCTATTGGTTCCTTCCTTATAGCTTATTTGGATTACTGAAATGTTGTTTTCTTCCTTGTTACGCATACACACACAATACATTAATTTCAGTCAATTAATATATCTGCATATCTGTTTTCAAGCTATTTTGAGTAATTCTATAATTAGCCACAGTTTAATAATGATTTCGTAATTTATTATTATTTTCTTCCCCTCCTTTTCCTCCCAAGTAGTACGATAGGTACCTAAGGGTAGACTCTAAAACAACACTCTTTTCAATCGATAGTTAATAGGTTAACATTGTGGGAAAAATTAAAATCTTTTGGGTGGTGTGTGTTAGAAAAATTGAATTTTCTTCAACGTTAGTTGGATCAATGAGGTTATTAGAAGCAGATCGACTCACACGTGACTTTGTTCAATATTTTGGTTATAGAGTAATAAATCACTATCTGGACAAGTGAGGGAATTTTGTTTGACTCTCTATATTATATACAGATATGAGTTAAAAGTAATAACATATCATGGTTTCACTAAATCCTATATTTATTTATATAACTATATTAAATTACATCAATAAATCTATTGATTTTTATCTTTTACTTTGATATTGTCGTATGAAGTTATATAAATTGATCCAAATATTGTAAATTCACATCACTTTTATAATATGTTTGCGAGCGCGCTTGCAAATACTCCCTCGAACGTGAATAAAAATTAATATGAAAGTGTGATTCAATAGACAATGTACTTCTTCAAGCATTTCTATACCCTCTAGTTCAGCAAGTTGGGCAACGACGAACAATACGAGCATCTTGTTAAAACTTTGAATGAGTTTATTTGTATCTCTTTACCTTATTCGTAATACATAAAACAGAAGTATATCAAAAAGTTTTTCAAGTAACCACAGAATTCCTTATAGCCCCGCTAGGTGTATAAATTGTTCTTTGAAGGAACCAACACGGTAGTCGAAGGGTGGGTATTTATTTCAATAAAACTACATCCATAGATTTATTTACAATGGACATATTTCTTGATTAGTTCTTACCTGGCTCCCTTGAGAACTACTAAGAAGCTATTTCGTGTCTCGAACGCATGCTTTTCTATATTTTCTAACCAATATTTTATTTTCCCTAGACATGGTGCTACTTTTTCAATTTAAAAATATGTTTTTGATTTATACGAACTGGAGATGCAGTTGAATATATGTATGACAACTTGAATATTTGAATATGCATGCTGCTACCTTAAAATAACTATCAAATTTAAAAGATATATGAAACCTATATATATTATAATATTACTTATCCCTTATTTATTTTATCACAATTAAAAAATTCTGCCTTATTTGAATTTAAAATAATGTATTTTGTGTACGGGTCTATTAAATAATTTGCTTCTGCATTTTCAAACAAACCTTTAAAAGGTTATAGTAATTAGTAATTATGCTTTAGTTAACTGGAAGGTATTCCGAAGATGACCATTGTTTTTAATTAAAACTGAAATTAAATTAAATAAAGTTTTTTTCACTTTCTAACGACGCATAGGTCTTTTACAAATCTATTACAAAAGTTTTTGTCTCTGGCCAGGGCCATTATTCCTCTCCACCTATCTCGTTTGTCTTCTCAAAATATTCTGAGGACATCTACTTCTTTTGCCAATTGAGGTGTAGGTTTCCAAAGCACGTTTTGTTATGTGCGAATTACAGATTCTGCTTGTCTCTTTTCCAAAGATTAATACTGAAATCTAGTTAAACCAGACAATTTTGGGGATCATTAATAGATACCTGTTGAAAAAGTTCCGGATTTTCTCCATATTTTCAGTCATTAACCCGCTTTCACATGTGTATAGCCCAAGTGATTTAACGTTGACATTAAAAAGAGGTATTATGGTTTGCGGTTGACTTTTATGGATGACTATGCATTTCAATGAGTACCAAAGGCTCACCTAGCCCTCATCTATTGCCAAGAGTGCTCCCCAAACAGCACAACTCATCAACTTGCTCTATGCGCATGTCCACGACTTCCACTCGTATTTCCCTTATTTTATTTGCATTAATTACTAGTCATGACTTTTCCGCTTCTTTTTTGGGAATTCTAATCATTGATTTAATATCCGCACTGTTGTCTGACATTAAATATATGTTTCCCGTGTATTCCAAATCGGACTTTCTCCAAGATTGCCTCAAGACACATATTGAAAAGAGGACGCGGTAGAACATATTCCTGTCTTACCCCTGGCTCTATGGAAATACCTGTACTTCAAAAGCCAGAAACGAACTTTACTCGTGACATGTACGTTTTAGTTTTATCATTCTTACAATTATTCATAGTTGAATTTGATGGAGCCTGTGGTTGATTGACTTGATCAATAAGGTCAAAACCAAGATGTGCACATCTTGGTTTTGAACGGTGTGGATCGCGTACGGAGTTTGTTTTTCGTACAATTTTTTCGCCGTGTTTTACCAGGTGCGACACTTTGAAATTATCTGCTGATGATGACAACTTGGTTGTCGAAATGCGTATACAGAATTTACAAAAGTTAATTGTGGAAAAGGGGTTATATATCAACCTTATAGAACAATTATTCATGTATACGAAATTGTAAACAATGCAAAAAATATAATATTTTATTTTGTATGACCTCCTTTGGTATTAAAATTAATTGAATATTTTGTGTGGTTGATTTCTATACATTTTTTGTTATGTTTTAGAATAATATTATGACTCATTTAAGCATTGTCTATTTTTTAAACAATGCCTGTATATATGTAATGTAGTGCTACTTAAAAAAAATTTCTTAATTGTTATTAATTCTTTTGAACCAAATGATAAAATATAACACCAAACACCGTCCCACTAAATTATTATAACAAACCATAATTTTATTAATCTGGTACGTAGACTTCCGCGGTCGTGTTCCATGCTATCTGCTTCTAGGCTTCCGGGGTGGAACCGCGTCACTTGTATATCTGCCGACGTTTCGTACCCATTTGTATGGGACACCTTCAGGGCTGAACTACTGCACTGAAATTGTTTAAGCGAATGCTGACAGCCAAAAATCTTAAGTCGCACCACGAGCGCAGACGTAATAGTAACCATGGTCTGCCAATTACCCTGATTACCCTCCCAATTACGTTGATCTGTCGGAGAGATGGATTATCATTATTATTTTATTTATTATTTAAATGTAAATCGTTATTCTTACCTATATATATATATTTAAGATATTTTATAAGATCTGTTAAATTTTAAATCATTAAAGAACTGCCTTAATTTTTCTACTTTACTTCATTTTTTGTATACCGACTTTTTAAGTAAATGTGGAATTGTACAAATTATAGGATAATATTATTATTATTATTATCTATATATATAAGTGCGTGATACAAAAATATTAAAATACAAAAAGTAACAAAAATATATTATAATCGCTGTTTCAGTTATTGCATTTACATTTTAATTTGATTTTCATAAAAAGTATATTAGTTGTTTCTTATAATTATATTCGAAATCTTTCCTAATTAAAAAAAAATTGCACAAATAAAGTCAAATATTAATGGTTTTGTGAACCAAAATATCTTTGCATTTACTGCATCAATATTAGGCATTTCGACTTATAAAAATTTAAGTGAATCCATGAAATTATGTAATGTAATTTTAATTAATGAATCATAACTAACGATTGTTTATCGTTCATGTCTTTACTCTATAACTTCTACCTTTCATCAGCTAAAAGAAAACTGCTCTCATTATGTGATGCTGAAATCATTGCAAGGAAACCCTATTTGTAATTATCTTACTTTTAGTAATATCAAAATAACGTCAGGTGGATAAAGTTTAACGTGAAAAGGGAAGAAGTCTTGGAGGTCTGACTTTGTTTTGTAAATCCTATCCCGGATATTATCTTAGCCCACTTCGCAACATTGACAGCGGTATTTCTAGCAGCTGCACTCTTGCTAAAATAACAAGGTGGTTGTTTATATATTCTTTGTAGCTGTGGTTGACGGATACGTAGCATTTGTGGAATGACAACGAGATACATCCTACCGAGTTGTAACATTATCTTTATGTCTGTCACCGTCAGGTTTTTATATATGAAAATACAGGAATATTATTTTAAAGGTACTTTAACAGTATTTATTAGACATTTGAACAGAGAAGAAAGTAAGATTTTTGTCAGTATTATTAACATATAATAGATATACATACATAAGCAACCATTGCGATAGCTATATACAATATAGTTTTCTACGTTATGAGTAATAATGTTGGAATGAGAAAATATCTTAATATATATAATAATTAAATAGTATCTTCAATTAACAAACAGGAAGTAACATCTTATGTATGTATATTATGTAAGAAAATATTTTCTGCATTAATATTGGAAAATTTATAATTAAAAATTTTCAGAAAAAGTACTAAAACTACTAGTCCTTATCTTATAAATGTTCTGTGTAAAGGCGTCAACTGCTCTTTCAGATGTTAAAAAAGGCTCCTATGATCTGAAAACTCTCATTCATTAATGTACATTCAACAAATTTTTCTTCGAGTTCGAAGTAAGCAATTTCTGTAAATCTATTAAATTAGAGAAAAATTGAATATCAGGTGAAAATTAAATATTCGGCTTAGAAAGATAAAAACTCTTTGCATGAGGTTTCGTTTTCAACAACACAAAATCTGGTATGTAAAGACCGGGATCGTTATGTTAAATGACGGTTATACAGCTACGTATAGAAATTAAAACACAATGAGTTGGGCACGTTATTAAAGTAATATTTTGTAAGCGAGTAATAATAATTTGGCTTGAACATAAGTGACAATAACACTTATGCATACATATGTACATAAAAACTCAAATAATATGCAAACTTGCACTTTAATATCTACACGTCTGCAAAAGTCTGCAATACTCATTTTTTGAACACGTGTTTATTATGTACATTTTTCCGTCTAACTAGCACGGTAGCAAGTCATATTTGAAAATTAATATTGAACTACACTTACTGCGGTCTGCTGTTTAGCCCAGTGTCATCTTTTTCATCCATTTATCTTTTGAAATATGTCTGTCTCTAATAAGTCAAAGGATATCTAAACGTAATTTTATATACAATTAACAATAGTTTTCTAAAAGAAAGTTCATGTGCTGCATCCTTTCTAAATTTCAGCAAAAATTTCAACTATTTCATCATTTAACTCCACGATACATGTATCTAGTGATCAGATAAACGTAGTTTTAGAACTATTCAATATGATGGGTGTCCTAAAGAATCAACTTCAACCAATGATCACATTGAAAGAGTTCACAATGTACTGCCGATTGACCATGGGCATTATGAATGTCTAGGAAAAGCGAGTGAGATACTTCACATGAATATTGATATATCAAAGGGCTAGTAACGGAATGGGTGTCATTATTTTCGATAACTGAGCAAAGAATTATACATTCCAAAGCAGTTTTTGGAATTTTTTCAACGAATATAATCACTCTAAATTTTGCCACCGTTGATGAAAGCTGAATCCGTCAAAAACAATAATCAAAGTAATGTAGAAGCTTATTAATATGCGCCAGAAAAATCAAAAAGAATTTCATCAGCTATAAGGGTATTGGATGTTATTTTTGTTTGGTTAATGTATACCATATAGTACTCGTCGACTATCTTGGGTAAGAAAAAACTATTGCATAAGAATATTATAGTGGACAAGTTAGACGTTCAAATGAAAAACAAACAACTATAATATATTTTGTCACGAAAATAAATAAGCAGAATGATTTGATAAACATTATGAGTTATTTCTTCATGTATCTTGCCCACCGAAATTAGTCAGTCATTAGTGTTTCTCAATTTGGAAAAATGGCTGCCTGGAAATACATGTATATAGCCCAAACGATGAAGTATTATTGGTTTGTCGATAAGGTCGTGACGTATTTTTTTAAATTTCTCCATAGATTTATTAACGTAAAATGATTAATCATTTATATATTTCCGTTTTTTTCGATAAACTTTTGTTATATTTCGATGCGCTTCATAATTGCATAACTCTTCGTTCATGGAAGCACCTATCATTAGTGGCAAAAATCTTTGAAGTTATTGATTCATAGCCTCAACAAGATATACGTTATATCACGCAAGCGGTTTTGAAGAGAACGAAGCAGGTGGAAGTCTGAGTTCAGTGTTGCAGTGCTTCCCGCTCATAATCCAATAATTTGTTTCCATGATAAAAGCCACTCATTTAATTTATCATTAGCAAGGAAGTTTCTAGTTGACGGTATCGTTCAAAATGTCCAATTTGAAACAGAACACACTTGAAGTGTTTTGTTCCTTGGTAGGAGCTCGAAACCCAGTACACCTTTAAAATCTGCCGAGAAGATCAAGACCATCTTTGCATCACATTGTTGTAAAAATCAACTTCTGACCATCAGTTATCAATAGATTCAAGATTTCCTTGCGCTCTCTTCACGGAAAGAGAAGAGTAAAATATGATAAAAATGACTTCAATAGTTGTAAAAATGAAACTACGCCGTCTGTCTTGTGTCTGATGCTTTGTTAGACGGTATTCACTACGTAACACTAGTTCATCTTGGATTTAATAAATTGAGAGAAATACGATCAATTGAAAATAAAAATCAAATAGCAGATCACTTGTTCGAATGTAAAACTGTTAATGAAGAAAAAGAGAAAACATGCGATTACGAGTAGTCTAACTCTGTATTTGTGGGAGTGCAGTATGCATAGAATGTTGGGAAAAATAAATCTTCATCGTTATAAGGTCGCTGTAGTTCAAGAATTCAATAATCGACGTAAGATTAAACGACTCGAATTTTGTCCAGATTCTATTAACGTTCCTGCTGATCAGAATATGAATATTGAAAATTAAATATTTTCTTCATATTTTCATCTAAATGGAATAATAAACAAAATTACCGTTCTAGGCTCTGGTTAATCTTCAGAACTTTCACCAAAGGCTTCTGCATATTTCAATAGAAATAGTTTAGTGTGTCCCTTCGTCGACAAAAATAGTTGAATCTTACTTTTTTGAGGAAACTAGCCAAATCGCAGCTGTTAACATTGTCCGCTATGATGAAATGTTAGATGTTTTTGGGAAATGCAAGAAGAGTTGCAATTATTAGTTCTGGTAAGATGATATAATTAGCCATGCCGCAAGAATAAGTATTGAAGTTTTGCGAGAGTCGTTTTAGAATAGACCAATTTCAAGTAATGGATTCTTTCCTTGGCTACCAAGACCTCCCCGATATTACTAAGTGCGAATAAACGTAGAAATTTAAAGTACTTAAAAAGAAAGATCAATATCGAAATGAGGGCTGTTCTAAGTCATCTTCAATTTTATAAGCAGTATCGTGACGCGTTTGAATAAATGTATTGCTGACAATGGGGATCACTACTTTTCTCCAGTAATAAAAGCAGTTTATGCTAATAAATTATTAAAAGATGTTTAAAATGATCAATGTACTTTTACCGATTCTGTATTTCTTAGCACTCTATTTTGTTTTCACCTCCTCATTATATGTATACTAAGCACATTCCCTTCAGACCCTCGTATTAATTCAATTATTTTAAATACGTATCCTTACGTATTTCGAAAAAAGGCTGTCCTGATCAATTAAAAAGGAAATACATTACCTATTGTATACACTACCGGCCATAAATGGGGAATCACTATAGGTAAAACACAAAAAAACGGTGCACTTTTGCTAAAACAATACTTATACAAATAAAAATAAAATTACTATCAAAATAAACTATATATCCTTATAAAACAAAATAATATCATTAGTTTTATGAAGAAAAATTGTCACTTTTTATTTTAAGCGACTTCTGGCAAAATATCCACTTTTACACTTAATAATTTTTTATAAATTTTGGGTAGTCTTAACACAAGTTTTTAAAGAGTTTCACCTGGAATATTCTTCTAAGAATTTGTCAGGTGTTCCCACAGCTGTTGCTGCGATTTTGGACTGTAATCTCTCACTTTTCTTTCTAGCTCATCCCACAGCAACTCGATAGGATTCATGCCGGCAGATTGTGCGAGCCAAACCATATTTACAAGAAGTCCTTTTTCTTCTTTTTGTTTCACATAGCTCTTACAGATAGTATAGCACTATATTTAGGGTCATTATCTTGTTGGAAATAAATACCTCCTCCTAACAAATTTTCCGAACGGAATTGCGTGTTCCTTTAAAATTTTCAAATATCCTTCTTTTCTTAAAATTCAATCAACTCTATGCAAATCTCCAACACCATTAAAAGAAAATGATCCACAAACAAGAACTGAACCTCCTTGTTTAACTGTCGGCACAACACATTCTGGTATCGTCCTTTCACCAACTTATCTGCGAACAAAAATGCGTCGATTACTTCCAAACTCTTGGAACTTGGATTCGTCCGTCCACAGAACCCGCTTCCACATTTTACATTCCAATGTTGGTGCTGTTTGGCTCATTGTAATCGTTTTTACGATATTGTGATCGTAGAAATGGCTTAGAAACAGCAAATCGCCCTTTCAGTCATTTGTTATGTCATCATTTTTTACGTACCTTTTCACTATATCTTGCACTGCATGACATGTTAATATTAATTTTTGTACTATTGTCCGCAGTGACAATTTTTTAGTATACTGTTATTAGAGCAATATGAATTTCTACACTCGATTCTTTTCTTTTTGGCATTTTATATGTTTGTTCGCGAATACTCGTATTACAACTTACTCGAATAGATTCTAGACGAATACTAAATTTTTCTTAGTTTACAACATTGTGTGTTGTACAACAAATTCCTATAAATTGTGTCTTAGACCCATTATAATCTTAAAATATAGAAAAAACCTTTAAAATAAATATTTTCACGAAAAGTATTAATACTCAATACAGGTCATAATAGGATTAAAGAAAATTATAATACTTTATACTAATAAATATGATTATATAATTTACATAATGAGCCGGATATTATTTGTAAACTTCCCAGAAACGCACTCACATCTGTTATTTCAATTGTCCCTAACGAAACCCAGGTATAAAGAGAGAGCGATTCTATCCATTGTATGTGATCCTTCATTTATGGCCGGTAGTGTGTATATATATGTATAAACAAAAACTTTTGTAATGAGCCAACAGAGACTTTATACTACTTGGTTTATGACATAGAATTGAATTGTATTTACTTCGTGTTCACATCTAAATATTTAAAATGTATATTTAATATAAAGAGGTTAGGTTACTATTTTCAGATGTTAAGCTTTAAAATCTATATGATAACAGAAAAAGGATTGAATGTCCAGGAATATCAACAAGTGCCAAAGGCAGTTACTACCACTCTGTAGAGAGAATTGTTGGACAGTGTACACTGCATGATAGCAACCGCAGACACGTGTTTTAGACATATAACCTACGAGAAGGATGGAGATACTCTAGAGAGACAAAATTAGGTACACACGGACTACTGAAATCCTAAGATTATATAAAGCAAAGGGTTATGTGGAGGGAATAGCAAATACGAAGAACAAAAGGACTCATTTATTCGGCATTTAATCTATTGTCGTATTGTAAATTATTTATATAATTCTAAAAGTTTTAACTTACTAATACAATGATAATAACTAGGCACATTTATCTAGAAAGACAAGTATTCCTTCACGCATAACCCATATACTGGCGGTGGACATTTTTTTTGCATATTATGCTAAAATGCTGTAAAGTATGATTATTATTTATTTATACGTAGTAAACAACAAATCTGGGTTATTAATTTTAAAATTTTAACATAAGATAATTTATATGAAGCATTGAACTAATGTATGTATCTAATACATAAATAAATTATGATCTAGACATAATGTATTATTATATTCTTATTTAACAAAGAAATGTGAGCCTCTAATTGGAAAACTACCTTTTTTTGAAAGTGTATTGTGAAAGTTGGGAAGGAAAATTGTGGAAAATTGAAGATGATTTGGTGAACACAGCCCAGATTTATGTCCCATGCCCCTCAGTAGAAAATATGAGATGAACGAGGAAGCCTACTATTCGAACAACCATTCATACATTGCAGTGCCACTTGCGTTTCATACACACTTTAAAATTCAGCTAAGAGGTCCAGTTTCTGACGAGAAATCGACTGCCTTGTGGGTAGAGTGCATCAGGATGGAAAAATTCCAAGGATGACATGTTATAACAACACCAGAAAATATGGAGGCTTCAACAGTCAATTTTGAGAATCCCAAGCCGCTTTTTTAAAACAGGTTTGAAGAAACTTTTAGCTCCAAAAGGACGACCCACACGACAAACTTCGATGTTTGAGTTTGAGGGCAATATTTTTCGTACGGCACCCATGGACGACGCATTCACCCGATTTAATCCTCTGTGATTCTTTTTCGTATGGGGACACCTCAAGACAGGTTTAACTTTACAGATTAATAACTTTAAATTATATTCTTCAATTATAGATTTTGTCTATCAACAATACTTCTTTTTTTATTAGCCCTAAAGGAAAGAAGTTTCTGTGCTCATCCTGTATGTAGAAAAAAATTTGAAAATATCTTCGGAAGTGTTAAGAGCGCTTTAATTAATGTAACTTTATCAGGAAAATAATCAAAAACTATTACTTTAATGAATGAAATCGATACATTCCTCATTATGGTAGAGTAAAAGGTCGACCAACATTAAAATCAAAGAAAATTTAGCTTTAATATATATTATTTCTGGTAATTTAGGCATTATAATAATTAATATATAAGAAACTGCAAAATTTTAAAATCATTGTATTTACTTTTTGTGGATTTTTAAGAATTTTTTAAGAAATTTTCCCAGTTAATCCAGTAGTACCTTATGTAACTCCCGAGGCGAAAATTAAAGAATCATTAGCAAGGTAATTTCGATGGAGCCTGTGGTTGATTAACTTGATCACTGGAGGTTGAAATATAAACCCCTGACACATTAATTTTCGTATTCTGTATACGTATTTCGACAACTAAGTTGTCATCATCAGCAGATAATTAAACAGTGTCATACCTGGAAAACTACTTTAAAAATACCCGTACGAAAATAAATTCCCCACGCGATCCGTACCGCTGGAAGCCAAAACATACACTAAGAGTGTGCGTTTACCGTATATTTTTACCGTAGTTTTCAAGGTGCGACACTGTTTAATTATCTGCTGATGATGACAATAACTTGTCGAAATACGTATACAGAATACGAAAATTATGTGGCAAGGGGTTATATATCAACCTTCAGTGATCAAATCATTAGCAAAATTAACTTTACTTGACTAACCAAAGATGAAGTCAAATGCAACGTATTGTATTGGTTCAGATTTTCTAATAAGTTCAGCTTTACACTTTGGTTAAGTTTAGTTTTCAACTATTGCCTAATGACACAAATTTATCTGACTTCTTATTTTTGTCTTTGTACCATGCTCCCTTGTCTAAACCTTGTTCAAGTGACACGTACTATTTTCGCTTTAATTGAATTGAATATGGTAAACGTAATCGCATAAATCGAGGAATCGAATATTATTAGAACTGAATCTTTTCTATGGGATTAACCTCGAAAATGTTGCAATTTGCTCCTTTACATAATATACACATATGTACTTTAAATATTCTCCGCTCCTCTTAATTTAGTATTAAATAATATATGTTTCTCTTATTGTCTATACTTGCATATGTTACAAAGAAGTCTGTTTAAGTTTCTGCTTAATTTCATTTTGCGTTATAATTCAATATAAGTGCACATGATCTATATATCATGATAGTATTACTTAGGAATTTATTTTTTTTAATGTACAAATGTAAAGTACAAGGCCAGTGGAATACGGTACAACTCTTATCACAAATTTTTGTATAATTTTAACTGTTTAATTTTAATTTATGAGTGTGTCATCTTGCAACATTTAATATTTGTGAGCTGTCAAACAATTTTGAATTAAAAATAATGTAACAAAGTAATTATGCCGTAATGAATGCAGTGAAGTAAACTACGGTATTTCACAATGTGAACAAGAACTCAGTTTCAAACATTTTTAAAAAGATGGCGAAACCATACTACAATTACAATTAACATTAATGTTGTTATTATTTAAATCTGAAACGAAACTATTTCACTTTTACTAGAGAGAAAGGTTAGGTTCACACTAGGCAACAACAACAGTCGCATTTTTTTGGTCGCAGCTGTACATTTTATTAAATCAGGCAAGTTTATACTTTTATTTTATTCGGATTACTTCCAATCATAAAGCATATACAAAGTTGATTTTTTGATTTAATTCAACTATTTTAGTTCCTTAATCATTTTTAGTAGATCCTGTATTCTTGAAAATTGCTTTTCAGCGACTGCTATGAGTGTTAAATTAGTCTTAGGTCTGAAAATAACATAATAAAACATTTTTGGTCAATATTCCTGTTTAAGCAGTCTTAAGTCTATAACTACAGTGTATAAGAAGACGTATTATTTAATTGAAATTTTACACTATCAAGTGAACAAAAACATTCTTATTTCTTTCTGTTAATCCAAGACCGTAAAATATCTTCCAATATCATCAAAAGTGGCTATGCTGGTATCACATTTTTCAATGCACAAAAGCAGTTCCAGAAAATAGACATAAGTGATAAATATTTTAGCCTTCCATTGATTAATAATACTTTATTAAAATAAAATTTCAAAGTTACTTAATTAATCTAATTTACCACAAACAAAAATTAAATTTATGGTCCGTAGCTGAGAGAATAGTGTATATCTAACTGCAGCATCACAGATAGCATTTTGTGGATAGATACGAATAAACCGGAACAGCAAATATGGTACGCAGAGGTTCGAGAAAGTAGATAGAGAAGAAGACCCATGAAGTCTTGGAATGGTAACACAAAGCAAACTCTAAATAAACTTAAAGAAACCGTTGGTTTCTACATAATCTATAACTGCGTGTGTATAACTGAGCCGATTTTATTTTGCTGTGAGAGAGACACGCTGTACTCAGTTGACATTTCCTACTATTAAACTCAAGAAGCAGGGCAATTGATCTTCATTTTCTTGATAAATATTAATAACAATAAAGCATACCAAGATTTGTAGAATCAAAATATTCATTCAGTTTTAAATTATAAGTTTATGTCTATGCGTAAGGATAATAAAATGTAATTTGTCTAATAACTATTACTATTTAAAAATGTATTTTAAAGTTAAACAGGTATAAATGCCGCGTTTTCAATGTAAACCTGGTACCTGCTCTCTTATAGTTCGGCCAATTATTCCGTGTCTGGTGTGTGCAATATCTGCAGAAAAAAATCTTCTCATTATTATATTTTCATAACTTTATATAAATAGGAGAAATGTTGATATAGTTCTGGTACGAACCGTTGCCTTCTCGGCGTCTCAACGTTGCAATGCTCTAGCTGGTATTTTATACTGGAGCCCATACTAATCGTACTCCGCGCCATCAGTCTGACTAATGTGATATATGTAGTTATATACATGTCTTGATACTTTTATGTTAATTTGATGCCTTGCTGTTGTCGGTGGACTGTCCTGAAGATTGCTGTTAGTATTGTGACGCTTCAATTAATTAAGTATAATTTTGAAATGCTCCAAATTTTCTAAACCTCGCGATAGAATAAGGGAAAAATGAACTATGAATAGAACAAACTAAAATGTTTTTGTTAGCTGACGTTTAACCTGCAGAAAATTAAAACGTTTTTTCTTCATTTTAAAACCAAAAAACCAAAGCTCTACACAATCTTTCATTGATTATGTATTTTACTACTTCTTCAACAACTTTTATATTAACCTGATGGTCACTAGTATGCACAAACTTTATATGAACTATTACGAGGAAAGCTACTTTTTTCAAGCAGAAAATTAAGTATAATTTAGAAAACCACTTCTCCCATTAGGTAAAATGAGGTACATGACACTATTTAAATCCAAAACTAAGTGCAATTTTCTTAAATATATAGCAAGTAATAATTCCTTCTCGCTTTTATTCGCATGTTTACGTGTCGCTTATTTTGTATAATACATGTGTATATATACACACTGAGATACCTACATACATTATCGACAAGATTTTTTATTTAAATTAAGTGCTCCGTGAATAATTTCCACGCACGGTCTCATTTGAATATCTATGCAAATTGAAATGTTTGCAAAAATTCACAGTGTATGTCGCCTACAGTTTATACAGCGGAGATCAAACAGACGATTAGTGAAAGAACGACAGCGGCATGTTAAACAACACAGTTTGCAAGTTGTCCACATATTTTTTTTCTTAAGTAATATTATTGCCTGATCAATCGATAAGATTCCGGAATGATTAATGAAAAGTAAACAACACCACGTGCTGCGTCAGCAGCATACTTGCGTGTCGTGAGGATCAAGAACCATTAATCATAACCGTTACACCTTTCTGCATTTTTGGAACAAACACGTGCAGTGTACAGGAAGAAAATATTATTTTGTAACAGTTTTTGGAGGATATTCGTTAGTTACTTTTTTCACGATATTTATAGGGTACTTAATTTTAAATTACGTCCAAGTGGTCCAGTAAACAAATGTATATTTTAACTATTTTGACATTAAAATCTTGAATTAAGATAATTTATTGTATCCAACATTTGAAAAAGTAAAAATCTTGTAGAATTAGCTATTATTTTTGCTATCCCAAAGTAAAACGTCTCTTATACATTTACTTTGCATCCGATATGGCAAGGCAAAAATTAATTGAACTCCAAATATCATTTAGTTCTTCAATCAATTTATTTGAACATTGAAATTTTATGTATCATTTTGAAACTTTTAATATGGCAAAACAATATTACCCGAACCCACAATTTTATTTTCGTATTTAGAAATAATGGCTGTTTTTTAAGCTGCATGAGAACTATCGATATCGATAACTATGGTTTGACAGCTGATAATGTCAAACTGTGTTGACATTTCTATTCAGTAAGGTTTGGCAAGTCATCATGAATCGTTTAGCGCCAGAACAGCGCTTCCAAAATGTGGAAATTTACTTTGAAAAAAATATATCTGTTTGCAAAGTTCATAGAGCACTTCGTCCATTTTACTGTCAACATAATCGACCTAGTGAGCAAGCAATTCGTGCAGTTATTGATGGTTGTCGCTCTAATTTTACTCTTCTCTATTCAAAACCATCAACAAGACAAAGAAATGTGCGTACCAAAGAGAATATTGCCGCTGTAGCGCGAAGTATTGAAGAAGATGCGGAAATGTCGATTCGTCGTCGTTCTTAACTTGTTGGCCTTTGTCCTTCGACTACGTGGAAAATTTTACGTAAGAATCTTGGCTTATGTGCCTTCAAAATACAGCTCGTGCAAGAATTAAAGCCAAATGACGTTTGCGTCGCATTTTTGCTGATTGGGCTTATTTGAAACTGGCCGAAGATGAGCATTTTTATCAAAGAATTGTGTTTAGTGATGATGCTCGTTTCTTGTTAAATGGCTACGTCAATAAGCAAAATTGCCGTATTCGAAGCGAAGACAATACTCAAGCCGTTAACGAATCGCCATTGCATCATTAAAATTGACTGTTTGGTGCGGTTTACACACTGGCGGCACCATCAATCATTATTTCTTCCGAAATTAGGAAGGAGCTGCCGTTACGGTGAATGGTGAGCGCTGTCGAGACATGCTGACTGAATTTTTGTTTTTAAAAATTAATCAGCTAAACATCGACGACACTTGGTTCCAACAAGACGGCGCAACTTGCCATACAGCGCGCTTAACAATCGATTTATTTCAAAATCAATTTCGTGACAACTTTATTTCCGAAAGTGGCACTGTTCACTGGCCCCCTAATTCGTGCGATTTAACGCCTCTGGATTATTTTATATGGGGTTATGTTAAGTCATTGGTTTATGCCGACAAACCAGCAACTCTTGAAGCATTGGAAGCCAATATTCAAGTCACCATTGACGCCGTGCGGCCAGATTTATTGGAAAAATTAGTCAAAAATTGGACTCATCGAATGGACCATGTAACTTGTAGCCCCGGCGGACATATGCCGAAAATCATATTTAAAAAATAAATGCCATGAAATTATCTACCAGATTATAATAAAAAAAATTTCATTCCGACAATATTCTTGTATTATAATTTTAATTTCTCAAGCTCCTGAAAATACACCCTATACATAAACAAACTGAGTTTAATGTATAAATACAAACGGTATGGGTAAATTTCAAGCCCAACTTTCGAATTGCCTACTAAAAACCCTTTCACATTGATATACTAGCAAGCACCCCATTTGAAGAATATATTCGTCTGCTGTACTATATAATTTTATAATTTTTAAATATATATTTCACCTTTGTCTTTACGACAATCTTTAGTAAAAATTTAAAAAAATTGTTTCTCTTAGAAAAATAGTAAATAACGAAATTATAAATTCTATCTTTTCTTACGTAATGGAGTTCGTTTAATGTGCCTGTTAACTGTACTAAGTGCAACAAAGAAATGTAACGTAAGCGTGAAAATAATTAGAGAAGAATTAAAGATAAAATTAATAGATGAAGAGACTAAAAATGACAGTCACAATGATTGCCTAAGGGGAGACTTTTATTAACTGAGGACAAATGTTGAGAATCGTACAATGTGAATTTAAGCTTAAATTTATTTAGCTCTTAGTAAGAGCTCGCCTTGATCGGTCTAGGGAAAGAACGAGCGTAAAAATCGTCAGATACATATTTTTCAATAGTATATTATAATATGTAAAATGACAGTTAGTTTTTGGGAAATGTCTTGTCCGAAAATGCCATTTGCTTCAACCAATAATTTTAAAACATTAATTAGTGACCATTCTTGACAATAAAATAATACTTTCTTTCATTGTTTTAAGAAATAACAGTGCAAACTGTACATGAAGCATTTATTTTTCGAGATATTTCGTCACGGTTGAATGATTTTGTGCTGTGAAGGACATATTTTGTCCTGACGTTAAATTTTGTAAATAAATGGAAGAGAAAAATACATATTTTACTCTTTTACTTTGGTAAAGAAAAGAACGTTCGTTAAATTTGTGAAAAGTTGGATAAAAGTTCCGATGACGCTCCACAAGCGTCAGTGCCAATGGAAGTGGTTCTCTCTTCTGTTTAGGAAGGCTCGTTGGCGAGAAAATAAGCACGTGAAAATTTGGGTTAATCATGAACTCGAAATTCATTTGACGGCGCGGTATGCTCGTACGTGAAGAAAACTATTTTTCTGAAGCGCTTCGTAACTAAAGATGATAAGTGCATTGCTCTAAAGAGTGTGGTGGGAGAACTATCCTGATCTTGAGCAGAAGCTTTGCTTCAAACACCATCGAAATGAACATTCTTCAAAGACAAGCAATTGGACAGTTCGAACGAATCCATCGTTCAGAAACACACAGAATTTATTAATCGTAAAGAAGTCGTATATCATCGACATCGTGACAACACACACAAGTTTGATCGTCCGTCAAGGTATTGGCTCTTGGATAAGCTATGTTGCCACACTTAACATACTGGTCTGATCCTGCGCCATCAGACTTTCACTTGCTTCGTTCTCTTCGAAACTCCTATATCGCTCGACACATATAAGGTTGTGAATCAGGACTTTGTAAAGTTTTAACAGATAGAGATTGGTTCTTCTATGAACATGGAATTATGAAGCTTATCGAAAGGTGGTAATAGATTTTCAAAGAAAAGTGAGCGATATGTAATCGATTGATGGTTTTTTGCATCAATAAAAGACTCATAAAAAGCACAAAAATAATGTCGATAATCCAATAGAATATGTGTAATTCTAAATTCGTTTGAGAGGTAAAGGCAACAGTTGAGTCATATTTTACGCCAAATTATCCTCATATGTTGATCTTTATCCACGATTAGTCTAATTCGATAGAAAGTTCTCCTAAATAACGTGTTGTTTGAGACTTTCAATTCCATGCCCTACTTTCAGCGTTTCACTAACTCCATAGATTTATATTTTATATTCTTCCATTTTTTGTACTATTCCATGTTCTTTTCTGACTAATGACTTTATTTTACTGTTCTTATTAATATCTTGATTAATTTACTACTTTTATATTCAAAAGCTTCGTCTGTTATTACCTTCTCGTAATTATTCTTCCATTTTAAGAATCTGCCATATTTTATTTCGTTAAATTTTTCTTCTTTGCGACTCTTTGATCATTTGCTTAAACTTACTTTTCACGTTGCCATTCCTTCAACCACTTCTATATTCTTTCATCCTTCTCCTCACCTAAAATTGTCAGTTTATCATATGTTTGCTACCTAACATTTGCCTCCTATGTATTTTAACTTCTATACTCAGTCAAATTGAATATGTACTGTTTCTAAGACACATTCCTAAGATTTATATTACCTCTTGCATATATGACCATTCATGTATGAATTATTTAATACGGTTCCATATATATATATATATATATATATATATATATATATATATATATATAATTAGCTAAAAGTGTTTTGGTCGACCGTTATAAGATAATCCAAATTAATGAAATTCGTCGGGTATTCGGTCCACTGTTAAGAAAATTAAAAAATTAAAACACAATCGTTTGTTTTATCCTCTATATTTCGCTATAAATTTATAGCTTCCTCAGGAGTTAAAAACTAGATTAATTTAAAAAATTCTTTAAAAACATTAAAATGTGGTTTGTCATACTAAATACTAATAAATAAAATAATAAAATATATTACTATCGTCAGTGGTAAGTAAAGGTCAGAGCATGTTACACAAATAAATAAAATTTGAGTTTCAAATGTAAATTATATATATATATATATATATATATATATATATATATATATATGTGTATATATATATATATATATATGTATATGTATGTATAAATATAGATATATATATATATATAGACTTATATTAAATTTGATGAAATTGACTAAACTTATTTCACAACTCGTAATTATTAATTACACGTACTTCCACAAATATATATCTGCGTCTACTCAGGGTTAAATACTTAAACAATGAAAAATTAAACCCTTTGTGTTTCCATTATAAGAAAAAAGTAGTAATTAATTTAAGGAGATAGCAGACAATAGGCTTTACCTGTGATTTATAATAGAATCCAGGTTTACTTAATGGCTCCAAAAAACAAAAGACTTTTGTTTGTACTCACAATCAATGCTTTAATAAAAGTTTGTGTTTTTTATGAACACTAAAATTTTACACTTTCGTCTCAGGTAGAATCTCACACACACACACAGATATTATATACATATTTAAGTTGGCAAAAAGTTCTTTGTCTTGACGTGTAATGTAATAAAATAAATAGCATAAGGTTTATATTCTCATTTCATCAGCTCCCTAATAATGTGGTTATTTTTCGCAGACAGAAATTACCCACAAAAATGATGATGAATAGGGTGGTTTGCCGGAGAAAAACTCGTATTCGCTCGCCTCTAAGGTTATCTCGCTAGTACTTTCTGTAAAATCTACTCGATTTAACAAGGGCAATTACAAGAGAATGCTGAGTAAGCAGGCGTGTGTTAAGCCAAAGCACATACATATGAAGTCGGGAGTGACTTCATTTCGGATGGGTATGAAAAAGTGACTTGTAATTGACAGGAAGGAGTGGGTCCACGGCATATATTATGTTATTCTTTTTTTTTCGGTTCATCTGACAGTCCATTATGTTATTATTTAATGTCTTTATTGTTCTCGAGTAAAAGGTGCGTATTAAAAAGAAAGACCGTTTACCGCTTGTATCTTTGTATTTAAAATTTAATTGTTGGCTGTTATTCGATGACAAATATTTCAGCGGATAATTTTAGAGTTGCCAGAGTACTAAATTATTTCAAAATACCATTTAAAATTTTATTATTATTATTTATTATTGTTAATTATTATTACTTTACTACAAATTTATTAATTGCAATTCATTTTATAAGAAAAGTTAGATGCACGTCTTTATTTTGTTATAAGAAACACTGTTCCATATTAATAATTTACAGTAATGAAGAGGTATAAAATATTAGAGTTTTAACATACGAATATGGGTTGAAAAGTCCGTCGAATATAATTAAAGAAAATTTTTGAGTTTGGAAATTGCGATTCTCAATCAACATGAACCCCTACCACTCAATGTCGTTAAAATAAGCATCCACAGCTGCTTTAACATCGTTATCTGTAGAAAATATTTGACCTGCAAGGTATTTTTAGGCATGGGAAAAGGTAGTAATCCAACGATGCTAAATGCAGTAAATGGAGCGTATGCTACAATAAATCTCCAATAAGTTAAGTCTTGCCATAGAAATAACATTTATATAGGACTGCGCGAAAATGACCTTTTTCTTAGCAAAACGAGGAGGTTTTTCGCTAATTTTTTGCTTTATTTTGTCTAAAAATCTCACATAATATGCGTTTGTGATAATAATCAATAAGATACAATACCTTTTCATTAAAAAAAATAGAAACCATTACTTTTCCTACTAATAAAACAACCATCACTACTGTTTAGATTGTTTTATTTCTGACGTATAATGAAATAAAATCTCTGTGGTGACAAATCACCACACCAACGAGCAAATCTTCGCCGCTTTTTCGAAAACATTCCAAACTCTCAGAAGAAATTTGCATTAGCATCAATTGTTTATCAATACTGAGCACTTGTGACAACCACCTCGCAGACAGCTTCCTCGCAGCCAAAGTACATAAAGATCTTCGACTCGTGCAATAAAATATTTGTTTTATTGCATAACAAATCGTACCAGATGTACTGCACTATAATGAGTATTCTACGCCTGGTCCAACTGTAACTTTTTTGCACAGTATTATAATGCTGTCTAAATTGCCTCGAGTATTTATAATTTGCCTATCTAAAAATCTAATTGCAGTCACTATTTCCATACTATTTTTTAAGTTAGAACAAATAGAAGAAAACATTGAAATCTTACAATAATTTTTCGATTACGGCACCTGGTGGCATTCTATGCTTTCTGCTTTCACTTATTTGAAATTTCATATGCTCTAAAACACGGCATATGCTTGACTTGTTCCAAGAAAGGGAGATCCCTCACTTTTAGGGAGCTATAGACCCATCTTTATTTTTCGCAATTTTTCAAAAAACTTCGAATCTCTATTTTGAAAGCTTCTCTGCAACTTTGTTAATTCATTTATCTCCCTATATCAGATAATTTTATACACTGCCGTTGCTATATCAAATTTAGCATGTTTCATACAATTTATATTGGAAATCATTGATAGTACAGAGCAGGAGAATGTTAGATATCTATTAGAGAATCCTGAATATTTATGTATTGTATATTTTGTGATATAGATTTATTCTTTAGCAAAACCTTTTAGTCTATAAATTGTCAATAATACAACTTTTACGTGTTACAATAATAGTATATTGACAAACTGTTTGTGTGTTTCCGAGTAGTCAAAATTTCTATTAATTTACGATGCAGTAATTTGTAATATTTCCTAGTTCTCAATAATTCGAGGCGGTAAGTCAAAGATGCGCATCTATTTAGTGTATTGGGACATCTGCAAATAGTAAAACTTTATAATTTGAATATAAGTTTCTTTCTTTTGATCACGTTCGACTGTAAACTTTTGTGTACACTTGTTTTTCTTTCTTCTATTAGGTCTCAAAGTACGTGTTAAAAGATAAAGATTTATTACCCTCATTGTCCTTAGTGTATCTTTTTAGCTTTGGGATTTCTCACTTTTATTATTTTCAATATCCTTAGAACGGCATCTAAACTTTAATAGTTATTTTATTGCACACGTGTTTTACTAAATGCAATTTTCAGTTAAAATGCAACAATCGTATTACGTACAAAGATTTTAGTAACCACATAGGGATTTATTGCATTCTTCTGTTTATATAGATTAATTAACAAATAACGATTTCGTACGTCGTAAAATTTAAAATTGTATCAAAAACAAACTTGTACAAATGTGTTACAAACATAATTTTAGTCTCTGTATTTGGTTTTCGAATAAGTATATTTTTATTGTTCTTTGGTACTCTTAACACACTCTCGTATCTGTTTGTAGTGGTTATCAGTACGATGTAGTATATACATTATAGATTCCATCTAAATTTCAATTTTGTTTAATTAATAGAATTTAATTAAACAAAGCATATGATTATTGTTCTTATATTGATTGGAAATTATTCCTGGCGATTTTGTAATTATTTAGCCATAATATTAGCATGCACTTTGTATTTATACATAGTGATATAAAAGCAAATGGCGGTTTACTATAGCTCTTTTTCCAAAGTTAACTTCCTAAGTGAATACAAGTTTCCGCTCATACGCCATTTAGAACTCCTGACTTCAAATTAGTAATCAGGCTTATTACATTGGAAGTAGTTTATTGCATTTCTATCAACTTCGTTGGATTTTCATAAAGCCGATTACATGGTTTATCAACTTTATGGGAAGTGACAGATAAGTTGGTAAAAAAAATTGCAAGGGGTTTTCCAAAAATTCTAGTAGGATTTTTGTTGGCTATTTTATCGAAGGGACGACCTTAGATACAGTTAATTAACCCTCAAAAAGCACCCAGATGTTTGTACATTATTAACTTTGTATTTCATAGTGGCCTAATTCCTTTCTTTGTTTCTTTTTTGTCTCTACTTTAACTTTAGTGTTCTAAGTTTATACTACCTACGTACCACCTGTTAGTAATTTATTAATTTTCGTATGAATTAAAGTGTATGTAAGGACCCCACGCCTATCTGATTAGGAAGACAGATCTTGATCAGCATACTCAAGGAGTAACGTAGTAATTTGACAAGATCCATCTAGGTCATTGGAATACTAAATCTGGAGTGAAACGTTCATACTACCATTTTATTTTATATATTAGTTTATTGTAAATGTTAATCACTTCTAAAGACTGTGGTAACAACGGTTAAATCCGTATGTTCCATTCAGTTACAGAACCATTTAAGACCGTTCAGGTCCGGTGTAGAGTTATATAAAACCTAAGGGAATTTTAAATCAAGGCAAACTAATAGAAGTTGTTTAAGAAACCATTAATTTATATAATCGGTAAAATTTGTAGCTTAAACCAGTCTTTGTTATCAAAGAGATACCCTCTGGTACATAGACTTCCGCGGTCGTGGTCCATGCTATCAGCTTCTGGGCTTCCGGGCTGGAACCGCGTCACTTGTATATTTGCCAACGTTTCGTACCCATTTGTATGGGACATCTTCAGGGCTGAACTACTGCACTGAAACTGGTATAAGTCGATGATGGACGGGTTTATATATGGGTAATGGGTCATGGGTCAATGGAGCGTTACGGTTGCGGTTGAGTAGTTTGGAGATGCAGGATGGCCAGGCGTTGTGATTATTATCACAATCACATATTATATTATTGTGATTAAAGATCTCTATAGTTTCACGGATTTTGCGACCATAGTAATGATTAGTGCGGGATAGGATATTGGTCGAATTAAACTGAATATGGTGCTCGGTTTCCAGCCTATGCTCGGCAAGTACAGAACCGGCTATGCGCAGCAAACTACAATAGTACAACGCTCATGTTCAGAAACACGAGTGCCGACAGACCGCTTTATTTCACCAATATATACCCTGCCGCATGAGCAAGAAATCCTATACACACCAGGTGATTCTAAAGAAACATGGTCTTTTACGGAAAAGGGGTCAGATAATTTTGAATGGGGTTTGAAGATGGTTTTGATGTTGTTTTTGAAAAGAACCCTACTTATGCGGTCAGTAACACCTTGTATACAGGGTAGGTGGGCTAAGATACCCTCATTTATCTGTTATTTCGACTTAATAAATCCAGGGCCTTTTAAATACACTATCAGTATTTTACAGAAAGATATGGCCCACAGTCATTTGAAAATTAAGAATTTGTGGTTCGGCCAGTATTAAATTGCTTATTTTTGCTCGTTAACAAGAATTAGTTTGCCATTAGCTAACTATTATAGTTCTCCTTTTAATTCGTTTAAACGTTTGCTTTTGAAAACCACAGTCAAATTTTTACCTTTTGCTATTTCATTCAATATATAAGTAACTATTAATTCAGTGGAAGGCTGACCTTTATTAATTTGTATAATTTTTTTGCAATTACTTTATTTGTGTGCTCTGTTGTTATTATTGAGAAGTGTCCAATAAAGTTGCCACATACTATTGCACAATTTTGTGTAAACCAGCTATACGTATCGAGGGAGATTATTTTCTCATATTTCATTTAAAATTAATAACAATAACGTAAGTATTTCCTTTTATGTTCTTTTAATACTTATAATTTTGAACATACAATAAACTTGTATAGAGCTGGACTTTTCTTTAGTTTAGTTTAGTTGAGCGAAGGGATCACTAGGAAGGTAATAATACGGGCGTTGATTTAAAATTCTACTAAGAGCAGGACAAGGTGTTACAAATATTAAATAGTTTTATTTTAGTACTTGTGTTTTCTCATATTACTATTAGCTGTCACCAATCATTTTACAATATCCTGCGATTTACGACCTTAATTATGGTAGTGAACGTTGACTTAGTTTCTTATAAAGTAAGATGCTGGGCTCCAACAATATCTGCATTTTCAGAAAGTCTTCGATAAAATTGATAATTTCGTACTTATAAAAAAAACTCATTGCTTTCGGCTTTTCTAATTCTTCATTAGCACCATTCAAATCTTCCTTATTTAATCTGAAAAGCCAAATACCGAAATCATAGTTTTATTACATTTCAGCCTTCGTCTGGTATACCACATGAGCTCCAGACTTGAACTTTTTTTTCTGCTATGTTTATTAACGATTTGTTAAGTTATATTCGTTATGACAAATTTATATTTACTGGTGTCTTTTAACTACATATTCATTTCTATTAGTTTGCCATCTGATTGCGACAGTCTGCAAAGTTGTATTAATGTTATATCTCTTTGCTGTACAAAGTAAAAATTATCTTTTAGTGTAATGTTACCACATCCAACATTATAAGCTATATTAATTATAAAGGTTTATCCCATTATATTCCTCAATGCTATCGTTGGCCTGAAAATAGAAAAGTTTCACTCAGTGTTTATTAGGCACATACGTAGGTATACATACTATCTCAGCGAACGCTGTCTTTTGTAAACCACATTCCAGATACTATAGGTAAATGCTTTAATTTAAGAAAATTTCTGAAATTCATACACTTCTTAGTAGATGAAATATTCTCTAAGTTTTTTTTATAATTCTTTAAAAACTGGAAAAATTACTTTTTTGATTAAATTTTTACACTCGTTAATGCCCACCGGGAAAGACTGGGGCTTTGGTGGCTTCAGAAACTCAACCTTAACGTTTCTAGAGAGTAGTTCAATGTAATTTCTAATTTCGTAGTTGTGGTATCAATGCCGACACTTTGCGAACTACGAGGGAGCGTTTTTATATTCGCGGAATGAGCGGGTTGTAGAGGGGTGAGTAGGCGCATTGGGGGCGTGGCCTGTGCAGCGACTCATGATTAGTATAAATACGTTATTAGACAGTTAGTCTTTGAGCTATCGTCAACAAAGTAACATAATCAGGAGTGAAAAGTGAAATATGGAAAAAATCGAATATCGTGCCGTTATAAAGTTCCTTACCAGGCAAGGAAAATCAGTCGCGACCATAATGAATGAGATGTCATTGGTTTACGGCGACTCTTGTCCAGGAAAAACCATGGTGTACAAGTGGCATAGTTTATTTAAACAAGGAAGGGAATCCCTTGAAGACGACCCGAGGCCGGGCAGGAGCATTGAGGTGACCACGCCAGCACTTATCCAAAAAGTTGAACAAATTGTACTCGAAGATGCTCGACTAAAGAAGAAACAACTCGCAGAAATGGTTGGAGTATCCGATACAACAATTTTTAAAATCCTACACGATCATCTCGGCATGTCTAAGGTCAGCGCAAGATGGGTGCCGAGAATGCTCACGCCGCCGCAAAAACAACAGAACGTAGAGTGTTCGCGTGCATTTTTGGACCTCTGTAATGAAGACAAGGATGGTGTATTGAGTGGAATTGTTACTGGAGACGAAACTTGGGTTCATCATTATGAACCTGAGTCCAAACAAGACTCCATGCAGTGGCATAAAAAGGGCACAGCACCTCCCAAGAAATTTAGTGTCACAATCAGCTGGGAAGGTCATGGCAACGGTATTTTGGGACTTGGAAGGAATATTGTTGATTGATTATAAAGATAAAGGTGTTTCTATAACCGGAGAATATTACGCTTCAATATTAGAGCGACTAAAAGAAGCCATTAAAGAGAAAAGACGGGGAAAATTGACAAAAGGTGTTCTGCTTTTGCACGACAACGCGCCCGTCCACAAGAGCCGCGTTGCGTTAGCTGCCCTGCATAAGGTGGGCTTCGAAATTGTGAATCACCCACCCTACAGCCCAGACCTGGCCCCGAGTGATTATTACCTGTTTCCGAAAATGAAAAAAGAGCTGCGGGGTAAAAAATTTACTGCCGATGATGAAGTCAAGGAGGCAGTTTCGGCGTATTTTGCAGATAAAGAGAAATCATTTTTTTATGAGGGTATAAATAAATTAATTGAAAGATGTGAAAAATGTATCCGTCTTGCAGGTGAATATATTGAAAAAGAAAAATAATTTAGTTTTTTTATTTCCATCCCTTGTCTCCCATTCCGCGAATATAAAAACGCTCCCTCGTATATTGACAGGTGTATATCAATACTTCCAATATTTTTTTAGTTTACATGTTTATGTCAACTTAGTCACATACTTTACTTTGTTACATACTTTATGTTCAGATTATAAATAATATATTTTGTATTTTCTGTTACACTCATGTACATAGTTTTCCCTGTAATTAAATGATTCCACCTGTTGGTAACTAAATAATATAAATAAATAAAAAATAAATATAGAAAATTTGTCGGACTACTACTGAGACATTCTCCTCCTACAATACGACTAATAGTTTACACATATGGCAACCAAAGTGCACATAATGTTTCTCGGATAGGGAAGAATTTATTATATGTCACAAATCAATTAATATTTTATTATTTTAGTATATACTTTGTGAAAATCTATAATTTCTTTTAATAAAGTATTAACTGGCGTTTCTTCTTCTTCTCATATACTTATACCATTTCAGATGTTAGACTGAATTTCCAGCTTGTTACTTCACCCATCCCATTTCTCTGATTTGGTTTAACAATTTTCTTCTTGACATTCCTTTCCACCTCTTACCTGTGTTTGTTTCTTTCATTATTTTTCCTGCAATTTTGTCTAGACATATGCCTCACTAGATGTCTTAACAATTCTTTTCTGTTTTGTATGAACTGTTGCGCCTTTTAGAAAGAAAAGTCAACCCAGGAATATTAATTGTAATAAAACTTGACAGTTAAGTAGCCCTACAAAGTATTAGGTGGTAAGAAACTATCTCCAAACTAGGCCCATTTTCGGTTTCTTGTAAATTTTTTCGCAATCGCTCCACTTAAAAAGTATTGATTAATACAGACATGTAGCCATTTATGAAAGCTATCCAACCACTTCCAGCGGTACATGAAATAGGAACAATTCATTTTTTTATACAATATCGTATTCCGCATAAAAAGAGAGAGATACTTGAATAGTCATTAAACACAAACATCCTGCAAACATGGAAACATTCAGTTGGATAAATCAATTCGTCAAAGGGGTTAGCTTAAAGACCTTGCAAGAAAACTGCTCACATACATATATATGACAAACTACAATATATTCCAATTTCTTGCAAAAAGTCAACCCTCACAAACATCCATCCCAATCCATCATCAAAAAAACGAATAAAAGAAATATATAGTAATTGAACTATTTAATTATTTAATAAACAATGAATAAATGTCCTCAGCTGTAATGAAGTATATTTGTAGCTAATAATAACAACACTTTATTCACATAAATGGTTAATGTATAAAGCAGGTATGGGCAAACTTTGACATGTTGTGGGCCAAACTTTAATGTGCAAAGACGTTCGCGGGCCGCGTTTAAAAGTAGTGCATTTTAAAGTAGTGTTTTAAAGTAATGTTCATAGTTTTTATCGATAGATATCAGACATGATTTCAAATTGCCTCGCGGGCCGGATCAAATCTTACAGCGGGCCGGATTTGGCCCGCGGGCCGGTTGTTGCCCACATATGGTATAATGTATCAAAAATGAGAACACTAAACGGATTATAATTTAAAAAATATATTTTGTTCCAGTAAAGCCAAGATCCGGAAATTTTATAATATAAGTAAATAAGAAAATGTATTCGCAAAGGCATTTTATGATTTACGAAACATATTTTAGTGACTAATATACTTAAATAAATAAATAAAATTATGTTTCGTTTCTCTTTGCTACTTTATTTGAGATTAATAATTGGTATGCTGCAAAAGAAATAAAAAATATCAATTTTGTTCCTCATTCTTTTATGCAATGAGTTGAATTTTTACATGCAGGTGGGAATAAAACGTTACAAATCATAATAAAATTATTATTTAATTAAAGAATTATGACGGACTATTTGATTTGGTTATTGCATAAGCTGCAAAAGTTCTTTTAATATTACCTGAAATGAAGATTGAACAATTTCAACGATTTATATAAAACTAAATCAGTAATAACCATTAATAGTAAATAAATGACAGTAACATATGTTTCTCATACCATATTCCTATGATGCAAAGCATTCTTTCTTTGTTATAACGCATACATGAAAATTATCTTCTACACATAAGATATTTTGTTTATTGGACAGATTCATGAATTGAAATCCACATATGGTTAAACCAGAAAGAAAATTAAAAACGCTTTTGTTTTACCTTTTAAGTCACACCTCGAGAGAGAATATTCAATTATCATTTTTAAGGCACTAAATTTTATTCACATACGCATAATTAGCATATAAACTTGCGTATTTAACCAATGAAGGTGTGTCTCGCTTTACATATGCAGTAAGTTGTAATTCCGTGAGTATAAATTAACTTTAAAATAGTAGTTGTGTTTCGAGCAGGCGGTGTTTTATATTCTTTGATATTTTGACTCTGTTGTCTGCGTTGTAATAACTTACAGAACGTTTTAGCGAAATAGCAGGCATTATATGATGGTAATAAAATTTCGTGCAAATACAGAAAATGCTTTGAAATCCATCACAACGCAAAGCTATAAAGAACAGCATTGATACTCACAAATAATATTTGAAAATATATTTGTACAGAAAGAAAAAAGTATTCTTTGAAGCGAGTAAAAGGAAAATAAGCGTCCAGGAAAGTCTAATTCCCGCCCTCTCACTTGGAAACTGTTTCCCCTTTATTTCACGATGCGTGAAATACCGAACTTTGGTTTAGGACCGCTTTAGCCGTGGAATGTCTAAGGCAGAGGCACTTTGATTCACGGCGGTCTATTTTTTTCGGTTGCTATTATCTGACATAAACAGAAATGCGGAACTGTTCATTCTTTCTCGCAAACTAAACAATTTTTCTTTGAGTCAATTTCAATTAAACGAATGTCTTATAGTAGGTCAATAGATTTGTAATAAATCGTTCTTCAAATCTCTAACATACTGATTAAAAATAAACTATTAATCATTTTGCACTAATATAATTAGGGTTGTTATTTGGGAATATACGAAATTAAGCAGAAACCTAATAGAGCAAAACGATAGAGAGTATCGGTATGCTATTTCACATATTTAGAATTATTTTCGTGTAGAATTTTTTAAATTGGCATATAGATGCATGCATGTGGAATACAATTATTCCAGTAATTTTTCATTCCTACATTAAAATTCCTTATTTGGTTGATTCCAATACACTCTAAATTTCTTTACCAACTCGTTATTTGGGTTATTTTCTTCGTTTGTGGAATTTAAGTATTTCGGCAGCTTCTCTACTACCGTCTTCAGAGAGATAGAGAAAGATTTGCGAACGTCGAACAATATATCTTTTCGTGCCAGTAGAACTGCGCATGTACGAAAAAGAGAGTTAGTACGCATATATCCGTAGCATAAATACAGGTTTTAGCAAAGTAATTCCTATCACCTTGATAGCCCAGTGACATTTTCAAACGTTAAAAAATTAGGAAAGCCATATATAAGCCAAACGAATGGTAGACCTACAGCAACGAGTTTGTCAAGGAACAATCCTTACCAGGACTACTCTAAATAGGGAAGTAGAGTAACTGGCTTAACCTCGGCATACTTAAACAATGGAAACAGCTTAAACAACACCTGAAATTACAATCCAGTGTCAACAATTGCACGTCACAAATTCTCTATCAATCTTGATTCACAATTATGCTACTTTATAACAATATTAATAAAGACTAATATGGATATTAAATTTGATCACTGAAGGTTGATATATAACCCCTTGCCACATTAATTTTCGTATTCTGTATACGTATTTTGACAACTAAGTTGTCATCATTAGCGGATAATTAAATAGTGTCGCATCTGGAAAACTACGACGAAAAATATGTACACAGTGTACATTTTGGTTAATTATCACTATTGGTATGAAACTAATGCGTAAGCGCATTAGTTTCTATTTGCCGGATCGTGTTATAAACTTCTACCTAAAAATTCGAAATTAGTAGAGGTTGAATAACAGAATTATTTAAAATCTATTAATAACAACGACCCAATAAATAGCTGCTAATTTGGTTGATGATAATTTGGCAATATTATAAATTGCACTAAAGATGTTCATACTATACTAGAAATAAATCTAAATTTTATCAACTATTATAAGCACATTCAAGTATTTCAGGTGTTTTCACATAAATAGTTGAAATTTTGAAGTAAATAGAAAATAAACCGCATGATTCATTTACAGTATCATTTACATACCCATGAGGTTTTCTAACAAATGATCAAATAAAAGGCCTATGATTATATTTTTCAACGAAATCTCGCTTCTTCAACGCATACATTAACTGCCCTGTGTTATCATTACTCAAGAACATGAAGACAAATAGCAGAAACCTTCTTATAGAACGAAATGAAATCATTAGATAGAAACAAAAATATTTAACCTTAATTAAGGAGTTTAGAAAATATCGACCAATTTATTATTTCGATGAAAGTTGGGTTAATAAAGGTCATATAAACTAAAAATTCTGAATAGGCAACAGTATTGAATATCGACGTCAAACATTCACTGAAGGAATATACATACTACTAAGAAACCCATAGCCATTACTCCATCATAAAAAATGATCTCTATTGGTATTAAACATAGGCAAGTCTTCTTTCAATTTATTATCGTTTGTAAAATGATGTCCTCTGAGGTACTTTCCCAAATTTCTAAAGAAAAGATGTCGACCGAAGACAATTTTTATTGTATTTTCTTAATGTAAATATATTATTACATTATCCGAACGATTTTAATTATAGAAAGGATATAATTGTATTGTATTATCAGGATGCATTTATATTCGTTTTCTTTATAAGTTTTTTCTGTTTTTATATTGTGTGTTTAATTTCAAAACGGTATAATAATTGTTTATAATATTTTAATTGTATTTTTGTCTAGCTCTTTTATGTGTAGTTATTGCACCTATTATGTATATTGTCTCAGGAGTATATTTGCATTTTCCCTTAATGCATAATTAAATTCTCGGAAAAGTTTTAATTATGCACTTTTATTCTCGGAATGCTTTTGTATTCGTTTTCATTATATTATTATAAATTTTTCCAATTTTTGTATTGTTAGCTTAATTTAAAAAAAGCATAATAATTATCTATAATCCTTTAATTGTATTTCAATGAAGTTTTCTTTTATTTAGTTATTATATCTAATATGTATATTATCTCAGAAATATATTCGTATTTTCCTCAATGTATTACCAAATTTCCAAAAATATTTTAATTATATCAAGAATATAAATGCATTGTATTATCGCAATGCATTTATTTTTATTTTCTTTACATAACATTTTTCCCTATTTTTATATCGTCTCTTTAATTTCGAAAGTGTTTATTTTATATAATTCTACACTTATACTTTAGTATAGATCTTTTATGTTTAATTATTATATCTAGTATGTATATTGTTTCAGTTTAAGCTGTGTACTTATGTATAAGTAATGAATCAGATGTGTGAACAGTAGAATAATCCCTTTATGTATAGATTGGGTAACAAAATTTGTATTGATAAAAAAGGGAATTTTGTCATTTTGTCAGGAAATTTTGTCATTTTGTCATTTAAAAGAGAAGAAAGTTATGGACGGGATACATCTGGATACCAGACCACTCTATCAAATAGTGTGTGATGCGTCTAGGCATATCAGTCATTTATCTGCAAAGAAGAATTAGTGCGAACATTGTGACTGTTATATATATTATATATAATATAATCAATATATACCAGGCATACCAGAGAGTCATTACCGGTTTTTTCGTAAAAAAACTAAATAACTTTCAAGAAAATGGAAAAATTTATTTATTCAAAGTATTGACCATTTGATTCTACACATTTTGGACATCTTTCAGGCAATTTATGGATGCCATCACAAAAAAAACTTAGTCCTTTGAGCAAAATAATTCATCGAGCCATTTTCTAGCTTTTTCGAAATTGTCGAAGTACTGCTCTGCAAGCGCGTGTCCCATTGATGCAAAAAGGTGGTATTCGGATGGGGCACAGCCTGAAGAGTACGGCGGGTGCGATATTATGTCCCATCCAAGTGCTTTCAACGCTCCCTTTACTAGATTTGCTCTATAAGACGGCACGTTATCGTGCTGTAAAATCGCTTTACCGTGTCTTTGGGCCCATTCTGGACGTTTTTCTATTAACACATGGTTCAAATTAATAGTTTATTGTCGGTAGGGATCGGTATTATCTCTTTCACTACAGTTCGTAATAAACCACACCGCCCTAGTTCCACCAAACACAGAGCATTGTCTTATGATCAAAACGATTTGGCCTTGGAGTCGATGGGCCGGCTTCGTTAGGGGATAGCTATGATTTTTTGCGTTTAGGGTTTCCGAAATAAATCCATTTTTCATTCCTCGTCACTATTCGTTGTAGAAATGTCTTTCAATCATACCTTTGAAACATCTTTTCACAGACAATTTTTCGATTCACCGTTTGCTTGTCATTCAATTGATGTGAAACCCATTTTCCCATCTTTTAGATTTTTCCCATTGCTCGTAATCGGTCACTAATCATTTCCTGGACCACATTTAACGCTTCTGCCAATTGTTTTTTTGTTTGGGTTCGATCTTCATCCAATAACTCCTGTAGTTTCGCATCCTCAAACTTTTTCCATCTACCAGAACGTTTATAACTTTCTACCAGTAAAGGATAACTTTCGGCGGCTTTTTTTTTGATTAAATATGAAAGGTAATGCGTACCACAAATGCATTTTTTCAGGCACGAAATTAGAGATTTTCAAAGAGGTATAAACCTGTGACAGTGTTACTTTCAAAAAATATAACATGTATGACTGTGAAGCTTGATGTCAGTAGAATAAAGTGTCAAATCATAACATTACATACTTAAGCCCAAGAACATCTGTTAGGAAAACTGGTAATGACTTTCTGGTACACCTAATATACATTTTGATTAATATCATTCGAGAGAAAATAATTAGTGAGTGCACATATTTGGTGAAAGAAGTCCGAAACAGATCCTGGATCAAAACAAGATACATATGTGCTTATTCATATAAATAAAGAGACAGTATAATATAAAAAATTGTGTGAGAGTTATTCTTTAAATAAGTCCGACAAGAATATGGCTCAAACGAGAAATCAATAAACTACGATTTTAACACTAATCATAGCTAGGGTAGATGTTTTTTATAATTCCCTCTATAGGTACGTCAAATGTTAATATACTTTTTCTATATGTTTTCATTGTTTTTATATTACCACACATTTACAAATAAAATTATAACACGATATTGCTTAAATAGAAAATATCAATCTAATCCAAAAAAAAATATGAAGCGCATCGATTAAACAGTCAATCTATAAAAGCAAATACCTAAAAAGAAACGAAATGGAAATACATAAATACATATTTCTAAATTACATTTTTCCGGCGTTCGTATTTCAACATAAACAGTGTACCAGTTATTCTAAAACATAGACTTTCTCATTATAATTCCATTCGAATACGATGTAGCCGTGTTTCGTATACGAAACAGGGTTCGTTGTATTTTGAGCGCGACGAACCTTTCTAGATAAATTTAGAGAATCTTAATGGAAACGCATCGAAGCTTCAGAGTCTAGATATTTTAAATCAATTTTAAAAGCACTATTGTTAGTCCACGCTCAATCGGATTTAGTCCTTGCAACATTTATTTTATATCTGTCTTCTAAAGAAAGTTACTGCATGTTTCAAATCGTCATACAGCTTCAGGTGCTATTAAAGCGGGAACGTTTAAGTCTAATAGGGGGTTCTTTTACAATAAAGCTTTCAGTCTTTTGTGTAAAAGTACGAAGACTAGAAGTTGTACAAGTAACTGTAGATATTTTACTTTTTCAATGCAATTGTGTGGATTCTTCAAAGACAATATTATATTGTGCTCTCAGAGTACATAATTGTACTTTCAACACTTCCAATACCGATTATCATAATTGTTACAAAAAATATAATCATTTTGAGTGACATACTTTAGTAACGATATTAGTAATTATATTCAAATTCTTGCGAAAAAAACAAATCATATTATAAAATAATATGAAGTATTGTAAATAATAATAAAAATAATAAGTGCAACAATGCACACATTTGTTCCATAGTCAGGAATTACTATGTTTGTTTGATAATGATTCTTTTTGTAGGTCATTTATTTTAAATTTATTTACACGAATGAGAATCATTAAATTAATGCGATAAACGATTTTATTAACTCCTCAAACGGATTATATAAGAAATTACAGTGAGCAATTTTTTTAAATTTTGTTCAGACCATTTGTCATGTACGTTAATGCGTTCTGATTATTTACTGGTGGCTGAGCAATGCATGCCAGTACTTTATTGGAAGGGCGTGGATGAAGCATGTGATAGAGTTGCAGATATATTAGAGAATAATTTCAGGAAGGTTGCAGCTTTGCTTAGATCAGGCGATTGTTCGTTCCATATTTATACTTGGTTTTCGTCTCATACTTGCTAAGAGACCTAAGACACTATTTAATAATGTATAGACGTACAAACTATGAATTCTACCATAATAGTTTTAGGGATCATAAGAAAAAGATTCAATAGAATATTAGTTCTGATTTTGGGAACTACATAATTGATATTGACAGAAACATGAAACTAAAGGTCAAATTCTGCACGCATACCAGAAGGACGGCATTTGTTGAGGTAATTTTATCCGCGCCTACTGATATAATGGATATTTTGCCTCAATCTACACAAGATTCGATATTGATGAATCTCGCAATACTTTTGATAATGTTTTTACATCAAATTTGCATCGAAGTACACCTAATCTGATTTTCTTCGAGGATTGGCTAGGTTGAAGGACAAACAGGCTATGTTGGAACCACCTTATCATTCTTTTAATCTGATATTGATGAAGAAGATGTTTCCTGCAGGTTTCGGAAGCTTCGCATGACCATCGTCAAGTCATTACGATTTATATCGATTTCTCAAAAGCTTTTGATCGAGTATAACGTGATGTGATTTTAGTTAAGTTACATTAGTTTGGATTTTCGTATGATATTATTGAGTTTTTTCAATTGGAGGCATGAATTATTAGAGTTTAGAGTCTAGTTGTTATCAGTCTATTTCCGGTACACTAACAAGATTCTATCTCGGGACTGCTCCTATTTATTGTATTTATTATTAGGCGACTGCGATGCTTTAGAGATAGATCTTGCAACCCTTTGGAACTGAAGTGAACAAAATCATTTGTTGCTATTTTACATTTTTCTTATTTTACCAAATGCCATTTAGTTGATTTACGAGGTATGGCGATTAAATAACGAGACTAGTGTAGAAATGTTAGTTGTTACAAATAAACTTATGTATATTAACTTTTATCCCCTTCAACATACTCTCCTCCTCTATCTATACACTGCTGTATACGTGTCTTCATGTAAAATGTATCTTACTGTTTCTTTGTTAATATACACCATATCTTGCAGTCACAGGTCGACCAGGACTTTCATCATCTTCGACCTCTTCCCGACCTTCAGAAAACCATTTGTACCATTCAAAAACTCGCATCCGTGACATAACATTGTCACCAAATACATCCTATAACATTTGTAAACATTCTGTTGGCGATTTTTTTAATATGACAAGGAATTTCACGTTAATTCGCTGCTCGATTTTTATGTCAACCATTGTCAGAGCACTACTAAGTAACAGTGCACTCTACAACTAAAGCTCGAAAGCAAACTAAAGCAGACAAAAGTCAAAACTACGGGTTCTTGCTTGAGAAGTATCAAGGTCAATGAAGTACCAATTACAGCCTCGCTCGTTGAGGCTGCGCGGTGGATGGAGCCCAGTCTCATTATTTAATTGCTATACTTCTTATACACAATTTAGCCAAAATATTGCCAGTATTCTAACGGCTTTAAAAAAATAACTAATTATGCTATATAACTAAAGAAAAATGTGAAAAATAACCCTTCGAATAATTTATTAAAACTATTTACTTCCTTCATAGATACAGTTATAGACGATAGGACCATTTGTGCATAGATTTACGCGCTGTATTTAATGCTTGTTTTACTGCAGCTTCGAGAATATTTCATTTCAAAATTACAAATTTAGATAACGTTTCTTACAATATAAGAATAAGCTTGCAAGAAGATACAGGTACTAAATTCGATAGCCGAGCGGGTTCAGGTCAGGGTTACCAGACGGTCTTAGTAAAATTACGAACATTGTTTGTTAGCCATATTTTAGTAGTTTTAGTAGTAGAATTCTGTTGAAGTA
Organism: Dermolepida albohirtum; assembly: GCA_031893035.1. Classification (NCBI taxonomy): domain Eukaryota; kingdom Metazoa; phylum Arthropoda; class Insecta; order Coleoptera; family Scarabaeidae; genus Dermolepida; species Dermolepida albohirtum. The sequence goes on from JAVIWB010002575.1 coordinate 298,442, forward strand.
TCCATTTCTTCCCCACAAACAAGAAGTCTATCAAAAGCTTGACTACAGTTTCTAATTCAGTTTCTTTGCACACTGAGACTGATGTATCAACCCCAATGTCACAATAATGAATATGAAAAATAACTGCTTAGAGAACTTTCTATCGAACCACTACCGGCTGGACAGTGATAATGCTGAACCTCTATCACGATTTTTCAGATTTCTATGGAACTTAAAACATGTACCATATCATTCAGTTGATTAAAGTTTTCCCTGTACCAAGGATTTTCTCGTCCGTAAATGCGATTTCGCTCCTTCGGTCTTTATAGCATCGAAACTGGTGTTAGAAGGTAGTATTTGCTCATTCTTTAGATTTCCGCATCTATATCGTTCAAAACATTGGTCTAGGAGTTGTGTTCATTTCGCTGGACAATTGCTTCAGCAGTATATTTCGAGCAATTCTGACAAAAATAGCTGAAGATTGCCTCGAGGTCGATCAACGACATCACCGGTGTCTCGAAAATGAGCAATAGTACAATATAAAAAATGCTCATTCATATTAATGCGAAAAAGGATTTAAATATAAATGACAAAGAGGCGATTGTGATATTCAGATCACCGAAATGTCTGCCAAAATTCGCACTTGTACATTAATATTAAGTCTCTTGTAAATCATTTTGAGTTTTCATCTCCAATTGCATATATTTAGTTTTTCCGAATTTTATATCAACTCCCCATTCTTCGTTCTTTTCCTTTAGCATTCTTCTACTTGCGTAGCTGATGTCATCCTTGTCTTTTACAATGATGTCTTAATTAATAGAAAACAATAGCGGATACAGGAAAGAATAATTTATTGGTTTTCCTCAATGCACAGTACTTTCTTGTGTAGTACATGTTAACTAAATTATGAAAAAGTAAGTACGGGGGAGGATAAGCAGTTTGTGAGACAAGAAAACACAAACTTTTTGGCAAAAAATTCTTTCCTTTTTAAAATATTCTCCTTGTTCTTTTACTACTTGTTCTTCTTATAACTTATATCCACATTTTATCCACCGATATTTAAGTCATTTTATTCCTTCAGGAAAGTAAGGTTTCTATTCGAAATATACATTAGTTTCAGAGATTATTTTCGCATTTGACCTGAATCCCATCATTAAGCCAAGTATTCAGGTTGGGGGAAGAGGCAAAAATCTAATGAGGCCAAATTTTTCGAACAAGCTGGATAAAGAAGCTGTTCGAAAAATAGTTCATCAATTTTTGTCATTAAAACAATCGAAGAGGAAACAAGCACTATACTGACAAAACAAGCATTCCTTGCTGCTTTAAATGGGGCTTTGCGTTGTGTCGCATCTTGCGGTTGATATAAAAGGGATACAGAATCTTTGTTTGTTATCTTCCTAACATTTTGAAGAAAATCATTAAGAATCTGCGTTCGTTAATTCACTATTCATTATCAAAAGACAGTAGACATAGCTTTTCCCGACGAGTGTACGGTCTTTGTCCTCTTTGGAGCACTTGCACCAATCTCAGGCTATTTTCGTTTGTTTCTTCATAGCAAGGATATAATGGAATATCCAGGTTTCATAGACCGTTATTATTCTGCACTAAAGTCTTTAGGATTATATCTTAACCACACTAAACTAAGAGCTGAAATATAGTTCCTTTAAAGTTTATGATCTACAGTTGCACATATATTTTCATATTTAATTCATTATGCAAAAATCGAAACTACTGATTCATATGAAATGCATAGAATCAATGTTGATTCGCGCAATTTTATTAGACTGTCCTTTATCACTATATTTAATCATTTCTAAAGTAAACATGCCTCTTGGGCGTTCACTGCATTTTTTATCAAATGTACTGCTTCGGCCACGTTTAAACTCGGATGTCCATTGTTATATGATTGTAATAAATGGAGATTGATCCCCGCAGACAAACTCAAACTCACCTTTGATTTCGTCATTTGTTCTCTCTAAAAATAAGAATATAATCTCCGATCGGTTCCATGTTTCAAAATGATCTAAAAATTATTCATTTTCTACTCAAACAACGAGCGTCTTTATGATCGGAATGATCTCATTGACAGTTAGGCTTTCGAAGGACTGCCAAAAACAATAAAATCCGTACTAGTGCTGCTCTCTTCCATTAGGCTTTTTAATTAATAATCATTCCTCGTAATAGACTGTACCGCTGCAGTGTTCCGTTCGAGGCTAGTTATTGGAATATTTGTGTTAGTTTGTAGGTCTCTTGCCGTTTGGATTCAATTACTGTTTTTTTTATTACTTACAAATGAAACTCTAAGCAATATAATTTAATCACTCTCAAAAGTAAATACATTGTTAGAAATATGCTATCCTAGCATACGTATTTAGATGGAATATGCAGGATTATTCTAAAGAAAATGAACCGATTTCATTACGCAGTATTAGGGTTCTCGAGCATTATCTTAGAACTGATACCATATGACCGCTTACTTATTTGTTTACCCTCGAAATGGCAAAGACCTTCCATGTTCTCCAATTGTGTGTGCTTTTCGAAGGCGATTTCACATTGCATCACCCTCTTCGAAAAATATAAGATGGTAGTTTAGACAGTTTACTTAGAGTGGATGTTTGTATAAAGAGAAAAGTCCAAGTTAACTGCAAGTGTCGGATGAACAAGTGGAGATAATCCATGGTACATTTAAACGAAATCCGAGACAGTCCACAAATCGAGTTAGACCTGAACTTCAGATTTCTCAACCCACGATCTGATGTGTGCTAAGAAGACGTCTCGATTTGAAACCATGTCGACTGTGGATCGTTCAAGAAGTTACCAATGATGACAAGAAGAAGCTTTTCTCCATTACCTAATAACTAACCTTGAATAACGACAGCATGCAACTTAGTGGATCGTCATATGCTACTACACGTCTAGGAGAAATTCTCATTTCCATTAATATTGTCCATGTCTCAGATAGTGACCACATTGTAAACTCGAAGACATGAAATGGAACTTTATTTTGAATAGAATACATGTGACTATTAGAATTTTATATTATCAGTTCATTCTTTTAAAGTAACCCTGTATAATATATAAAAAAGAATCCTGTAAAACGTGTAAATTGTTGATAGCTGGTAAAAACTAGCCTGCAGCGCATACGAATACATTTCAAACACTTGCATTTAATTAAAATCTTACACTTCAATAAAATTATTCGATCATTTACTTATTCAACCGTGAATCGTTAGCAACCAAGAAAAACAGTATACACAAACGCAGTACTTCTTTTTAATATTTATTGTTCTCAGTAATAAAAGGCCTGCAATTTTCAATACGAAATCTTTTCGATCATCTCGTTATTCGACGTCCCAATGATTAAAAGGAAAGTTCACACGCTCGTGTAAGCGTCACGCCCCTTTTATTTTAAATTTTGCCGTTATTAGAGATTAACGTACACATGTCGAGAAACCTGACAGACATGATACACCATAAAAATACCTAATAATCAAATAATTATATCGTGTTGTTATAAATGCCAGTTTAAAATCTGGTTTACGAGTATCTCGCCCGTGGTAGTTGGATGGCCACGCCCGATGCATTAGGTAATAAATCATCTTTAATCATTTTTTTCTGAGGCATATTGAGTCACTTATGTTTACTACTGGTACAAATAAATCTTCTCGAACTGAAAGAATTGTACAATCTTAACGCTGGTTACTGGTAAACAATCAATAATACCATTAGAGATAACAAGACTATTAAATATCGATTCATTTGTGATATTTATTAGTTATTGCCTTATTCGAGGGCATGACTTAATTATCTTTGAATTATTGCAGGACATAATATAGCAACTATAAAACAAGTGCTTTTATATTACCGGCAGGGTTCAAAAAGCTAGATTTACAACTTCGTTTTCTTTTTATTTAATCAGTTTTTTACTTATTCTTTTGTGTCGTCTTAATAACAAAACGAAAGCTTCCATCCAAAAATTCAAAACAAATAACTGGAGCTGCTAGGTCGGTGGGAGTATCATAGCCGTACCCATAGGAGTAATCAATCAGGATCTATATAGTAATACATAAAATAGTCTTGAAAACTTGCCCTTTTGCGAACCAAAATCAAACTGAATGAACTCAGCTATTCACCTACAATATTTAATAATATGTTTCCAATAGCATTTTACTGAACGATGTCCGCCGCGATGAGAAAACATTCTTATGTAAAGCAAACAACCTTTGCACTTCCCGTGACACAGCATTTGTATAGTAACATAATCTTTCAAGTTACATAAGGAATCTCTAAAAGCACTATCATTGTCACTACAAATTGTTCTTAATCTGATAAAGGCTGAAGCTTTAATCTAGTACATAGACTTCCGCGGTCGTGGTCCATAATATCTGCTTCTGAGCTTCCGCGCTGGAACCGCGTCAATAGTATAACTGCCGACGTTTCGTACCCACTCGTATGGGACATCTTCAGGGCTCAACTACTGCTACTGTCTGTCGCACTGAAACTGGGAAAAGTCGTTGGAGGACTGGTTGAAGCTGAAACTTTATTTAAAACACTATTGATCTGTTCTATAACAAAATGATCTTGCAGGAGACTTACGATGTTTAACTACAAACGTTCTTCCTCCAGTACTTCCAGTAACTACCCTAACAATGATGAAAAATTTTGTATTATAATATTCTTGCTACCTCAATTTATTATCGTATTTATCCTCGAAATTGCTTCCCTAGTACATTTTTCTAATATTTTACTAGCCAATAATAATGAAAATAACGGCTGAGATTGTCCAATATCAGTTATTACATTGACGAAAGATTGACTGTGACTTGTTCCACCTACAACTCAAGTTTCTTATTATGTAATTCGAATTAAAAATTTTTAGCTTGATCGCGCACAGAAACTAAATAATTTTGTAATGTTGATCGAGATAGTGTTCCCATTTGAGCTTGTATGTGCGCCAGAATAACCAAAACTTTTTAGCAAGTAAAGCAAATGATAAATTACAAGCCGCATAGAAATTAAATCAAAAAAAGTCGTTAGGAACATTTTTGTCAATTTTTTTTATATTAATATTGTGCGCTTTTTGCGCATTCTTGCAGTCAAATTTATCACTACAAAACAAAGTTTTATGGCACACAACATATTATTTTTACACCAACGTATTTTAAATCTGGAAAATCTATTAATAAAAGATTTTCCAGACTTAAAGTACGTTGGTGCAAAAATAATATGTTCAGTGTGCGATAAAACTTGTGTACATCTTTAACAAACCGACTTTTTTCAATAACACGAGTACTAACACAACCTTTTTCGCGCATACGTATGATTACGCTATACACGAAAACAGTCACACTACAATATAACGAATACTGAATATCTCGATTTTCACACAGCTGCAGCGATGTACAAAGACCGCACTCCGTGTATAGCCGACACTAATCTACTGATATGATTTGTCAGTTCGACGAATATTCATTTCACCATAATGTGTTTCGTGGCAATTTACAATTATTCTCACTCTAAGACGTTAACTTATCGCAAAATATACATATATTGGACTGATTAGAATTTAAACAGAAAAAGCATAGAAGTTATGTCAATTTATTATAATTTCACATCGAAACACATAGGAATTCTTTCTAAGAAATTAAACAAACTTAATTTTCCATTAGACATTTTTTGTTTGTCATATAAAAATTATTAAAGGATTTACATACATACAATACTGTGAAAAAGAAACAAGCTCCTTCTTCAATTTTATAAGAAACTATTATAAAAGGATAAATAATAATCTTACACAAGCTGAAATTTCTTTTAATATATAAATATATAAAAACTAATACATATTGAGTATTTTGTATGACCACCTTTATTTTTCATGGTATCCTGCATTCTTCTTGATAGGCTTTCCTTTAATGAATTAATGAACTTTTCAGGAATATTCCACTCTTCCTGTAGTAGGTTCCACAGTTCACTTTTTTTCGTCAAGATTATCCCACACATGCTCAATAATTTTTAAGTCAAGACTTTGAGGTGGCAATATCATAGTCTGCAATACCCCATTTGCTTCCTGCTGTGTTAAATAAGTTTTCACAAGTTTTCAGGTATGCTTGGGATTATTATCTTGCTGTATAATGAAATTATTGCAAATAAGTCGCTGCCCTGATAGTATGACTTATCCTTCTAATAGTGTTCTATATTTCTCACTAGTTAATTTATCCTCTACTTTTACAATTTCATCCACACCTGCTGCCGAAATACAATTCCAAACTTGGATATTGCCTCCTCCATGCTTTATGGTAGTGTGTAAACATGGTTCCAATAACGATTCACCAAGGCGTAGTCTAACATATTGACGTCTGTTGGTTCCATATAAGTGATATTTAGATTCGTTAGTCCCCAGTACTTCTCGCCACTCATTATATCCCCAAGTTTCGTGGTCTCTGGAATATTTTAATCGTTTCCCTTTATTACCTCGTCGCAGTAAGGGTTTTCTCACTGCCACACATGCCCTTAAGCCTGATCTGAGCAAGTATCGCCTTATTGTTGAAGCACGTACCAGATGTTCGAGCAAGATCTTGAGCTAGTTCTGCACTAGCTTTCTTACGATTCCTTAAGGAACTAACTTTTAAAAACTTAATTTTGGGTACTGCTTAAATTACATCGAAACGTGAGTCATTGGATTAGGCCGGGGATTGCCATAAACGCGATGAATCAATGCGTGTATATCTAGTTATTTGAATTTTTTAAAGTTTTCAAAAATTGAGGTTTCGAATTTAGACCAAGTAAAATCTAAATTGTTTCAAGTCGTTATTAATAAGTATTATTTATGTCATTTTGTATATGATTATATTTAACGTTACCTGTTAGTAAGCTAGTAAACATTTCTTAGATTATTCATGTATATCATTTATGTATATGTATTCAGCGTTAATTTGTATCAAAGTGTAGTTCATAAAAATAATTTTTTGTTTTTCATTTATCTAATTACTGAATGCTAGACCTGGTTGATTCGCTCAACTCTATTAATATTTTACAAAATAATCCAAACGAAAGAGTGTCATAATTAAATATTGTGCTGTGAGCAAACGTTTATATCAGCACTAAAAAATTTTATTCAATATTGCGTAGTACATATCACAGTTTCATATTTGTCTATTTATAAACTTCGCCATCATCGCCTCTGCTATGTAGTATATTTTGGATACTGTTATCTCAAGTTCTCGTGGGTCTTTCTCTTTGTCTCCTCTCTTACAACCTTACTCCCCATACTAGCTTAACCGATATACTTTTATCCATCTTCTAGATATGTTGCTACCGTCTCAGCTAACTTCTTCCTATTCTCTCGGCTTCTGGTTCGATATTCAGTTCTTCTCTCACTGTACTGTTTTAATTCTATTTAATCTTGTTACTTCTAAAACAGCCCATAAGTATTTTATCTTAAAACTCTAGATTTTGCTTTTATGTCCATTACTTGATATTCAGCTTTTACGTCCGAAAATCATAATTGTGAAAAACACAGTTCTAAGAAAGCATATTTTTTTCTGGGTACTCCTCTTTTCTTTACGATCAAATTTCTTATTGTGTAATATAGCCCAGACGCACTTTCTAGTCTTGCTATAAGCTCCGATTCGAAGTTTCCTCGGCTGTTTCCTGACACTCTCAGATATTTAAATGTTTCAACTTGTTCTAAAGTTTTCGTATTATCTTCAAATCAATATTCTCCAGTCCCGCTACCATTACTTACTTTTTATTTTCATTCCTTTTCAAGTTCTTTTCTTAAATACCTCATTCCACGTTTTCCTATTCTCTATCAATTCTTCTTCATTGTGTGTGATTGTTTACCATATGAGTGTTAAAAGTCGTCTATTGCTACAATGAACAAAACTGGTCAGAGTACCCCTCCCTGTGTCAAGACATTTTTAACTGTAAATTCCTATGATATCTGGTTTTCATTCCTAGTATATATATTATTTCTATTAGGGGCGAATGTCCTTCGTTAAATATGGATATTCCAAGAAATGTAGCAATTCCAATATTTTTCCAAGCAACGCAGCAAATCATGACATTGTCTTGATTTGATCCTTCAGACATCTTTCTAATAAATCTTGATCTTATCCGCCACCAGTAATCCTGATAGGCAATGCAGAATACACCGGATTTACATTTGTGGATGATCTATGATAATATGTTGCTCATATTTCATTTACGATAGAATTTGAATGGCCCCTGATGGCCAATCCAACATATATAGTTTGTTTCCTTATTAATCTTTTGATTGACTTTCTCTTCTCCTCCATTACCTGTAGTACTTTTTTCAAGTACTTCCTTTCCTTGTACCCATCCTCTTTGTACATGTTTGACATATTCTTTTTTATTTTATAATTTTTGGTTGTATTTTCAGAAAAGCTTTGAATGTCTTAGTGTCCCCATTACTGATCTGCTGTTTATATTTGCTGGTCCTAAACTCGTTAAATATAAAAATTCACATTTGCATTTCGTTAGCGTACTTAAAACTTCAGATTATTGCTTTTGCTTGAAAAGATAAAAAAGACCTAATATTTAAAATTCTGCACGAACAATTAGTAATAAATACATTGTGGCGCCACCATTTCTATACGTCCGTTTTTAATCTTTATAGTAATTTACGGTTGATTTATTGCAGCATTTATATGCATATGCATTTCGTTTGCGCCTAACATGAATTACTATAATCAATTCTGTACTGAACAACTATTTATTAGACCAATCAAGGGAATATTTCGAAACAGTAATTTCTTCTTAGCTGAACTGTAATTTTCTATGCGCATATTTTAAATTTTATTAAAGAACTAATTAACATGACACATATTACCAGATACGATATTTACTGTCATACATAAATTTTTGCCATAATAAATCTGAACGCAGAGATTATTAATAATTTATTTACATTACGAACACCATGGCATACATACTTTTATTTGTACTTGATAAAATGTTTAGCAGGTGGGATTCAAAATATTTACTTTCACATATATGTGAACTGCCTGCACAATGACCAAACTACCCACATGATGAAAAGTGCCAATGATATAATTTAATATACAGGTTTATTTATAATGTACCTGTTTAGAAACGTAATAGTGAATTATAACCCAGAGAACGTTTCCGTGTATAACAATAATATATTCCCACACTGACATAAAAGAGTGATTTATAAAGATATAATTTCTCTAAAGAAGATATTTATCTTTAACCAAGAGGTAATTTTTTATACACCATATTGGTCTACCTATTTTAGAGATCTTCTTGATTTTATTCAATTATAGTTATTCCCTATATAGCACCTTATCTATAACATACGAATTAATCTAAAACAACAACTCCCTATAACAGACGTGATATATTTATAGATATTTTATATTTTAGAATCTAGATTAACGATATCGATAAAGATGTCTCGTTCAGAAATATTCGTATCCGAACTGAGTACAATGTTATTTCGCAATTAGTTACGATGTGCGCTTAGTGGTTGTTAAGTAATCTTCACCAATCACACGCCTACCTCAAACTTCAACAAGTAAAACACGTTTATTTGAAAATTAAAACCGTAAATTATTTTAGCGTTCTTTTTCTTTTAATTCAAATAAATTTTCCAAAAGATGAAATTCCATATACTATTTTATACATATATACATACATATGTATATACAGACTGCAATAAAAAATGGCAAAATCGTTAACACACCTGAAAAATTCGTATTAGAATGTGTGTATTTTACATCCACTTGGGATTAGTAAACGGTATTGCTGATGGTTGTCATAGATATTGTCGTAGTTATTGTAGAAATTTCTTGCGGGTTTTGCTGTATCGTTGTAGTTTATATCGGCGTTTCGCTGTTCATATTAACAGTTTCTTCAAGATCTATAATTAGGATGGTCCTGTCTGTTATGTTCGTTTTTGTGAATATGTCCTGTAACCGTTAATTGTCGAATTCTTTTCCTTCGTGTATCGCACATATTAACCTTAAACCTTTATTCAATCGATCTTACTGTTTGACCAACATAGCTCTTATAATATTTGCATATTAACTTGTAGACTCCTTCTCCTTTAGTTCGTAGAAATTTGTCTTGGCTCTAGAATAGTTCATTAATATATCTTGCCTTAAAACATATCATATCATAAAATCAACGTCAGAAAGACGAAATCCTTCATAAGAAACTCACTACACTTCGTAGTACTTCTAACGAACTTATCAATGGACCCACAGGATATATTGATGAGCTTTGACATACATTCATTATTTACTAGCATACCAACGAAAGTCCCGATGACAGTAACCAACGATCTAAGATAACTTAACGCTACTACGATTTTATTGAAACCATGTCTGTTAACTACGTACTTTCTATGGGATATCACATACTACGAGCAGAGTACCGGCGTAGCAATGAGAGGTCCACTCACCAATAATAGCCAAACTTATTTATGCTCAAAACAGATCCTATTGATAGCATTCTCACATGAATTCTCTTTTAAAATTAGCATAAAGGACATTTCTAGAAAGTTTACGATGGAAATAGAAAATAAAAGACTTCTGTTCTTAGATGTAATAGTATAACACACAAGGTCTGGAATGCTATTATATGTACTCATACAATAAAATCTTGTGGAAGAAGGTGTTGAACCACATTCATTTTTTATACCGAATAACAATACCAGCACAGTAAATGACATCTCACATAGTGACTAACTGGTCGCTACACGACATGTTATTTGCAGTGCTGATCACTATTATTCGATATTTTATTTCGATCAAAAGTCCAGTTAATTCAGGTGTTTGTAAATAGAGCCAGATAGAGCGATGATAGTTGGAATTACATGAAACGTAGGTGTCTACCACTGCTTGTGTCTGCAAACGCTTGATTGATTTCGCCTTCTTTTATATGGATGGAAGTAATTATTTCTTTCCTGCGGTGTGACAATTTCATCTGAAAACATAGCGATATATTGTTCACAACAAAAATATATTCATGAAGCTACGAAAATACATCATAACAGTGGAAATGTCTACATTCACGATAAATGCCATTTTCGCTGACTCTGTTAAAAGAAGTACCATTATTTATAATATGAAGACGAATAAAATCTCACCGATGTTCGCATGCCAATGTCAATTACAAAATGATGAAAAATTTTCCAATAGTACAATAGCCTTATGTTCAAAAATAGCATCTTAATTATTTTTGAATAGTCTTTTGTAGAGGCTAATTCATTTTCGATCCTTACCATAGGAATCTCGCTTAATATTAGGTTTAAATATGGCAAAGTTGCTAAATTTGGTACTTGTTGTGGACCCGAAAAAAGTGGATCTGTGATAGATGCCGTTCCCGATTTCTTTAAAACGCTTTTTTATTTGTAGCACCTTTATTTGACCTTGCAGAGAAAAACTAAAAGCAAATCCGCTTTTGGTTCTCTATCTAATTGTGTACTCGACATTTTTGTATATACATATTTCGTTTGTTTTAGAATATTAACTTTCTTATTTATTATAACATCGATAGTGAGTTTAAACACCATTAGAAAGAAATATATTGTCTGATTTCATCTGTTATCGAAAATATTTAAAATTGAACGTTAATCTTTGAAGGATTCCTTTTCAGGTGTGCGAAAATTAAACTTAAAGTCATGGTGGTATTGAAGTTTCGAAGAGAAAGGATTTATGTTAAGCGTTTAGAAGGTGCTTGCATATGTATCCAAAACGACAATAGCCAAATCGTAACGTCTTTCTAGATCTTTTTAAAAACTTGGTCGAGAATAGATTGTTTACCAGGCCAAGACGAATTTTTTTTAAACAAAGTCATTTGATCAGATCAGAAATTTATTAATTCTGCAATGTTTTGAAATTTATACGGAGCATTATTAGTCAGTACAGAATTCTAAAGGGAATATAACAAAAGACCACACTATCCTTAAGATACTCTGCCAGAGAAAATACTAACTTACATAATACAGGTCGAAATATGTCAAATAAATCACTATGACATTAATCTAAATTATAGTAAATTGTTTAAAATAAAACTCGGATGAATAAAATGTACTCTTTATATACAATATATTGGAGATCGCAGCAAGAAATTATCATATTTAGGCAACTAATAGTGGGCGATATGTTATAAAACTCCTACTATAGTAGAATAAAAAAGCGAATGCAAATAACAATGACGAAGAGAAGAAATGTGTATATATAAAATAGTAACAAAGTTCATCGTCATTATCAGGTAGTGAATCAAGAATTCTAAATAAAAATCATGTAAAGGAAATCGAAACATGAAAAATGTGGAGGATAGCAACCGAGTGCTGTGGAGGCGTGGGAATTTGTTGCGGTACGTAGTTAATATAATATAATAATAAATAAACTAATTTTTTTAACGGTTAGTTATAGTTTTTATTATATACAAAATCTTTCAAACTATTTATCTGAATATACATACCTATCCTTACCGTTCACATCTTTTTCAAATTTTATCTTGAATTTATGGTACTATTGTAAACGCTGATATATCCATCTCCTATTTTGACAGACATTTTGGTTTTATATCACTGCATCATGTACAGGCAGGGATGATTTCTATACGACTTCCCCAATGATACTTCCTAAGAAATGTTTCTTAAAAATGACTGATAGTGTAATATCTAAACTTGTTTTAATTTTCGGTTATGGAAAGGTTTATTATTTTTAAAATAATAGCAGCATCAACTACTAAAATAAAAAATGTAGCAAACCAGAAGGGAAAGGATTTAGATGATAGGGAAGGTCTGATAATAACTGAAAATCACTTATTAGAAAATCCACACCATTATTGCTTAAATTAAAATTAAATTTCTTGAGAACTTCAGCACTTACAAATATTTGTTTCTATACAATGAAGAGTATGATCTTTATGTAAAAGTTGTGAATAAGAGATAACCTTACACGCGCAGACATGTCTAAAATAGTTTCCTGTTTAAGGCAAGACCCGGTGTAATAAAAGTTATGTATATATATATATATACGGTAATTCTACATTATATTTACATGTAAAGTGGATAAAATTATATAGAGAAATTATGAAAAACGCTATTCTGAAAATGGAAACCCTACTATTAAAAAATATAGCAACATTTTTGAAAAATATACAAACTTTTTTAGGGAAAAAAAGTAAGAGAGCACTTTTGGTTTCAGAAGTAGCTAAGTCTGGAAGTAATTTTCTGAAACTATATATATGAAATATATATATATATATATATATATATACAATATATAGTTAGATTTATTTCAGTTTTTGAAGACAATAAGTACGGTTTTTATTATACGAGGCGTGTTTTTTAAATAAGGGCCGTCCGAAAATAGAAACCAAACGAAAGAAAATTTTCAAAAACTAAATTTATTTTCAGATTCTACATTTCTTTATTTTTCAACATAGTGGCCAAGTTTGTTTAAACACTTATCAAGCCTTACAACTAGATTTTGAATATCCTCTTCATAGAAACTTGCCGCCTGCTCCGTAACCAAGATGTCGCGACAGTTTTCACGTCTTCGTCATCGTTGTAGTGGTTGCCGTCAAGATGACGTGTGAGATAATGGAAAAGATGGAAATTGCTCGGCGCAAAGTCGGGGCTGTAGGACGTGGTCCGAAACTTCAGGGCCAAGTACAGTACAGCTCGGATCTGAGTTGCGGTATGGGGCCTTACATTGTTATGGATTAACAAAATTCCCTCCGTCAGCATACGGCGTCTTTTGCTTTGAATCGCTATACGTAAATTTCGCAGGGTTTGGCCGTAGGCTACCGCATTTATGGTGGTTCCGCATTGCATGAAGTCGATCAAACAAAACACCATGCCTATCCCAAAACACGGATGCCATGATCTTTTGCTAGTCGCATACTCCGCTGCTTCGATTCAAGCGTGACATGTCTAAGTTATAACAAGTCAAATACTTCAGGGAACACTTAAATCTTTTGTTTTTGTGGCCCCTGTTAGGAGTTTAAGGACCCAACGGCTTCTTAAACTTTAACTGTCGTTTCAACGTGGTTTCAAAGAGTGCTTATGGTGAAGCGTCTGTTCTGAAGCATTTTTGCTCCAACTGAAGCCACCATATCGTTTGTGAACACAGATGGGCGACCGGAGCGGAACTCATGGAAGTTAACGCGGCTGACTTTGAAGTCTCTAACCCACTTACGCAGTTTGCCTTCACACATGGCAATAGCTCCGTAAACTTCACAAATGTGCCGGTGAATGTCTGCAACATACATGTTTCTTGAAAACAAAAAAAGTATTACAGACTGTACCTCATACGGGGCGGGCGATTCGATAATCTAGAACATTTCAAAGACACATAGCAGCCCGTACAGGTTACCTATACAGCTGCAACTAAGCACAGTTATTCCCAAGAAATGCCGTAACATGACGAAAGCACTTGTTGCGGCATACGCAGTACCTATTAGTGTATACAACAAAACTGCCCTTATTTAAAAAACACGCCTCGTAACATATCTAATTTAGAATAACATATAGAAATATAACTTATCTTAGATAAAACAATACACAATTAAGGTGTATATGTAGATAAACTTTTAAATGTATGTATGTATGTAGGTACATGATACCTGTGTTAAACTAGTTTATAATGTGGTTTTATATTTTTAATTGAAAATAAATATTTCACATAATTTTAGGTAAAAATAAAGAAAAATTGTTAATAAAATATATAATGCAAAAAGTTATTTTAATTAAGTTGACACATGATGTGTAAATGTTATTGGAGCATGCAGGAGGAGTTACGGTAATTAACACTAATATGGGGTTAAAAGTATTTGAATTACGATTAAGAGATAATATTTAAACCAACCACTACAAACATATAAAATTATAGAAAGCATTTATAAGCAAAAAGTTTATAACTGTTGATAAAAATTAAGAAAGGTGTAAAATCATTGTCAGAGAATTAAATTGAGGTAAGATTTAATGAAGTAAAGCATAGTATAAAAATAAGACTTCTACGAATAAAATTTGGAGATAACAAGAAAAGAATTAAATATTTGCATTAGCTTCATATCTTTGAAAAGCTAAAATTTGAATTTTTAAGGGATATTTAAACTAATTTTATAATGCGCGATTTGTTTGATACCTACTAAATCAATTATTTAGGTTCCAAATATGCAATCATTATTAAGAACTAAAGTTAAATTAACTTCGAAACCATTACATTTCCTTGGCATTTATTGCTGTGCTCTTATTATTTAATAATCCGGTTTTTTTTTTTTGCTAAAACGAAAGTGAGTTGATATTTGTTGCTGCAAGATAAGCATGTTCATGTTAATACTTTGTTAAAATCATTATTATCAGAAAAAAATATTTATGTTAAGAAAGTTTTTTAAATTTTTAATTATAAGAAGAAAACATAAAAGTGCTAAACTAGTAAAAATTAGTAATTTAAAAAAAGAACACGAAATATCAGTCAAAATGTTAATCCACAAACAGCAAAGAGGTGATGTAAATTATACCTATGCTTTTTGGAAGAACAAATCGAATAGTGCTATGTATTTAAAAATATAATCTTCATAATTAGTAAGCAATTTTTAGAATATAAAGTGTTAAATGTAATAAATACTTAATCGACAAAGAGAATCAAATTTTTAATTATACAGTCTATAGGTTAAACTGAATACATATAAAGAATATATTGAAACTAATGTAAACGAAGCGTCATCTATACGAAAGCAAATTAGATTTCTCAGGAGTGAGAAGACCACTCGAGAAATTAACTACGAGAGAATCCGAATATGTACGAACTTAAAAATTTGAATTCAAGTTAGAATATGTTATTTTAATATATATATTAATTTTAATCGACGTTAATAATATTATAAAGTTAATATGTATTATTATAGAATTTATTCAATATCATATCTACAATTAAAACATGCTAAGTAAGTTTGTAAGATACACAATCAAACATTACATTTAAATTATAATTTAAATTAATAATTGAAGACAATTGGCATTAACCAATTAACAAACTAATAATTACCCGCCTCGCCAAACTCCAAATATCTCCAATATTGTCAGAAAGTGTGTCATATATATAAAAACTTCTTTTTTTTTGAGGTTTTGAAGGTGACTAATTATATTATATTGTATATTATATATGTATTTTGCCGAAACGTTAATGAATTGAATAATTTCTCAATTAACACTGCCGCAAAAAAAACACAAAAAGAAAAAGAAAACCTTACATTATTAATTATAAACGGCAAAAGAGAAAAAAAGAACATACTAATGTATATATATAAGGGAAGTAACAGAGTGCTTGCAACTACCACATATAATGACAACCGCTTTGGATTATTTTAATCGACACTTATTACATACACCAATTTTTCGAATGATCAATTTTCATCGGGACTGAACTATTGAAAAAGTAACAAATAATTATAAAAATATAAAATTATTAAATACATACATTTATAGCCCGATGAAAAGTAGACAAATTCATATTACTTTCGTAAATATGGTACAGAAAAGATATAATTTCAAACATATTGTATACCATACATACATACTTATGTATATTTAAATAATTTCACAATCTATCGGAAGACAAAAGAATAACAAATACTTACATACAACTGATAATACAAAATAAGCTACAAAGACATTTTTGATAGCTTGATTTGCGGAGGTGAACAGCAGCACATTCTCTTAACTATAGAATTTATCTTACTTTAGCTTCGAGGCACAGAATTTGGAACATCTGTCTGCCATCATAGTTTTTACAGCAAAAATTTAAAACTCTTTAGTACAATTCCAAGAAAAAACAGTTGTCTTTCTTCACTTATTAACAAACTTTTTTCCACTACACCACCTATAAACAATTAACGTGACCCTGATATATCTAGCAACGCTGATAACAGTTTTGTTTTTCGAAAATTACAATTTATTCCAAACCTCAATCATATGGTTATTCAACACTTGTCAATTTTTATGACAAAACACAAAACCTAGCTTTTTCTCCAAAGCCTACCTGAGTGTTCACGAATTTATTGTTCATATTAGACGTATATCTAACACTGACATTTTTATGGTCATATAGTCATAAAAATGTATATTAAACTTTCGATTGAAACACCAAGCGATAGTGTATTTCATTTAATTTTTGGGGGGAGGGGGGGGGGGTTCATGAAGCCCAGCTGTAAATAACAAGTATTATGCGATTCATAGGTCAAAGAAAACCTGTCTCCCTTAGAATAACAGTAGACCGGTTTTTAGAAATTTTTATTTTCTTTTATTTATTACAAATGGATCGTTTTCAAAACATACTGTATACCTATGTTAACCCCTGTGTGTAAAGGTATCTCTGATTTTATAAAAATCATCATATATATTCTATATAGTACATACATTCATCAATTTTGTTTATACGCATGTATTTGTCACACGTACAAAATATATTTACCTACGTGCTAATAATTTAATATCCGGGTACCTATAATTTAAATATTACATAATTTTTATTGTTGACATACAATTTTTATACGTCGTATGTGTATTTTGTATTTTTAAGTGTAACAAAAGTAAAAATAACGGAGATGTTACTACTGTTAACAATACGCTACGAAATCAAGAAATATGGTATTAAACGGATCTTCCATTGCATATGTGCTCAAGTCTTTGATTAAACGCCTTAAATTTATATGTCCTAAAGTAGAAAAACATCTTCGTTCGACCAAAAAAATCACTTTGCAATAATGCCTATACATTCAAACAGTGAAATACGTGCCAGGAAGCATCGAGATTTTTTTCTTGGTGTTATTTTTCGCGGCTGGACTATCTCTCGGGAAATCTCAATGTATTAGAAGGATTCTGGAAGATAGAACTGGCGCCAAAGCAGATGTGATGGTGAAAGCACAGGGATTTATGTGTCACAGTTAAGACTAAGAAGACCACTGGTTAAGTCGTTCTCCTTCGGATGTCTAGGGCGTATTTATTGTGAATGTAACATAGCTTTTATTTGAAAATAAATAGTACAAAGTTTTTAAAGTTAAATGCGTAAAAAATATAGTCTCTAAATTAATTAAAAAAAGAAACTTAATTGCATTTGCTTTAATAACTTTTTGTTTTGTATTAAAGCATTTCTTTTCTTGATTCAGAATTGTATTTGGGTAGTAGTAAAGCAAAACCGAATATGTGTAAAAAAAGTAAAATTTAAAACTCAGGAACAGACGTAAGTGCGGGCAAGCAACAACATAACTACCTACTAACAAATGAAAAACAAGCGTATAGAAAATTTATTTTGATAAACTGCTTATTCGTCAGAAGCTTTCTGAGTACACATTAAAGAAAAATTTCTTATCATCTGCATTTGAAGACAATGATATTAATAATAATATTCCTTCACATAGGCATACAAAGCATCATAAATCTTGTATTATTTACCGTTTTATGATGTATGTCACCGCAGCATCAACCGCGTACAATCCAAACTTAAACCCACAGGTTTGTGGTTTGAGTGAAAAGTTTTTCAGCATTAGGCTGAAAGAATACGAGGAAACTACACCATGATAGCAATAATAACGTTATTACCATAATAACTGGTAAACCTAATCACGGAACGACATAGCTAGTGTTACAGTAGATAAAGAAAATTAATAGTAGTTATTTCGTTAATTAAAAATATAAATAAAAAGTATTTCACAATGAAAAAAGCTGTCATAACAAAAATTCGAGATGTCAACAAAGCTATAATATAGCCGAAAAGGCTATGCACTTTGAAAGAAATAAATTAGAATTTTTTTTCGTGAATGCTTTTTAATTGGAGACTGTCACATGCATACAATGGGTAAATTTGTTTTTCAGTTTACTTAGGATAAACACGTAATAAATAAGAATGAAGGTAAAAATTCAAAGCAACTCAGCCTATACAGCAAAATATTATAATCTGTTGTGTCAAACGAGTATGGAGATCAGTATATATAACGTCAACCCGTTCTTTCTCATTTAAAAACCCGCCAATAGGTTATACCGGTTAGTCAATAATTTTTGAACAATTTATTATCAAAGATTTTTCTGATTCGAGTATTGATCATTCTTTTAGGAAGTAATGAGATGTAAAGTTTCCAGCAGTTTTGTATTGTTTGTTTTCTTGGATCGAATAATTCCACCCCTCTCTATGCGAAACCTTACGAGATCTAGTGCCATACAAATACTTTGATAGGATTACTTATATTTAAAGAGGTGATACATATTTACTTCTATTTTTGGCGAGATGAGATTGTGGTAGTAATTTTGCCCATGAGTGAAATTCATCCAGTAAAATTGGCGGGACTTTAATTTTCCTTAACATTGAGACATCACAAATAGCAGATTACGGTGTTATGATGGTGATCACTAAATTGAAACTAAATCGTAAGCACGTAAAAAAAAAAAAGTTTTGCACTAGGAAGAAAATCCTTATTTAAAGCTTAATGACATAAAATAAATTGTCTTGCACATGTATTTGGAAATGTATAATTTGCTTACAAATATGTGAAAACTACTAATGTGAACAAAAGAAATCAGTTCAGCAGTCATGATTAAACCTATACTGCTACTAAAAATACTGCAGTTAAAACTTCTTCAATTAAGTGATGTTTTTTGGCAATTGTGGTGGGTAGCCTTCATGTATTCAGACTCGACTTTCTTGACTAGTTGGAATATCATAAAATGCTACATATGTTACGTCTCTAGTTAGTATTTTAGAAATAATACGATATTGTTTTCCATTAAGAAACTTTAGAATTTTAGAAGAAATTCAAGCACGTTCATTACTTTGATGTTCATGGTGAGAATATGGTACTTAATAGCGATTATTAACTTTTTTCATATGAAGTTCGTTATATAAAAAATTTCTTCTATTCCAACATACGTTTTACGGTCGTCATTACTTATCATTAGGACTAGATAATTGTGTCTACCTGACAGGGACGGGGTGTCGTGCAGCGAGGGAGGTGGCTCGTATGTATACTTCATTGTAATTGTTAATATAAAAATATAAATTACGCGGAACATGCGACGATCTGAAAAAGCGACCATTAGCTGACAAAGTAAAAGAGTTCAGCCGTGAACATATGGTCTTAAAATATGATGGGACGAAAATAATATGTTTACTGTGTGATAAACCTTTAATATGCTGGAACAAAACGGACTGGGAATAACAGCTTGCAGCGTATCGTCAAATAGACAATTTAAGCTTGATTTAAAGTGTATATTTCTAGTTTGAAATTTATCATTTATTTTAATCAAACAACAAGTCTCGGCATTTCTGGTATAAACATAATTTTCAGAGAAGATTACATTATCGGTCAACGTTGCATAGTTACATATCCGTCTGTGAATAAAAATATTGAAACTAAAATTATGACTTCTTTTTTATTTCTGTATTAAACAGTGCTTACATGTTTCTGTAGCTTGCTCCATCACATCAAAGGTTTATCGCACACTATACATGTATGATGATTTTCGTGTCATCGTCTATATATTCACCGATAAACACTTTTACTTTGTCAGCCAATGGTAGCTTTTTAGCTCTACGGTTGTTCGACATAATTATTATTATCATATTAACAATACACTGTAGCATGCATTTACTTGTATTGAGTGTCGGCGGACTACTACGCGTAGAAGACAATATACATACAACCTCCATCACTACAAGTAGTCATGTCTGAGTAGTCAAGACTTGACTACTCAGCTCTACTCATCATGCACTCTACACTCAATATGTTAGAGTCACTGCAGTTTTTCTCCCTTCTTCATAGACATCGACCTGCGGAGAATTACATGCTATCTTCTTTATACCATCTATATAAAGTCGCTTAAAATAGAGTTTCATTCTCAAAAGCAGATTACAAGTGATACTTGCATTGTCTCCCTTTTAAACGAATTTTTATGGCACGATAGTGTTCCTATAGTTATTATAGAAAAAATGGACAGAGTTAATGCAGCAACATGTTTAACTTTTTATTGGAATGAATTTGGTTGTTATAGATTCCATATATGCCTACATATTATCTCAAAACTTCCGAAATGATCCTCGTAATTAAAAACCATCATACTACGTATGCACGCAAATGTACATGCAGAAAACTATAACTGCATTTAATTTTCTAACAATTGCTGGATTAATATATAATTAATTTATTTTAGACATTTACAGATATTACATATTTAGTACTTTATAATGAGAGAAAATACTTACAAAGAATTTCCGAACAATAATTTGATAATTTGTCTCTATCCGGTATTTATTACATAAATATTTTAAAATTTAATATTTTGTCTACAACTTCTACTGTGTTCCACATACATATACATACATACTCGTATATAGTGACTTCGCTAGTCGATGAGAAATTAAACATCTGTAATTTTGCATTCACATCAGATATTGATCAAAATTTAAAAAATTCTACTTCATTTTCTAACACTGTGATTATTCCAATAGCGTTCAATATCTAATAAATTAATCCATAATGTCCATATAGGTCCATTCACTTTTCATATTTTTAAAAATTAAATGAAACGATATAAATTTTTTAAGCATTTTATTTCGTATTTATACTTGATGTTTAACTCTATACTAACTAGAATGTCAAATAATAGATTAATGATTTTGACTAAGCAACATATTTTAAAAAATTATAACCAACTAAGTTATCGCTGTTTTTTGATGAAAATGCAACCTTATTGTGAAAAAATGTTTACAAATGAATCATTCAAAATATTGCCCGTCGCTAGCGACAACTTTTTCCCATCTTTCTGGCAGAGCTCGAATACCGTCACGGTAAAAGTGTTCGTCTTTTGAGGTTATCCACGAATCAAGCCATTTTGAGATGTCTTCATATGAGCGGAACTGCTGATTAACCAGACTATGTGCCATCGAACGGAACAAGTAATAATCGGACGGCGCAATATCTGGAGAATATGGCGGGTGGAGCAGAATCTCCCATTTGAGCATGTCTAAGTAGGTTTTACCGGGATTGGAAACGTGAGGCCGAGCGTTGTCATGCTGTAGAATTTCGTGCCTCTGCTAAACTCAATCGCATCAATTGAGTTCGATACCGTCTCCTAGTGATGGTTTCGCTCGACTTCAACAGCTCATAATAAATAACACCGCCCTGGTCCCACAGCAAAACCTTCGCAGCGTGAATATTTGGCCGAACCGACGACGTAGAAACATGACCGGGCAGTCCCCATGATTTTGTTCTCTTTGGGTTGCTGTAATGAGTCCATTTTTCATCACCCGTAACGATGCGATGAAGAAAACCCTTCCTTTTTTGCCGCTGGAGCAGTTGTACACAGGCGTAAAAACGACGCTAAACGTCTCTGGGCTTCTTATCATAAGGAACCCAAGTTCCTTGTTTTTGAATCATTCCCATCGCATGCAATCGCTGGGAAATGGCTTAGCGGGCAACTCCTACTGCTGAAGCAAGCTCTTTTTGCGTTTGGCACGGATCCTCATCGAGCAATGCCTCCAATTCAGCGTCTTCGAAGGTTTTTGGTCTTCCTTGACGCGAACGGTCGTCAACATCGAAATCACCGTCTTCAAAGAGACGGAACCAATCACGGCACGTTGTTTCACTTAGGGCAGCATCTCCGTAAACTTTTTGGAGTTCTCGATGCGCTTCAGCTGCCGTTTTCTTCGAATTAAAGAAGAAAAGCAACACTTCCCGCAAATGACGATTAATTGGCACAAAATGAGACATTTTCACACAACCAAAAGTATATGACGCAAAAATAAAATCACTAATGTGTCAAAGCGATTTGTTTACCATATGTCTAAGCTTGATTCATGATGTTTTTGTTATGTCACAATCGACCAGCACTTACTACTGGAGCCAGCTCTTGAAAAACAGCGAGAACTTAGTTGCGCACCTACACATGAATAATTGTAACAACATGTACTAAATTTTGTGTTCAAAATTTGTGACTAATATCTGAATCTAATGAAAGCAAAATAAATATAAAACTTACTTTAGCATTGAAATATTTACAAAATTAGTTATATAAAGGAACTTCTTCATTCCTCGGAATAAATTTTTTCACATTTCTTTTGTAAGTTCATCATTTCATACCTTAACGAGATCCTCTGTTCTTCACATGAGGAAAGGGCACATTGCCGCCTGGAGTGAAATTCAATCTATGAGGTTTATTTTCCATCAGATTCAGTCTGATTATAACCAAATATTGAGTACAGGTGTTGAAGCAATGGGTAAGAGCGTTGTCATGGTGAGGAAACCAGTTTCTTACTCTCTAGTGGAAGCCAAAGTTATTGCGTGTTTCTGCAACTCTCGCCAACTACTATACCACAGCATTACAGGATCAACAATTCCTTTCACGGTAAAAAAGGCAGTCACCATTTGCTTCTTAATGAATTGAGACGCGAATGTGCCTTAATTTGCAGAAAGCCAAGCTTTATTATGTGCTTTGGTGAGTCCGTTGTAGTAGTTAAATGCAAAGCGCCACCTGCTCTTTGAAAAAAGAACATACTAGATTTTTATAATTTAAAGAGAACTTTGATTATCGTCAGAGAAATATCACACTTCTAGTTACGGTACAGTCTCGTTACTATATTTGCAGTATACAAAGATAAAGTTCTTCACGGGAATGTGGATTATTCTGCTGCCTAATGGTATATATATTTTCTAGTGTCTCATTTCGAATTAGGAAAAATCCGTATATTTTATTTTCCTATTACAATTCCTTCTTATAAACTTAAGCTTGTTATAGTGTCTTTTTTACATATAATGAATGTAGTTACTATTGCCTTATAAATGGAATATAAGTAAGTTAGGTAATTTTTATTATCTAACAACGAATCGACTTCTTGATCTTGTCATTGGGAATTTTACTTGTACCACAACAATAACACATATCATTTTCTTCTACTACTACTACTATATGTAACAGATAAAGTGTATTTCCATCCAACAATTTAATTTTGTATTTATATTATATATGTGCTTACGTTTCTATTTTATATCTATAAATTTGTTCTACTTTATAATGATCATACCAATTAGTAATTTTTAAAAAACTGATGTAAATTATGCTGTTAAGGAATTATACAATGTCCTGTGTAACATCTTGAACAATGCTGTTCTTCTGTACCAGTAAACTCAAAAGACGCAGTGGGTTTTCAAGTCAAACTCTTTCTAACTTGAAATTGGAAATATATTAACGACACAAGTCTATATTTCTCAAAATATTGTTGATGCCAATAAATTTTCCCTTCTGCACATTCAAAGTAGCGGTTTGTCTTGTACTCATGAGGACTTTAACCGTAATCTTTTTACAAGATAGAAGAAGATGTACTTACGATAGTAGAAAAATTTTTTCGCAGAACTATAATGCCTGTGGTGACGTAATTTCTACTTTTATCCTTCATGTTAGATTTGCCCATGCAAAACCTTTGACTTTTATTATTAACATCCCAACTGCTATAACTGCCATAACTGCTACTTTTCCAACAATCTATAAACGAATTGTAATAAGTTCGATATTCAAAAAATGTGATACTGCTTGTATTGACAACTACCAAATCATATCAATGAGTTTTGAAAAGTCTAGTTGGTTTTGTTCTGTAGAATACCACCTATATTTCCCTACCTCAACACGGTATATGTGATTAATCTTCAGTTATAAGTCTTATGACTATATGCCAGTTTATTGAGGAGCAGTTTATTGTTCGCAGTCAAGTTGATATCATATACACATACTTTAGTAATATAATATTTTTGATATAATGGCGCATTAAATTTTACTTATTAAGTTAAGTTGTCTGGGTTTGAATTAATTCCTACCCTATTACTTCTCTTAGAATTATACTTAACCAATAAATGTCATCATGTTTTTTTATAGAGAACATTAATCCTTCGAGTTCTTTCCTTCTCTGGAGTCTCACTTGTAGGTCCTCTCTTATTTATGCTGTTTTTCGACAATTCTATTAATGTCTGTTTTGCTCCGTACTTGCCTATGCAAATGACTTAAAAATATATTCATTCATTAAAGCTTGGGATGTGATGAATCTACAATGAAATTTGATCAAATACTATTAAGTCTCTTATACAAAAACAACACTTAATTCTATTTCTAATTATTTCATAAACGATTCCATTCAAAATAAGGTTGATTATGTAAAGATCTTTAGTGTTTTGTTTGATATGATCCATTTATATTTTGCACCTCATGTCAACAACAATTGTGTCACAGTATATGAAATATTGGGTTTTGTCTTGCGTATTTTCAATTTTTTTAGCTGTTTATATTTACTTAGATCCAGGTGTCATAGTTTTCTTGTTAGCAATTCAGAAATCAGTTTAGCTACCTTATATACATATATATATATATATATATATATATATATATATATATATATATATATATTTAATATAAGTAGTGTGTCCCTTATACTGCCAGATTACCGAAAGAACATGTCGTTTTTTCTATTTTTCGTAGGTCATTTATTATTATAAAAGGAGATATTGTTTTCTTCGATAACTTCAATGAGTTCAAAAGAGTTAGCGAGTCTTGAAGAGAACACAAATAGTGGAAATCTGAAGGTGCAAGGTTTTGCAAGTAAAATGGGATATAGTAGCACATCCCATCCAAGATACAAACATTTTTGGCAGGGGATCAAAAATTGGTTCTGTGTGGTCGCGATAAAATGCTGTTCCTCTACGATTAGCGAGGTCTAGATATTTATGAATAGTAGATTTGCTCGAACTGTCTCACTGCCTACAGTAGTTAAATTAATTGTTTCATTCGTTGGTAGAAGCTTGAAAAACGCCTTCCATTGATAAATGTCTACTTTCGACGACATTCGAAGTGAATCTTCATGTCGGGACTAAGACCGTTTTTGTGTTACATCGTTGTGAGAACTCCATTTCCCATTACCAATTTTCAGTCATTTCAAAAGTTATCCTCACGTTTAATAAGCACTTTGCAAGTGCTTATGCGCGCCGTCAAATGAACTTCATTCAGTTTAACCTGAATATAGAGCTTGCGGACGTATCCTAGCCTTTTCAGGTATCTGTGGTCGCTAGAATAATCGATATTTAACTTATCTGCAATCTCTCATGTCGTCTGCTGTGCGTTTGATTCGATCAACACCTTTATTATGTCGTTATTAACCTCAGCGGACCTCCCTGACCGAAGAGCATTATTACGATTGAAATCACCGGTACAGAATTTCGTAAAGTAGTTGTTTACAAAATATTTCACAAACTTTTTGCGTGGTTCTTCCTCTCGAAACGTAAAACAATAAAATATGACGAAAAATCACACTTGGTCCTTTATTTTAAACTTTTTATAGAATTTCAAACTCTAAACGTAATCGTTAAATTTTTCTCTAAAAAAAAACTAAAACTAGAACTATCAGCTGTTATATATAAAGATGGATGCGAAATACTAACACTTGCAA
Organism: Dermolepida albohirtum; assembly: GCA_031893035.1. Lineage (NCBI taxonomy): Eukaryota > Metazoa > Arthropoda > Insecta > Coleoptera > Scarabaeidae > Dermolepida > Dermolepida albohirtum. Next base: position 324,901 of record JAVIWB010002575.1, read on the forward strand.
AAATGGACTAGCTTCATTTGTTGCAAAAATGCATCGTAGCATTCCAGATAATTTAATATTGAGGTACACGAATACTAAAAAAACCCAATAACTTAAAATTCTATGGAGCAACATGTTAATGTGTAATTACAGTCATTCGCACATATATGATAATAGAAAGAAACAATATGAAGATTTTAAAATATGCAATACTTTTTCACAGTATGTGTATTATGCAGTCTGACGAAATAAAGTTTACAGCTAGTGTATTGTAAAGTACCAATAAAATATTACCTTTAGGACATCCTGTTGAATAAATAATGATTGTAATTCCAGAAAGTAACGTTTCAAAAATGCCTAAGCTATTTAATCTATTACTCATTAGATATTCCACCCGCGTGAGACAATAAAAACTGTCATTCTAAAATTTTAAATTTCAAATATTCACACAACATCGTATGTGCAACTGTATACTATTATAAAATTTATATTTACATTCTACATTATCGTAATATTTATTGCAGCTTATAGCGAGATCGCATGTGAAATTGTAATGTATTCTTATTAGAGGAAAAATAAAGTAACTACTTTTAGGGACACGACAAAAGTGAACATTTCGCTGCAGCAAAGTTAATTACTCGTGATATGGGTCTTTATTTGAATTTTACTACATACTAACACAGGCGTACGATGAAATGGTGTTCAAACATGTTGTTTATAATTTTATGTATTTTACTCTGCGTGTGGTAATTTATCTCAATTTGTTTTCTCTTTTCGTTACTTATTTTTTAGTACTGAAAATTATCTATTAAATATATTATATTTAATATGTTTCATATCTAATTTAATACTTTAACAAACTTATAAATAAATTTTGAAAATATACTGTTTTCTTTTATATCTAAATCTATTAATAACTTTCTGCTTCTGGGTTTCCGGGCTGGAACCGCGTCACTAGTATATCTGCCGACGTTTCGTACCCATTTGTATGGGACATCTTCAGGGCTGAACTACTGCACTGAAACTGTTTCAGTGCAGTAGTTCAGCCCTGAAGATGTCCCATACAAATGGGTACGAAACGTCGGCAGATATACTAGTGACGCGGTTCCAGCCCGGAAACCCAGAAGCAGATAGCATGGGCCACGACCGCGGAAGTCTACGTACCAAACTATTAATAACTTCTTTGCAGCGAATTAACTTACTTTGTATAAAACATGACTTTGAGGTTTAATAAAATTAAGTAATATGAAAAGGATTTAAAGGATTGCGTTTGTGATGATGTAGACTGAAAGAGCCGAAGGACAGGATTTATATAAAATGGACTATTTATTTGTCTTGAAATACAACGGTAGACATACTGGGACAAAATGTAAGAAATAATCCAGATCTGTAAGAAGTGGCGGCACCTTGTATCCGTTACTTTTTTGTAACGGGAAAAATAAACTCTTCTTAATAAAAATTTGAGTCATAATACATGAAGGGCAAGTCCGACAAAATATTAGTTAATATCAATTAATAGAGAATAACTACCTTAAAACTACCTTTCCTCTGAATTCAATAATAAAGTGGTTATACAAGGTTAAAGAAAATGGACCAATTTATTTTCCTACAAATATTTAGTAAGGTGTGAGCTTTTGCTGAAATGCAACAGCAGCACTAAATCAAGCTTGTAAAATTACACTTCTTTCCCTATTTAACCAAATTTGTACATGCTGTAGTTTCCGAGATGTCCATATAAAAAATTAGGAAAGAACCCATATATATATATATATATATATAAAATATATAAGTTCCAGGAATTGAAGAACATGTATTGCTACATGACAGAGAAAGCAGTTTCTGTGAAAATATTCATAGTTAATCCTAATCGGGTAATCTGTTCCTTATCGATGGTTATTTCGTTACCTGTTTAAGGAGAGTTTGTGCAAAATGCGAGATAGTATATCACCGGATTACGAACTATTTGTTTAAATTATTTTGTTTTCAATCATAACGAATTGGTCTACTTTTGTACCACTACCAGAGAATATTTTTCTGCTACTGTAAAGCAATAGTTTAAGTAAAGAATCATTTTATTGTATCACTCGTATTCTGATTAGGTTAATTTCTCGAAAAGGTAGCAAAATGTCTAGAACATCTGACGAAAATTGCTATCTAATTGTATTTCTTCATTAAGTCAGCGACAAATTTCAGGCAATAGTCTTCCATGCCTAAAATTATCAAAAAACCAGAGCATCTGGTTCAGTGGTTAATAAAAAAAAACGGAACGACCAAGGAAAGTAAAGGAAGATCAATGAGTTAACAGATGAGTTTCGTAGATCGATTGTAGTTTCCGTACATCCTTCTATCGTTCTACATTATCTAATTAAACATGGACTTAGAGCTCGTTTTGCAAGAAGGAAGTCATTCCTGCGAAAGGGAAATAAACAGAAATGCTTGGAATATGCACGAATTCACTCCCATTACACATTGGACTTTGAACAGATAAGTCCAAATTTGAAATTTTCGGATCCAAAAGGAAATAATATGTTTGCAGATGGGTTTGCGAAGTGTATAATCTTTCATGTAGACAGTCAACAATAAAACATGGAGGTGGGTCTGTGTAAGTATGGAGTTGTATATCTGCTAAATATTTAAATATTCTGCAGTAACATGCTGTACTAGCAGGAACAAACTTAATTGGAAATAATTGCATTTTCCACCATAATATAACGACGACGCTCCGAAGCATACCACTAGGATCATTAAAAAATATTTAAGTGGAATTGAGCGGCAAGTAGTTACACAAACTTTAGTCTAGTTATCACAAAGAACTGAATGTATGTGGAATGTGTAGATCATACAATGCGGAATAGTTCCCTGACTAATTTCAATCAATTTTTTGATATCCCTTTGGAAGAGTGGAATAACATTCCACATGAATTTCTGAAAAAACTATATCTGCAGGAGATGATCAAACTGAACACTGGTATTTTTATCTTTATTTTATATGCAACTATTTTTATTGCATAATCAACACTAAAAAACTTACTATGCAGAAAAATTTTTTTAGGTATTTGTTTTGAAAATTATGAAGAACAATACGTTTTCTATGGTAATCACATATCTTTTCATATACTTATAAGTAACTAATACAATATATATATATATATATATTACTTGGTATTTATGAAGAGAAGTTATCCAATTTAACTTGTGAGAAATATATAAGATAACGGGTTAGCGAATATTCTTTAATGTGCAAATGAAAATGTTGTATAGTAAAGAAATATTAAAATAATAAGTCTTTTTGTATATCCTTTAAATATATAGATATATATATTCATTTAATTTATTTGCATTCATATCTATTTTGCCTCTGTGTTACGTTTAATATCTGCACAAGTAGGCATATACATATGTATGTACGTACCTATGGATATCATTTGTAGGTAGATTTAATAAAATATTGGTATTTTTGTACGAAAGAAACAGAAAGAAAATTTTAAAGCGAAATATTTTAAGAAAAGTTTATCAGTTAACCAAAATAATCTATTCTTAGTCATCTGCATTATTAGCTTTTCGCAACCTGTTACATTTGAAGTCGATTTTAGCGTTTTGCATTGACAATTTTGAGTCTACTATTAACATGTTGTATTACTTCAGAAGATTATATTTTCCATATTAACTATAATATTTCTTTTACGATGCATCGCTTACAAGTTCAAATATATTTGCTTTTCTTGGCTAATGCTTACTCCTATCTGAAACATACACATTTGTTCTACATACCCAAGCAAAAAATCGTCAAATTGATCAAGTCTTGTCTAAAACTAAGCCTAACCAAAACTCAAAAATTGATTTCTGTTATTGAAATACGTAGATACAGATTGAATAAATTCGCTACATAAGTCGTATACAATTTCCGTATCAGGCATGATATTGTGCATTTCGACGACGTTACCTAATAAATATTTTATTATTACTAAATTCCATCTATTTAAATAACTAAGCACTAAACACCTTCCTTTTTTGTCCAACTGATATAAACGGGTTAATATCTAGCAAATACCTGCCCATTCGCATTGCAATTTCTTGTTGACTAAATTAAAGCCTGAAGTAAATACTATACAATAAGCATAAGCTAATATTTATCGTTTGAATGGATAATTGAGAATGATTCAAACATTTATCCTATTGATGTGATCACTGCTATTAAGAAGATTTATTATCAACAAGAAATTTTCTACGGTAATATATGTGTTTCACTTTAGCTCTATTAATTGTTTTGCAGTAGGAGCTTTGAACTTATCATATAGGTTCTTATTAGAAATGAACAGAACGAGCATATTTTGTTGCTCTAGGTAGCTCAATGTTGAATCATTTGGTGGTTGTCACGTTGCGATCTGAGGCAGTACCTTTTAACTAAATAGCTTATATTCAGATATATATATTGTATATATATATATATATATATATATATCTGTGTGTGTGTGTGTGTGTGTGTGTGTGTGTGTGTGTGTGTGTGTGTGTGTGTGTGTGTAATAGCGTTGCGTGTCAACAATTCATTTTTTAATAAAAACTGTAATTTGCGTTAAAGTAGCTAGTAATGTGGTACGTTGACTTCCGCGGTCGTGGTCCATGCTATCTGCTTCTGGGCTTCCGGGCTGGAACCGTGTCACTTGTATATCTGCCGACGTTTCGTATCCATTTGTATGTGACATCTTCAGGGCTGAACTACTGCACTTAAACCGAAGTTTCAGTTTCAGGGCTGAACTACTTCACTTAAACCGAAGTTTCAATTTCAGTGCACTAGTTCAGCCCTGAAGTAAAACAAGTAAGTCAGAAGTACAATTAAATTCATCTTTTTACTAAATCGTCTGTATAGATGTATGTATATATTGTAGAACAAAACGAAAAACATGTACATTCATGTTTTATATATATATGTACATATGGTATATTCATTCATAGTTATACATGCCAAAGCATTAAAATTACTTCAAATGATTTCTGAGGTATATAGTACACTATTTTTATAACGGCGAACAAGTAGTACACATGTTCCCTCCTTTATGACATGCAATATTTGAGTAAAAATACCCTCTATAGTCCTGCAGGGATGCGAAACCATTAGAGCGCCGTTTCAAATATCGGAGGTTTTAAATATCTCCCTATTTCCTCTGCAACGTCTTTTATAATTCAACAAAACACGATGGTAACCTCCGTTTGTTGCAGATTAGTTTTTGAATAATTTTTCTAATTAGTATAAGGGCTTTAGCTGTCCTTTGTTCTCCTTACGGAATTATTTATTAGAAGTGGCAATGTATCTAGTTCCACGAAAAGACATATTGAATTTAAGCTTTATATTTGTAATGAATATTTAACACTTTTGTCGTTCTACTACTCTAACACTTATATTAAGAAAGTAACCTGATATTTCTAATAAAGTATGATGGCGAAAACTTAAAATTGAAAGACATGATATTGAATTTTGTAAACATGTAACGTATTAAAGTATAATTATATACTTGATATAATGGTAATTTTCTACGTAAATAAAAAAAGGCTAACAAAAAAATGCAGAGCCCTACTAAGTAGTCTATTTACATACAATTAATATAGGTTTTTAATACAACTAATTTAAACAATAATTAAATTTAAAATAACTTACAGATTAACAAAGATGTAACAAAATACGTCTACAGGATATCAAAATAAATGGAGACGAAAAAGGCAACAAGTCAAGAAACAAAATCTATACTATACAACATGTAATAATTAAGGTTGAACAATCCTCCGGGTAATCAGAGATAGGAGCCGATGTTGGACGAAAGCATGCATACATTGCGAATAGCGTACATTATGTCAGTGACGCGAAGATGCTTCGCAAAGTGGATTGTTGAATGCAACGAGTGTAAATGTGTTTTCTTACGTTAGGACTAGGTGCATTATTTATTTTGTTTTGTATTAGGTTACTAATATCTGACACTGATGATAAATGACAAAAGCATCTAATATCAAAGTAAATTTATTTGTTGTAAACATTTTCTTTTAGTTTATAAATAACTGTATTATATTCAGAAACTTAAATTCAAATATGTAAATATATTCATAATCATTTGTGTTATAAAACTTTATTTATTAAACATTTCCATCACAGCATGATGTTTTGAGAATGCAGTTTCTATATGCGTTGATTATTTCTGAGATTCACTTAACGTGTTTCCTATATGACGCGGTACAAATTAATCTGATTTTTATTAATTTCGAGTTTCTCATAACGCAGTACGAATTAATTTGGCTATAGAAGAGTTGATAATTCAGCAATATATTTATACTACATAAAGTTGAACTAAACCAATTATTGTTTACGCGTCTATGTTAATAAAGTTTGAATCGTTTGAATTTTATAGTTTATGTTAGTTTTATATTGTTTCAGAGATTATTTCATTTTATTTACTATAGATATAATGCAATCCTATTATTTAGTACTAATAACTTTTATTTCGGGCTGCACAAGCTAACAACACAAATAATAACAATAATTAAAACTCTTGTGCATTCTTAGAACAGAGAATACTAAAGGGTTACTTAATACAGCATAATTTGGTTCTGATCTTCCGCCCAGCTTTAGTGAATTATACTGCAATAAAAAAACAAGCGCACTTAATCTAACTTAATTCTAACATATAATACTTCTGAATTCCATCATGTTCATGCATAAGTGCTTACTGAAGTTTAGTACATACTAGAAATGTAATCAAAAAAAAGTACATTATCAGATTGTCAAAGGTAAGAGCATTCGAAGTTCATTAGAAAGAGCTCGTTTCTGTTCACTCAACTAACTAATTAATTTCTAGATGTAGATTATTGTAAAGTATTTCTACAAGGAAGGGTACAGGTTACTGGAATAAGTAGGTTCTGTGTATGAAAGTATACATAATAAGGAGTAATTCATTTGGAGGCACTTTTTCAAAAATAAAGGAAAATAAAAAATTTTATCGGGTATTCTTTATTATCATACAAAGTAATCATTATTGATACTTATTTGTTAAAAATTATTTCCTTCAAATATTGGTCGTAACTGCGTCTAATATAGTCCATTCTGAAGTTTCAATTTTAGATGACGCGTTCAAGCATTTCAAGTCATATTTGGCGTATAATATGAGTAATGTTGGCTTCCAATTGCTCATTCGTGGTCGGCTTAATCATATAGATTTTGGACTTTACATAGCCCCAAAGGAAAAAGTCTAAAGGTGCGATATCACATGACGTAGACGGCCATTACGTGAAATTAAATGTTCACCAAGTTGTTCTCGCAATATAGCCATGCTTTCACGGGCTGTGTGATACGAGGGAGCGTTTTTATATTCGCGGAATGAGCGGGTTGTAGAGGGGTAAGTAGGCGCCTTGGGAGCGTGGCCTGTGCAGCGACTCATGATTAGTATAAATACGAAGTTTCATTGTTATTAGACAGTTAGTCTCTGAGCTATCGTCAACCAAGTAACATAATCAGGAGTGAAAAGTGAAATATGGAAAAAATCGAATATCGTGCCGTTATAAAGTTCCTTACCAGGCAAGGAAAATCAGTCGCGACCATAATGAATGAGATGTCATTGGTTTACGGCGACTCTTGTCCAGGAAAAACCATGGTGTACAAGTGGCATAGTTTATTTAAACAAGGAAGGGAATCCCTTGAAAACGACCCGAGGCCGGGCAGGAGCATTGAGGTGACCACGCCAGCACTTATCCAAAAAGTTGAACAAATTGTACTCGAAGATGCTCGACTAAAGAAGAAACAACTCGCAGAAATGGTTGGAGTATCCAATACAACAATTTTTAAAATCCTACACGATCATCTGGGCATGTCTAAGGTCAGTGCAAGATGGGTGCCGAGAATGCTCACACCGCCGCAAAAACAACAGCGCGTAGAGTGTTCGCGTGCATTTTTGGACCTCTGTAATGAAGACAAGGATAGTGTATTGAGTGGAATTGTTACTGGAGACGAAACTTGGGTTCATCATTATGAACCTGAGTCCAAACAAGACTCCATGCAATGGCATAAAAAGGGCACAGGACCTCCTAAGAAATTTAAAGTGTCACAATCAGCTGGGAAACTCATGGCAACGGTATTTTGGGACTCGGAAGGAATATTGTTGATTGATTATAAAGATAAAGGTGTTTCTATAACCGGAGAATATTACGCTTCAATATTAGAGCGACTAAGAGAAGCCATTAAAGAGAAAAGACGGGGAAAATTGACAAAAGGTGTTCTGCTTTTGCACGACAACGCGCCCGTCCACAAGAGTCGCGTTGCGTTAGCTGCCCTGGGCTTCGAAATTGTGAATCACCCACCCTACAGCCCAGACCTGGCCCCGAGTGATTATTACCTGTTTCCGAAAATGAAACAAGGGCTGCGGGGTAAAAAATTTACTGCCGATGATGAAATCAAGGAGGCAGTTTCGGCGTATTTTGCAGATAAAGAGAAATCATTTTTTTATGAGGGTATAAATAAATTAATTGAAAGATGTGAAAAATGTATCCGTCTTGCAGGTGAATATATTGAAAAAGAAAAATAATTTGGTTTTTTTATTTCCACCCCTTGTCCCCCATTCCGCGAATATAAAAACGTTCCCTCGTAAGTAGTGCCGTTTTGTTGAAACCAAATGACGTCGAGACTAATATAGCCATTAAGCCAGAAATGCGCCTCGGTCTAAAACAGTAGATTATCCTTAAGCTTTTCACGAGCCCAAAAACTTAAACGGTGACGATTTGAAAGGTGGGCTGCTTTCAATTCTTGAACGAGTTGAATTTTGTATGTTTTTGAACCAAATTCTTAAGTAAAATACGCCAGGTTGTGACGGGTTGAGTCTTCTCATAATAAAATGTCACACAATACTTAACTAAAGTAGCGTGAAAGTTTGACATGACTCATGCTTTGTCTGTCAAAGATCTCTATTGGAAAAAGTACATCATAATAAATCACTCATTTTGTCTGTGTCGCAAAACGAAATAGCGAAAATTAGTAAGGAAGCTTAGCTTGTTGTATAGATAAATTTAAAGTTAAGAATTAATAACTTTGAAGTTTGTATATTTATGTTGGCACACGTGCATGAATAAAAAGACAAATATATAGAAATAAAAAGTGGTGGATTTACTTAAAATACTTTTCTGTTTAATTTATAGATTTCTGAAAGCAGGCAACTAGATTGTTTTGTTCTTACATGAGTGCTTTTACTTCTTTCTGAGAGATGCACGTATAGTTCTATTAACTACTTTGTCTTATGTAAATAGGTACATAATATGTTGTTTCGATAGTAATAGTCGCTAGGACACCAGTACTTATTGACAAATCTCGATCGGACTGCCTTGTTTTGGTAGTAGTTTAATTAATTATAATTAAGGCGTGTTTCTAGGCGTACATTTCTGATCTCTTGGCCAACAAATTTACTTTTATAGGGTATTCAAAAGGATGTAAATACTTTCACTTCTATCTGAGAAATGAACTTACAGTTTTCTCATTACTTTATATTTTTAGTTATTATTTTGTTGTTCAAATGATTTCCATTGTTTCTTTATATTAAAGTAGATTTTGTACTAATAGATTATAATTTTATTTTAAACACAATACTTAAATACGTTTTCATAACAACATAGTGTCGCGTTTTCTTAAAATATTTTTCTACTTGACTCATAATTTAGCATTTTTTAAATATTTGATAAACATGCTCTTGCTTTGCCAAAAAGTGATGAAAAATGGTTATTGAATGAATACATTTAACATTCTACAAGTGCAGAGTAACCAAATTATATATGTAAATTAGCGGCATTATGTAACCCCAATATATTACTATCATACATGCAAATCTCTATTCTAGAAGACTTAAATGAAATTGAAGCGCATCTTATATTTCCTGCACCCGGCTATTTCCAAAATTAATTTATAAATCTCCGTTATAAATTGTAATCATTATAAGAAGGCATTCACAGAAAACTGAAATAACGCTTCCCCCTTTTCACAAAGTAATAAAAATCCAGTTTCCTTAAATTCAGGGATAATATTTCTTTATTAGCTCTTAAAAATCCTAACAGGAAAAAAGCACGGCACTCCGTAGAAGAGAGAAAAGGGCGGAAATTCGCTTCACTAAATTTTAAGAATTTCTTTTTAAAATGCATTTCATTACCAGTATATCATTCGATATTAAAACAGTCAATCAGCCCTCTACAGAAATTCATGCATTGAATAATAAAACCTGAAAAGCTTTCCGTGTTTTGTCGCGATGCACGCGCGACACGTGCGTGACTGTGGAGTGATCACCAAACAAAGAAACATTTTCATAGCGCATGAAAAATATTGACATTAGAATGTTACACATGCATACAGTGCAAGTGCCAGCATTTCTGCATCCGTATCATCAAATCTAATTTCCATATGCATTTAACCCTCGCTGAAGTCCTACCCAAAATTCATTTTCAAACGTAACCAATTTATCGAATTTTAAAATTCATTAATCGATCTGTTTGCTCTCCTGGCAAACAATAATATATTGAAGCGCGCATATAAAATATTGTGGAAAATGTAAACTTCTGATTATATTTAAAATTAATATAGGCACAAGCAAGAAATTTCTACAAATTATTTTTCCTATTTCTCTATTTCTTTTAAGATTCTAGCTGTTGTATAATGTTTCAATAGTTTCACACCTGAATATTACTTCGGTTCTTAAATTTATCTTCTGCATTGCTACGTTTCTACGGCGTCTCCATCGTCCTTCTCAAACAGCAGCTGAAGTTCGGGTAATCATTCAGGTATTTCAATCTCAAATGTCACTTGAGAAGACGAAAGTATCATAAATAGAGCTTAGTTATATTCAACAATATTATTCCTTTACGCTCAAGACATAAATACACTACTTTTATGTTACTAAGCGTAATTTCAGTAGAATATACGAGGATAGTTTGACAAGTAGTGAGAATGACACATAGGTGGCGCTCTAATTAGTAAAACAAATGCACTGTGATTTAGGTTGCCTATTTATATGTTTACATTCCGATATTTAGATAAATGGGTTGATTAGTTTATTTTTGACAGCTGATTGAAAAAGAAGCAACACGTCGTTTTGTTAAAATGGAAAAAAAATGGAAAAGTATCGTGCGGTGATTAAATACTTCGTAATTAAGGGTATGGAAGCTACCGAAATAAAAGATGAGTTACGGGAAATATTAGGTGAGTCTACTCCATCATCCGCCACAGTAAGTAGATGGGTAAATGAATTTAAACGTGGTAGAACAAGCTGTGTTGATGAAGCGCGCTCTGGAGCGCCCAAAATCGTGATTTCTAAGCAAATGATTATAAAAATCCATAATATTATTACGCAAGATCGACGACTCAAAGTGAGAGAGATAGCAGACATGGTAAACATTTCAACAGAACACGTACACCACATTTTAACGAAAGAATTGGGCCTTTCCAAGCTTTCGTCAAGATGGGTGCCGCGATTGCTTACGACTGCTCAAAAGTTCACTCGTTTGCGCATTTCCAATGAGAGTTCGGACCTTTATAAGCGGAATCCGGTTGATTTTTGTAGGTGATTTGTTGCTTGGATACACTACAGTACACCCGAAACTAAACAACAGTCGAAACAATGGTTAGAACGTGGTTCTGCACCTCCAAAGAAAGCGAAAACCACTTTATCGACAAACAAGGTGATGATTTAAATTTTAAAAATGATTTTATTTTTCTACATAATCTGCCTTGAGTTCAACACACTTGGTCCAGCGTTTTTCTAACATCATTATTCCTTCCCGGAAGTGAGAGTCTGGAAGGCTGTCAAAATATTCTTCTACGGTCCTTTCAACTTCTTCGTTGGATGTGAATCGCATTCCAGAAACAAATTCTTTCAAATTTGGGAATAGATGAAAGTCTGAGGGTGCCAAATCAGGATAATAGGGAGGATGGCCGAGCAAATTGTACCCCAAATCCCGCAATTTTCCCATCGTCAACGCACCCGCACACAAGGGCGCGTTGTCCTGATGATAAATGACTTTTTCTTCTTCAAACCAGGCCTCTTCTCGAGAATTTTGGCATCCAGCTGGTCAAGAAGGTTAGAGTAATATGCGCCTGTAATTGTTCTGCCTTTTTCAGGGTAATCAATTAACGAGATTCCTTTTGCATCCCAAAACACGCTGGCCATGACCTTTCCGGCAGATGCGATCGACTTCGCTTTCTTTGGCACTGAACCACCGGCTTCCACCCACTGCTTCGACTGCTGTTTCGTTTCTGGCGCGTAGTGGTGCACCCATGTCTTATCCATGGTGACAAATCGCCGCACAAAATCGGTCGGATTCTTGTTAAATCGGTCCAAATAATGCTCCGAAAATCGTTTGCGCATTTGCTTTTGATCGACATTCAGCAAATGCGGCACCCATCTTGCGCAGAGCTGTCTCATCTCTAATTCTTTGTGCAAAATGTTTCGCATCTTTTCTGCCGATATCCCCACAGTCTCAGCTATCTCACTCACTTTCACTCGCCTATAGTCCAACACAATATCATTTACTTTTTCGATGATTTCTGGTGTGGTTGCCGTTTTTGGCCGTCCTTCACGTGGGTCATCTTCGAGGGACGTACGACCACGTTTAAATTCAGCTGCCCACTTTTTAACGGTTGACATCGAAGGAGCAGAGTCCGCGTAAACTTTTGTCGACTTCGGATGAATTTGCAGAGGGGTTAAACCATCCAAAACAAAGAATTTTATAACAGCACGATATTCAAGTTGATCCATTTAAAAAAATAACACGCACGACGTCTACTACAAAAATCCTTGCAAACAAACTACTTGAGAGAACAAGTTGAAAGTTTTCATATGAACTAAAGACACATGCAGCCACGCAGGAAACATAAATTTCTGTTAGTTGTAACGCCATCTCTGTGTCAGGTCGAGAACTTTTCACCTTGCCCACGTATTTCAGAAAAGTATCAATCAGGGTCTCAGTAATAGAATATATATTCAGTTGAGGAGCGTTCTCTGGTATACATTACCCGCCGTATATCTATGAAACCTTATTGACTGTAAGTGTATGTACTTCCTGGTTATGCTTAACTATCTTTAAATCTAAAATTATAAAAAATACTTATCACGGGTTTTCCTAAAATATCTTTACTGAGATTTTCTTAAATATAAATCAACTAACAGAAAATGTATCCTCATATATTTACTTTGAAACATAATTGCTTCCGAGGTACATGTGAATTTATACAAAGACGAAAGTTATCTTTAAAGCTAATGTGAACTAGAAATACTATGTCGTTTTCGTTTTGTGTCTGTTGCAGCCAGCATTTCTGCTCGTCAATGCCCACGGTATGTACATACACATGAACGTGTGTACGAAGCAGTTCCATTTCTATATTTCAATTCGAATGGTCTATTTATTACAGCAGAATTTATTTAGAACTGCTAGATTTTTATAAACACAAGACTACACGAAACAAAGTAAACGTCATACATGCATTCATACGTCAAGTGGAATACTGGAAATAGAAATTATCAATTGACCATTTACTTTGTGTCAATATAACTAGCTCATCAACTTTTTTTATAGATTCGGTGCAGAAATATTAACAGAAATATGAAGTTGTAAAATTTGACACTCTAAAGAAATACCACCACAATTAAAAATAT